>CM051011.1:30060382-30072179 GCA_027704905.1 Muraenolepis orangiensis | reverse complement strand
ATCACTGGTAATCAGGTTTTGTTTCTTAACGATGCACCAAGAGGTAATTGCAGTCTTTACGTAATGCAAAGCGGTTATTATTACTCATAAACGCTTTGTCCTTCCTCCACATTTCAGCCTGTACCTGCCCTGAAGAAATTGTAGTCATATTAATTGTCCTTGTTTCTGCTCTGTAATGAGCTCTGGTGAACTGATTATGAACTATCAGACTGTGGACTTCACTGCACACAGTCCATCTCTTCATTATTAATCAGCCACTGAGGTTTACTTCCCCCTGAACACATGTTGTACCCATATATGAATCCAATGTCAGAGGTGTGATTTCCTGGAGTTTAAAGAGCCCCTATGTATATTTATCATGTTGTTGTTGATTAGCCATTACTTTACCGTCCCACCAGCTGGTACAGCGCACAGGCTGGTAGGTCTATCCATCTTACATCACACAGGTGAACACGCCCACTTGTGATGTCACAAATGGGCCTCTTTTTTCTGTGCTCGCTTCGCTTGTTAATAAAAAAACAAGTGAACTATACAGTCGTAAAAGGGATTCATTTAAGTTTGATACCTTTCTTCACTCGTCCTAAAGTGGGAAACGGCAGAGAACATTTGACACTGGCCTGAATCTTAGGAGTTGAGTTTCTTTCTTCACAGACTTAGAGTAAATGAAAGTGACAGAAAACTAGATCTGTGTTATCGATTCAGAAGGGAAATCAATGATTGGTTGGTTGATGGGGGAAGTCTTCAGGTCTGAACTGTGAACACTTGTCCAGTAAGTGACTGCTGATGTATCAGAACACACAGCCCTGGGTGTGGCAGGGCTAACGCTGTATTCCCCGTCTGTTCCCCACCTGCCTTGACCTCCACTTCTGGTTACCATCCCCTGTTCATCCTGAGGGAGTTGTGTGGTGCACGTTACCATTATGGAGTTTAATTGTTGTTTCTCAGTTGGTGAATCATTCAGGCCGTTAATGTCATGACTAATGACATTTATGTACTTAGTAAGGGCACATCACAAGTTAACAGTGATTTTGTCATGAGCGTGTGCGGTTTGTCTGACAAGCAGCCAATAATGACTATTCATATTGTCATGATCCTGAACTGAAAACACGAAAGCAACCACATACTGTATACATCTTCCAAAAGCTATAAACACCAAAATCCCAAAATGTTTATGTATTTTTACTTGAAATGACACAGGGAAATATCAATAGTGTAATTATAAAACTGTCTGTCCATCGCCTCATGGGCCTGGAGTGTTTCAGCCCAGTGGCTCAGCAGTGGATCTCATTATGTTACCATGCATTTCCTCCAGCTCTGTTCCCAATTCATTTCTATATTAGTATTTCCTGAGCCTTCCTATCCTTTATTCATTGCGGCAGCTCTCTAACCTGTGGCCTCCTCTAGCGTCCGTCCCAAAGACGTATGAAATGGCAGAAGATGTGGGAACGATTGGGTTGGAACGCTTCTATTGCTGGACTCAGAATGAGGGACTCTTGCTATCCATCCCTGGGACCAACGGCCTCCAACGGCTCGTACCAAGAACCTAATGCTGAGAAGCTGTTTGGTTCTGCACGTGGCATGCTTTAAAAACGTCTTCAAGAAGCCACTTGTTTCCACCTCTCTGGTTTCTTTATAACACTTTAAATTGGACGGTTCAGATTGCACTTCCCTTACATTCCATAGGCCTCATCACCATTTACTTTTATCTCCATATATCCTAGCTCGGCTGCATTTCCAGTTTCCTGCATTTCAATCCTTTTTGTATGTAAAAAGTCATTCCTTTTGGTCTTACATTTCGTATTTTTCTCAATAGCAATATTCTTATCCTTGAAGTCGGCAATCTTTGGGTGTCCCTTTCTTTATAACTCGGAACAAGTTGCTACCATTAAATGCTACAATCCCTTGCCATGTGTTGAAGGTTGAATAGCCATTTGAAACCTGATAGTCGGGTTGTGACATCACAAGTGGGCGTGTCTAACAGCAGTGATCCATCCAATCAGCAACTCACCACATGGTATTGTGAAACACAAGACGATATTGACGGTAGCAACCATGTCTGCTGAACTCATCACAAGCCATTCGGAATCCAATCTGCTTTTGACATCACAGGTGGGAGGGGCCCCCGGCCCCCCAGTGGAGGGCTTTGAACCACAGACTTGTGTTATGAAAGGCACAATATCAAATAAGATACAAGATACAATATATACAATGGACTCCCCATTCCCTCCCGCAGTAAGTAAGGGAACAGTGATGATAACACATAACAATCCTTGTACTCAGATAAAAATGCCATGTCTACAAAACTGTATATTTTATGTTATACAATTACAGTAAAAGTAATTTTTAGACTTTTTTAAACAGTCACTGTCACACAAATTCATACTTTAGCTGCATCGTTGTATTATTCTATTTTATATATATTTTTCTGCTCACACTGCCAAGAATCTCCATTAAAGTTGATATTTATTCTGCTGTTCCGTTATAAACGTCTCCACATTCTGTCCTTTATTGAAACATTACCCAAGGGCAACCCTTTCTCTCTCTTTGTAATTATGCTAAGATGTTTTATTAGTTTGTTGCTGACCAGTCTGGTCTTCTCCAAGCCCATCCATCCCTAGCTCCTGATAGCAGGCTGAGCATTACTCACAGGTCTCTGTTGAACTCCATCAGGTGGAGCTGAGCGACTTGGCCTCACGAAACACAGAGGAGCGTGACCAGCTTGGTCCAGACTGGGACCCCGCCGCTTGATAGCTAACGTTCAGTCAGCAGATTCCTTCAGAGTAAAAGCCCCCCCCCCCCCCACCTAAGACTTGGATGGCTGTGTAGACGGCATGTTTATCTCGTCAAATAATTTTCGCAGCCATAATTATTGGTCATAAAAGTTATAATTAATGAGTCATGAATGTGACGTCTCTCTTTCTCTCTCCATGCTAACCGCATGTCTGTCTCCCTGTCTCTCTCTCCCTCTGGTCTCCCTCTTCCTCTGGTTCTAACTGTCTCTCTCTCTCTCTCTTCATGCTAACCTCATGTCTCTCTCCCTGTGTCTCTCTCACTCTCTGGTTCTAACGGTCTCTCTCTCTCTCTCTCTCTTCATGCTAACCCCATGTCTCTCTCTCTCTCTCTCTCTCTCTCTCTCTCTCTCTCCTCTCTCTCTCTCTCTCTCTCTCTCTCTCTCTCTCTCTCTCTCTCTCTCTCTCTCTCTCTCTCTCTCTCTCTCTCTCTCTCTCTCTCTCTCTCTCTCTCTTCATGCTTACCCCATGTCTCTCTCTCCCTCTGGTCTCCCTCTTTCTCTGGTTCTAACTGTCTCTCTCTCTCTTCATGCTAACCTCATGTCTCTCTCCCTGTGTCTCTCTCACTCTCTGGTTCTAACGGTCTCTCTCTCTCCCAGGTGAACCTGGTGCTGGATGATGGTCGGTCTCTGGGTCTGATGATCCGGGGCGGTGCTGAGTATTCTCTGGGGATCTACATCACAGGAGTGGACCAGGGCTCGGCTGCAGAGTGTGGAGGGCTCAAGGTAGACCTCCTAACCCTACACCACCACCACGGTGCCTTCAACCTCCACCTCTATGGAAAGACCCTGACCTACACCTTATATACAGCTACACTATATGTATAATTACACCTCTGTCCAACTCTACGTCCTCATATAACTACACCCATCTGTGTCTACACCTTTCATATGACTACACTTCTTAATAGTTACCTTTAGTTAACCACCTCCATCTGGGTACATTCAGAACATCGTCCCATAGCTACCCCCCCCGCCCCCACCCACTTGCTACCCCCATCTCCAGAAGTTTTCCTCCATTTCCTTGACTGACATGGTACTGTCAGTCACGCTCTACCAGCCTGGGCCGTTGCAGAGAGAGAGAGAGAGAGAGAGAGAGAGAGAGAGGAGAGAGAGAGAGAGAGAGAGAGAGAGAGAGAGAGAGAGAGAGAGAGGAGAGAGAGAGAGAGAGACTGAAGGACACCCTAAATATTCAGCTCCAAGCTACTCACTTGCAAGCAACTCGGTTGGATATCTGTTTAAGGTTTCACACTCTAGGATGTTGGTTGGGAATAGTGATTGACAGCGGGGGTGTCTTGAGGAGAAGGAAGAGATATGGAGAGGACATAATTTGTGTCTTTGTTTGTGTGTGTGTCCGGGACCTTGTTCATCATCACCCAAAATGCACAGTCCAAAGAAAACAGAAATAACCAAACCAGGAAGAAATATATATATCTTGTTTCTTGTGTCAGCCACAATGCATTGCCAGCTGCAGTACCTGTTTCATCTGCTCTGTGTACTCTGTAGACCATCAGCTGTACTGTATTGGTCAAATAAACAAAACAATAACTACAACATGACTGAAGTTGCAATAGCTGTGTGATGAAAGGATGTTCCTCTCCCAGACACAAGTTTCAGGGTTCCATCCGCAAAGTCTTTTGCAAAAATGCTATATCTACAAATTGTATGCTTGTAAAAAGTTGCTTTGGATGAAAGAATATGCTAAATGCCAAACTGAATATTATGAATTATTAAATCTATTACCAATAATGGTAAATGGACATTTATATAGCACTTTTCTAACCAATGGTTACTCAAAGCTCTTTACATATCAAGTCTCACATTCACCATTCATACACACATTCAACCACCAACTGTGGAGTCAGCCATGCAAGGAGACAGCCAGCACGTCAGGAGCAGTTAGGGTTAGGTTGTCTTGCTCAAGGACACCTCGACAGCTTTTGCTAGGAGGAGGCGGCAGGGATCGAACCAGCAACGAGGTTGTGAGGCGATCGCTCTGCCTCCTGAGCTAAACTGACGCCCTACCAATCTGTCCTTGGTTCGGTCATGGTGTTCGGTCATCCTTGGCTAATGGTCTCTCTGTCCGTTATATTGCAGGGCGTGCTGTGGTCATTTAGATCATTAGTGAATACGTGAGGTAGAGAGAGAGAAGGCAGGTGGAGTTACAGTTAGCTTCAGTTGAATGTCAACTCCTCATCCCGGGGTCACATCAGAACTATCAATGGGATTAGCCATGCTTTGATCTGCAGAAAACATCCACCAGCTGATGGAGGCCAAGAGGTAACTATAGCTTCAACATCTGATTCAATCAAATATTTAAATTCATTATTTAAAATCAAACGCAGCGCTAAGTGCCTGTGATCTTTCTTCCAGCTTCTTCGCAGCACCGTGCTAATGCTGTAGCGTAGCATGACTCTAGCGCTGTGGTGCTCATTATAGTGTCTCCTCTTTCAGTCTGCCCACTCAGAGACCTGCCATTGAGAGATGACAGAGAGAGATGTGCTTGGATAGGACAGCGTGCGCGGCCCAGGGCACGTGTCCTTTAGGATGTCTCACCTCCTCTTACTCATCAACAGCTCAACAATCAGGCCTGATTTTGCTCTGATTGTAGCAATATGTCGATTTTAACAGCCATTCTACCTTCATAATTAGTAGGCCTTCTATTCATGACATTACTAATAACACTTCTATTACCATTACTGAACCTACTACTCTAAATCTAAATCTAAACCTGGAGGATTGAATCCTCTTTATTGGTCTCATACACACAGTGGAATTTGTTTCTCTTCATTTAACCCATCCTATCCATTAGGAGCAGTTGGCAGCTATTGTATATACAGCGGCCCGGGGAGCAGTGGAGGGGTCTGGTTCCTTGCTCAAGGGCACCTCGGCAGTGCACAGGTGTTTCGGGGGCTTGACCTTCCGGAAAGTCTCAACACACTGAGCTACTGCTGTCCCCCGATGATAATCACCAATAACACTACTACTACTATTACTAGGCCTACTACTCATGATAATCACCAATAACACTACTACTACTATTACTAGGCCTGCTACTCATGATAATCACTAATAACACACTACTGCTATTACTAGGCCTGCTACTCATGATAATCACTAATAACACACTACTACTATTACTAGGCCTACTACTCATGATAATCACTAATAACACACTACTACTATTACTAGGCCTACTACTCATGATAATCACTAATAACACACTACTGCTATTACTAGGCCTGCTACTCATGATAATCACTAATAACACACTACTACTATTACTAGGCCTACTACTCATGATAATCACTAATAACACACTACTACTATTACTAGGCCTGCTACTCATGATAATCACCAATAACACTACTACTACTATTACTAGGCCTGCTACTCATGATAATCACCAATTCAGATTCAGATTCAGATTCAGATAACTTTATTAATCCCGAGGGAAATTAAGGTGCAACAGTTGACACAGGGGGAATAAATGCACACACAAAATACTAATACCTAAGCTAAAAAAACAAAACAACAACTAACTAAATAAAACTATTATAACCAAAATTAATTCTAAATGAAGTCTAAATGTATTGATAAATGAAGATAAATTTACAGTATTATTACAGTAATACGTAGGTATATACAATACACAACAATACGTATAGTGCAAATTGGCAGTAATAATATATTAATAAATAACTCAACTGAAAAGTGACATGTGAAAAGTGAAAAGTGAATTCGGATTTGAAATATAATTTACAGTGCAAAGTACAATGAGATGATTACAGTGCGTTGACCAAAAAATAATAATAATAAGTACGTTGGCCTCAGGTCACTGAGTCTCCACTGTCCCTCTCACGACCCGAGGTAGATGAATTATAGAGACTGATGGCCACAGGAAGAAAGGACTTCCTATGGCGTTCTGTGGTGCACCTGGGTGGAATGAGTCTGTTGCTAAAGGTGCTTCTATATGAGGTCAGCACCTGATGGAGAGGGTGAGAGTTGTTGTCAAGGATACTACGCAGCTTGCGCAGCATCCTTCTCTCAGACACCACCAACAAGGAGTCCAGCTGGACCCCCAGGACAGCGCCAGCCTTCCTGACAATCCTGCTGATCTTGTTGGCGTCTGCTGATCTCAACCTGCTTCCCCAGCACACGACTCCGGAGAAGATGGCACTGGCTACCACCGACTGGTAGAACACATTCAGCATCTTGTTGCAAACGTTGAAGGACCGGAGCCTCCGCAGGAAGTAAAGACGGCTCTGGCCCTTCTTGTAAACAGCCTCAGAGTTCTTGGCCCAGACCAGTTTGTTGTCCAGATGAACTCCCA
This sequence comes from Muraenolepis orangiensis, assembly GCA_027704905.1. Classification (NCBI taxonomy): domain Eukaryota; kingdom Metazoa; phylum Chordata; class Actinopteri; order Gadiformes; family Muraenolepididae; genus Muraenolepis; species Muraenolepis orangiensis. Next base: position 30,065,058 of record CM051011.1, on the reverse strand, counting down.
GGTATTTATATTCCTGGACAGCTTCAGCGGACACACCCTTGATGGAAATGGGTGTGTGTGTTGATTTCCTCCTGCGGAAGTCCACCACCATCTCCTTCGTCTTGTCAGTGTTGAGCTGCATATGGTTCAGCTCACACCACTCAACGAAGGAGTCCACAACGCCCCTGTACTCCTCATCGTTTCCCTCGCTGACACAACCAACAACTGCAGAGTCGTCCGAGAACTTCTGCAGATGGCAGGACACAGAGTTGTACTGGAAGTCTGAGGTGTACAGGGTGAACAGGAATGGGGAAAGAACAGTTCCCTGTGGAGCACCAGTGCTGCTGACCACAGTGTCAGACACACAGTCCTGCAGTCTGACAAACTGTGGACGACCCGTCAAATAGTCAGTAATCCAGGACACCAGGGAAGAGTCCACCTTCATCGCCGTCAGCTTACTCCCCAGCAGGGCAGGCCGGATGGTGTTGAACGCACTGGAGAAGTCGAAAAACATGATTCTCACAGTGCTCCCGGGTCTGTCCAAGTGGGCGTAGGCACGATGGAGCAGGAAGATGATGGCGTCCTCCACTCCAGTTTCGGCTGGTAGGCAAACTGAAGAGGGTCCAGCGATGATCTGACCAGGGGCCGAAGAAGCGTCAGGACCAGCCTCTCAAAGGATTTCGCCACGTGGGACGTCAGCGCCACCGGTCTTAAACTATTACTAGGCCTACTACTCATGATAATCACCAATAACACTACTACTACTACTACTACTACTACTACTACTACTACTATTACTAGGCCTGCTACTCATGATAATCACCATAACACTACTACTACTATTACTAGGCCTGCTACTCATGATAATCACCAATAACACTACTACTATTACTAGGCTACTACTCATGATAATCACAATAACACTACTACTATTACTAGGCCTACTACTCATGATAATCACTAATAACACACTACTACTATTACTAGGCCTGCTACTCATGATAATCACTAATAACACACTACTACTACTATTACTACTACTGCTACTACTACTACTACTACTACTACTACTACTACTATTACTAGGCCTGCTACTCATGATAATCACCAATAACACTACTACTACTATTACTAGGCCTACTACTCATGATAATCACCAATAACACTACTACTACTATTACTAGGCCTACTACTCATGATAATCACCAATAACACTACTTAAACTATTACTAGGCCTACTACTCATGATAATCACTAATAACACTACTACTGCTATTACTAGGCCTGCTACTCATGATAATCACCAATAACACTACTACTACTATTACTAGGCCTACTACTCATGATAATCACTAATAACACTAATACTACTACTACTACTACTACAACTACTATGATTACTAGCCCTACTACTCATGATAATCACTATAACACCACTACTACTACTACTACTAATACTACTATGATTACTATCCCTACTACTGATGATAATCTTTAATAACACTACTACTACCATTCTAGGCAAAACCTTGGGGCAAGACCAGTGCTTAAATTGGAATCAAAGAGGTGCCAGTACTCTAAAACATAAAGTTTGCAGAACAACGGCGTGTGAGGAATAGGAGGTGTGGCCAGAGAGCTGCCGTGAAGAGGGTCATTTGCAACTGTCACACATTGAGTGTGAGCGAGAGTTGGCAGCTGTGATCATAATTCACCATATTAATAACCATCCCCGTTCTGTAGCTGCAGAACCCGCGCTTGTGTCACCGCATCAGCGATCCTGTGTGCATCCTAAACAGTGCAACTCACAGCCCCAGGACCGCCGGGTCTGTCGGCTGGTGGCGAACGCCAAGCGGAGGACATGTTTGAGTGGCAGTGCTCAGCGGGAATATGAACCCCCGTGGCTCTCCATTATTACCTCCTCTCACCCCGGGTCCCGAGACATCGCCTCGGGCCAAACTGTCACCATATTAAACCAAACAATAAACTTTTAGTTCACTGTTTATCCCTCTTGCATGGACACACCCGATGTCTTCCCAGGCTTCTATGAGAATCATAATATAAACAACGATGACTGTACCTTATACATACATACTTGGAGGTATCCTGTAAATGCCAGCAAAAGGTCAGCAAATGTCTTTGCTGAGGCTTGTGGAGTCCTCTGGGCTGCTGGGTTGGTCCACAGAGAGACCATCATAATAAATACAATCATTATCATCATTCCATCAGAAGAGCTGTGCTTTAAATATCTTAAAGTAAAAGTCCCCCCTATTCCCTTTGCTTACACTCGTCCTCTTTGCTGAACAGTCTTGTCAGTAAACGGTTCTCTCTCTCAGGGCAGCAAAAGGTCAGGCCTACTAAACACTACCCTTTTCAACTTGTCTGCCTGGATTGTTTCAATTTAATTAGCAGGTCTGGGGGAAACATGGAGGGGGAGGGGGGGGTCTTGGGGAGGGCGGGGGGGGGGGGTTCTTCTTGGTGGTCAAGTGGACGCCGTGACACGCGATAAAGTTAAAGTAGCTGGAAGAGATGCTTTGATTGGCTTGCAGCTAATTGCGGTAAAGGTAAAGTTGCAGAAAGAGATCCTATGGTAGTGCTAGCGGTAAAGTAGCTGAAGGAGGCATCTAATTGCTTTAAAGGTAAAATTGCAGGAAGATATGCAATGTTAATGCTAGCAGTTTATTGAAGTGAAGGTAAATTAGCTTGACCAACTCGCTAGCTTAGCACGAGCGGCTTATTGCTTTCAAGTTGGAAGGATGCTATGTTAGTGCTAACTGCTAATTGCAGTAAAGGTAAAGTAACTGGAAAATATACTATGTTAGTGCTACCAGCTAATTGTGGTTGAGGTAAAGTAGCTTGAGGAACTAGCTAGCATAGCGTTAGTGTCCAATTGCAATAAACTTCCAGTAGCTGGGAGAGCGGCTACCTTAGTGCTAGCGGCTAATTGCGGCAAATGATTTACACGAAGAGAAAAGGAAAAAACTCATTGGATAATTTAACTGCCTGCTGGCGTGGTTAAGGTGATGAACTGTTTGAGTAAGGGGCCGTCAGCTTGGCTGCCACACACTGCAGCGTAAAGTTAGATTAATATTTCTTTAATTCCAGTGACCCATACACACCTTTCCATGCTACTACTCACTCACTTACCTACACTTGATGACATGTCAGTTCAAACTGTCCAGTCTACCTGTAAATTACATTACATTACATTACATTACAGTCATTTAGCAGACACTTTTGTCCAAAGCGAATTACAATAGTGCGTTCAACAAAGAAAGGTAAACGAACAAGCAAACAATCGACGTAGTAATACACTAGTAGGCTAGTAAAAAGTGATAAGAGGTTACGCTAGTTTGAAGGATCCAGGTAGAGTTTCCTGAAGAGGTGAGTTTTCAGCCAGCGGTGGAAGATGAGCAGAGACTCTGCAGTCCTGACATCCCTGGGGAGTTAATTCACCACTTTAGGACCACAGGACAGAGTAGAGCCGTGACCGCGTCGATCGGCTGCAAGGGCCCCTAAGCGATAGGATTCCTTGTTCAAGATGCCTCCTAACCCCTACCTGCTCCTGGATGACTTATTTCTACAGTTCTTTGGATCAAAGTATCTGCTTAATGACTCGGTAGTTAATGAAAAACACACTGGAGATGTCTCTTGGTTTCAATGATCAGCCATAATTGATTAACTATTGTTTTATAATTATTGAGTGAAAGAGTGAATGGCCGAACTTACCAGCTGCCTCTTCTGCTGTGAGGCTGCCTCTTCTGCTGTGAGGCTGCCTCTTCTGCTGTGAGGCTGCCTCTTCTGCTGTGAGGCGGCCTCTTCTGTGTGAGGCGGCCTCTTCTGCTGTGAGGCGGCCTCTTCTGTTGTGAGGCGGCCTCTTCCGCTGTGAGGCTGCCTCTTCTGTTGTGAGGCGGCCTCTTCCGCTGTGAGGCGGCCTCTTCTGTTGTGAGGCGGCCTCTTCTGCTGTGAGGCGGCCTCTTCTGTTGTGAGGCGGCCTCTTCCGCTGTGAGGCTGCCTCTTCTGTTGTGAGGCGGCCTCTTCCGCTGTGAGGCTGCCTCTGCCGAACAACAAAAGCTTTGCTGTCATCAAGCTGAAGTTTGTCAAGAACATATGGAACACCAGTAGCAACACACAAAAAGAGTACTATTTTTATGTCTGTATTTTCCTTAGTGTGTGTGTGTGTGTGTGTGTGTGTGTGTGTGTGTGTATGTCCCCCTCTCCTCTCTCTCCTCCCTCAGCTAAAGACATTTTATTGTCACTTTATTGTCACATCTATAATTGATCGCTGATCTTAACACTTAAATACCTGAAAAACCTTGCGCGCGCACACACACACACACACACACACACACACACACACACACACACACACACACACACACACACACACACACACACACACAAAGACATACACAATGAAATGCATATTGTTTTATCTAATGACGCAAGTATCTGCTGTGCATTTACATTTAATGCTGTAAGTGAAAACGTTCCCATTTGTTCCAATACCCTCCGTTGGGTCAGTATGTAGGTCATCGTCAAATTTAATCCAAACCCAAGCACATGAACTTCTGTTAAGATACAATATATATAATATAATATATCTAAGTTATAGTTCACAGCTTCATTAAAGTTGGCTATCAACTATACAGCATGGCTTATACTTAATACTTTACGGCTAATAATAAAGATAATGTGCA
>CM051011.1:30002882-30055382 GCA_027704905.1 Muraenolepis orangiensis | reverse complement strand
CGTTTTCAGAAACTCCACATGGATGAGGCCTAGCTAACGTGGCTAGTTGTCATAGAAACAGTTAAGCAGTTAGGCAGGCGTGGGGGGGGGGGGGTTCAGCACACAATGGCTTCACCCCAGTGCTTCTCACGTGGACACTGGAGACTGGCCATGAGAGAGACCAGGCTGGTGGATTCTGAGGAGAGAGGAACATGTGGAAGAACGAGGAATACCTGGAGGAGGAGGAGGAGGAGGAGGAGGATCAGAGAGGAATACCTGGGAGAGGAGGAGGAGAGAGGAATACCTGGAGAGGAGGAGGGGGGGAGGAGGAGGAAGAGAAGGATGACATTAAAGTTCAAGAATGGAGGGAGACGAGGAGACACTCTAAAAATAAAATGTTCGGTAGGATGAGCAGAGGGTGTGTGTGTGTTGTGTGTATGTGTGTATTAGTGTGTATTAGTGTGTGTGTGTGTGTGTGTGTGTGTGTTATGGAGGAAGTAAATTAATTATAAAACTCTTGATTGGGTAATCACTGGTTTGATTAAAGATGAACCATTTCCAACTACAATCTACAATCTGTTGACTACTTTCCATACATTTTAAATATATATATATATATATATCTATATAACTTATATATATATTAGGGTGCATCAAAATACACAATTTCAGAAAATTGATCTGTCTGGGTGCTGAAATTGTTACCATCCATGCAAAAACAATAAATGCTAAATATTTTTGCGATACGTGGTGATCTAGAGGTTGAACGGCACATCAGCTTTTATGGCAAAAGGGAGCTGATCAGCAATCCGGAGGACATTGCTTTCCTGGCCAGCATGAAGGGCAACAGAGTGGCCACATTTGGAGCGCTCGATACCAAGCTGAAATCCAAGGTGAAGCGGCAACAGGAGCGCGAAGCAGCCCAGCAGGCACACCTGACCAAAGAGCAGCAGGAGATGACAGCGACATCCAGCATGGTGGGGTTGGAAAGCAATAGTGAAGAGGATTGCAACGCACACCAATGCAGCAGGCTGCCTTCACCCGCCAGACCGAGGAGTCAGGTGGCAATTGGGCAAAGGTCTTCACATCCTTTGCAACCGCAGACCGAGCACGCCACCACATGCTGGAGGCCATCAGTGAGGAACAGCACCAGCAGTGGACACCACCTCCCTGTGCCCCCTGCACTGGGACAGTAAGTTGACGCCGAAGCTCACTAATTGATGCAGAGCGGCTCAAACTGCTTGGTGTTCCAGCCTATATGAAGGGAAATAAGCCATGCGGAATGATCATCGCCCGGCTGACATGCAAGCTGTTGCAGTGGTGGTGCTGCACCGATCAGTTTGTCAACATGGCATTTGACACCACCGCGTCAAACACTGGCCATCTCACGGCAGCCTGCATTGCCATCCAGCTCTCACTGGGTCGACATAAGGACAGTGCCCATTGTCCCGCTACATTCCTGACAAGGCCGAACCACCGTTCCTGGGCAAGATGCGTGCTGAACTCATTGAGTACACTGCAGGAGTGCTCGACTACAAGCGAGGCGACTACCGCTAGTTTGTGCAGCTGTGTCTTATGTATCTGGGTGCAGACGGTAAAGCACACACTCCAGTTCCCTTTCAACGGCCGGGAGCCCTGCACAAGGCGCGATGGATGGCCAAGCTGCTGTACACTCTCAAGCTGGCCTTGATGGAGCAGCACATTGCGTTGCTTCCACAGGGGACCATCACTACATTGCTGCACATCTACTTCATCAAGCACATCTACGCAACGTGGTGGCTGACCTGCGACGTGGCCGTAGATGCTTTATGGAATGACCTTACACTCTACCACCACCTGTATGCATACAAGAATGTTGACGAGGGCATTGCAGCATCAGCAATCAAGGCACTGGAACAGCACCTATGGTACCTGAGGCGAGATGCTGCCCCTGGCACTCTTCAGCACCAAGGTGCCAGTTGACAGATGCCATCTTTGAGGACAAGCCGGCTGACCTCCCCATGCGAGCCCCACAGCTCTGCTTTGGCACTGGCTTCGGCAAGCCAAAGTTTCCAACCCTCTCACCGACCAGCAGCTTGGCTGACCTCACCAACACAGACTGCTGGTTTGGCATGCAACAGCTGCACATCGTTCAGCGTTTCTCTCACTGGATGTAGAGGATTGGGCTGCCAGTGAAGCATTCCAGATGGGTGCAGTGAATGTACACGCCATAAAAGTTGTGAATGACTGTGCCGTGGCGTTAAACTCCCATCAGACTTTGTGGCAGTAGCCAGGAGCGAGGAGCACCTGGAGAATGTGCTGCAGGCAGTTGAGCATGACCACTCTAAACAGACAAATATGCGCCACTGCAAGTGCAAGCTGGACCAGTATTCTTGAGACACCCTAAAAACTATTTCACAGTTCTGATTTTTGTTCTTCAATAAATAATTGTTCTATTGAAAATAAAGTGTTCTAATAAAAACAAACCTTTTTTTGCATTTTTAGAGATTGCTTAGGAAAACACCCAAACGGCCTATTGTCATATTTTCACATGCTTGGTTCTACCTCTAAATCTCAATGAATTTTCCCAAAACTATGCAAAAGTCATTTTTATCTGTCCGAACAAAATGCAACCCCAGACAGTTTGATATGTTGAGATTTAAATTTTGCATTGCAATTTGATGCACCCTAATATATATTTTTTGTATTAGTATAATTTTTTATTATCTATTTTATACCCAGAGATGTAGTAATGTAAATACCAGATTGGTTTCTTTTCACTGGGTTTTAGTTGGGTTTTGTTTGCCTTTGAGGATCTCACAAAGCGTTGAAGGAGAACGGTGAGAGTAAACCCTGCTTCTCTTTGCCCACGGCCCAACCGTCCTCTGTGGTGAGATCACAAGGAGACAGGAACACAGAGTCACACACAGACACCCTCCGCCAGGTCTAGGCCTCGCCATTCCTGCAGTTTTCCCCTCAGACATCTGCGTGAAGCCACAGAGGGAGGTACCCATCCGACACACGCACACATCAACAGGTGCTTTCCTCACGCCCACGTGGGCCTGGTGTTGAGGCAGATGCTCATGCTCAGGCCTCCATGGGAACCTGCCCTCTTCTCTGGGGGCCGTGGAGGGGAGCGAGGTGGAGGACACTGGACGTGTGTTAGGGGGGAGGATGGAGGAACACTGAGAGAGGATAGTAGGCCCTCTCCCATGACTCCCCCTTAGTCTCCCCTAAAAGGAGAGAGGAAGGAGGCGTAGTCTCCTGGGTGAGAGGGGGTCAGACACATGAATAGAAGAGAAACAAGAAAGGTCAATCTACAATAAACTGATCGGCAGCCATGTTTTTCTTTTCATGTCATATTTTTCTTCTTCAACACCTCCGGATTGATACAGCTGTAACCAGCCATCCATATCATATCATAGAGAGAGAGAGAGAGAGAGAGAGAGAGAGAGAGAGAGAGAGAGAGAGAGAGAGAGAGAGAGAGAGAGAGAGAGAGAGAGAGAGAGAGAGAGAGAGAGAGAGAGAGAGAGACAGAGAGAGAGAGAGAGAGAGAAGAGAGAGAGAGAGAGAGAGAGAGAATACATTGAAAACATAGACACGAGACAGACAACACCAAATCTGTTTTGAAATGTTTAATTTACTCTTACAAAATCTCCAGGATGAAACTGGTACTCCCAGCAGAGGATATACCAACCAGGGTCAGTCATGTAGCTCGTCTTTCTGATTCATTAAATCCAAGCCAATTACCAGCAGGCCCGGAGGGAGCATCCTTTGAGCTGGAAGCCCCGTGTGTCCCGTCAACGTGTTGGTCCGGAACCACCAGCTTCAAACAGGGATTCTCCTCAGACCTACACAACAAGTTACACTCAATTAACTGGCAGCCAGCCGGGCCGGATGCTGCGTTGCCATAGCGATGATGGGTACGGAGGCCACATAGCCATGGGCCAATCGGAGGGAATCTAGATTAAAAATACCGTGTCGTTTGATATGCATAATGGGTCATCATCACTGTTCAACATTGTTGTGTGTGTGTTTGTGTGTGTGTGTGTGTGTGTGTGTGTGTATGTGTGTAATTTATGTATCGTAGTCATCCAGGCGTACTTGTTTTCCGCTGCTGAGGAACCCTAACCCTCTCATTAAAGCCACAGAGAAGCTATTGGGCCTCGGACCTGGTCCATAAAATACTTATGTACTTTGGCCGTCAGAAAACAACACAGGGATTTGGGGAGGGTCGGCTCGCCGGAAGTAAAAATAAAGATAAAATATGTCAGCGGACGTCTTGGTACTGGGTGTTAGCGCTGAGCTCTAAATCTAAAGTCTAAACGCCAGACAGGGCAGCTTTACAAGGACAGGCCTTGTCTTAGAGGCAAGTGGCAGCTTGGGTCCTGACAGCAGAGGTTCAGGTGGACAGGAGGTCCAGGGAGAGGATGGTCCTGGTCCTGGTCCTGGACCTGGTCCTGGTCCTGGTCCTGGACTTGGTCCTTGTCCTGGTCCTGGTCCTGGACTTGGTCCTAGTCCTAGTCCTGGTCCTGGACCTGGACCTGGTCCTGGTCCTGGTCCTGGTCCTGGTCCTGGTCCTGGTCTTGGTCCTGGATCTAGACCTGGTCCTGGTCATGGTCATGGTCCTGGTCAGTAACTCAATTTGAACCCCGATTCGACTTTCCAATAAGAATCGGTCTCCTTGTTTGTGTTGATGTCACCTTTTTGGATGTAAAACCCGTCCCTTGTGACGATGTCAGGCAATTCTTCAATAAACCGATAGAAGGGTGTCGGTGTTCTTTGTTAGCCATTATGAGATATTGATGTTAGGTATTATAACTTCATGATCACCTATGATTCAGTGTTATTGTTTTGTGTCTTTCAGTGGCATATTAATTATTGTTCTTTTAGACTCTGTATATCACAAACATAACTATAAATATAAACAAACAACAATGATTTCTCCTAGAGAGAACATTACAGTTGAGATCTATTGGTCTATGTTGATATCATCCATGTGTTGGTTATGGATGAAGCATCTACTGTATGTTATCTGTCTGTTATAAAGAGGTTAAAAAAAAATAAGAATAATAATAAACCATAAACCTGACCCTATCCTAGGTTTTTACTCACCAAAAAATATAAAATGTCAAAACTACACCTAAAGAAACCCTCCTGTATTGATTATTGTTATTATTATTGTACCAATAATCAATGTTCTGGAAGATAAAAACCTAGCTGAAACCAAACAAATACAAACAATGCCTTTTATTCACCCCTTTTCTTACTGAGGCTTTTAGCATTTAGAATACTTTCAAGGGAGTCTTAACACCATAACTTAACACAACAACTGAGCCAGGATCAGCCAACCAGCTACAAGATCACTCTAGATCACTGGTTATATTTGTCTAATTTAATTTGATCCAGTCATAATATTTCAACTCAAGTCAGTAAAGGTCTCACAAGGAGCCCAATGTCACCGTCCTGACAATCTGGGATCCGAGATTAGAAGATGAACACAAACTCCACCGGCATCAATATCAATAATAAAAAACAATAAAATACAGCTTGAAGCTTTGCATCTGTGGTTATTAACGTTGTCATTCAGTGAGGAGAGTAAAAGGAGAAACTGTAAATCCACATTAGCTAAATACAGCAGAGCACGGTAAGCTTCAGCTAAGAGCTGCACACTTGATAGCTCTACGGGGCTGTGAGTGTGTGTGGGAGGACGGGATTAGCAATAAAGTGTCCCAAGAGGCCAGGAAATCAGGCCGTAAGCACGGTCTGTTTACCGTGGAAAACTGGCACAGGGCACAAGGTGAGAGCCTGCACAAACCAGGCTTCTGTTCCGCTTAAAGTCGGTGTCACATCGGTTTTTAATTTACTTGGGGTCGTAGTGGCCCGGGTCGTTTGAACCCGCAAGACCAAAGCGTCTGGGTTCGATCCCCAAGGTCTTCAGTCTACTCTGTAGGCATCGCTGTGCGAGATGGCCCCTAACCCTCTAACTTAATAATATGTATATGGAAATTCTGTGTAAGTTGCTTCAGATAAGATCCTCTTCTCAAGGATTACAATATAAGTGTAGTTCAAGCATAACATGTGTGTGTTTGATCCTCCTCATCCAGCATGTGGTAAATGATTCATTCATTCATTGTGGGTTAATCACCTAACACACCTGCCTCCTCCACCGACCATCCTGTCTCTATTTACCCTCCTGTGACTCTCATAACCTTTGACCCCTGCCTCCCAACCGTGTTGCGGTACGTACGCTCAACGCTCCCCCCTCCTCTCTGTCTGCCCCCCCCCCCCTCAGCTCCAAGGCCCCCCGCTGGCCTCTCTGTCTGCCCCCCCCCCCTCTTCCCGCCTGTCTCCTCACCCGTGGTCGTCCCCGTCTCCTCACCCGTGGTCGTCCCTGTCTCCTCACCCGTGGTCGTCCCTGTCTCCTCACCTGTGGTCGTCCCTGTCTCCTCACCTGTGGTCGTCCCTGTCTCCTCACCCGTGGTCGTCCCTGTCTCCTCACCCGTGGTCGTCCCTGTCTCCTCACCCATGGTCGTCCCTGTCTCCTCACCTGTGGTCGTCCCCTCCTTCTCCCACCAGGTGGGGGACCAGATCCTGGAGGTGAACGGCCTCAGCTTCCTGGGCGTCCCTCACGACGAGGCGGTGCGCCTGCTGAAGTCCTGGCGTCACCTGATGATGACGGTGAAGGACGTGGGCCGGCTGCCGCACGCCCGCACCGTGATAGGGGAGACCCGCTGGATCGCCAGCTCCATGATCTCAGAGACCTCCACCAGCAGCCTGGCCGGGTGGGTGGTGGTGGTGGTGGTGATGGTGGTGATGTGATGGTGTGCGTGTGTGTGTGCATATTTGCATATTTGTGCATGGATATAAGTTTAGTTGATTAGTTAATTTGTTAATTTGTGTTATCTGTGTGTGTAGCTTCATGCATGCTTGTGTCTTAATATGAGCTCTTAAGACTGAAACGCCTACATACCAATTTAAATAAAAAACAAAAAATATATTTTCTTCTCTCTGGGAATACACCAGAACCAAAGATATCACACCTCTCCCCAACACATTGGCCAGGGACAAACTAAATGAGGGCATAAACAGATCTTCGACTGCATTTCTCACAAACCCCAACAATATACAAGCTACTGTCTCTCGTGGCGCTGTGTAGCACTCGGTGAAAAAGACTAAGGTGTTCCTCTGTGCTCGTCATCTAATTCAGTGACCTTAAGCTGGATGGATGTGCAGAAGCACTCACGACTCATTCAATTTTACATTTTTTGTCTTTGCGGCCTTAATGTGTCTGAGAGTAATTCTCTCTGCCGCTCTCTTTCTGACATGTTGGAGCATGACACAGCATAAACGCTTCTGAATTTAAAGTGCTTTACCACCTGGTGAGGCTTGTGGTTCCGTATCACCACCCGCCAGGGGTTTGTTATAATGAGTTTAGCTCTGCTTGGTCCTCACAAGGTATGACATGTTGTAATGAGTTTAGTTCCAATGTATCTTCAATTTGTATGTGATGAGATGAACTCCTGTTTGTCCTCACAAGCTATGGTGTCATAATGACTAACTCCTGTGGTCTTCACACGGTATGATGTAATAATAATAATAATTCATTGGATTTTATGCGCCTTTCTTGACACCTAAGGACACCGTACAATTTGTTAAATAAAGAGGCAACAGAGCATGATAAAAACACAAACAGAAAATCATGGAGGAGACTATTTGGTGGGGAGCACTACAGTGAGTAGGCTGATTTTAACAGGTGGGTTTTTAGTTGGGATTTGGATATGGTGATAGTGTCAGACTGTCGGATGTGCGGGGGGAGGGAGTTCCAGAGTCTGGGAGCAGTGCAGCTCGGGCACCCAGCAGTCCGGGTGATGTTATTTATGTGCGGTGCAAATGAGAGGGAGCTGTCCAGGATGACACCAAGGCTCTTAACTTGGCCGGAGAAGGGAATGGAGAAACCATCAATGAGGAGGTTAAAGGCAGGGGAGGATGGAGTTTTGGAGAAACCAAAACCAAAGCAAGGCTTTGGTTTTGCTGCCGTTGAGTTTCAGGAAGTTGCTGCTCATCCAGCTCCTGATGTCCTGGGAGGCGGTTGGTGATAGAGGTTGGGGAGAGGGCAGTGTTGGGTTTTCTGGAAATGTAGACCTGTGTATCATCGGCGTAGCAGTGGAAATGGACATTATGATGACGGAGGATATTGCCAAGGGGGAGTAGGTAAATAATGAACAGGAGTGGACCCAATACTGACCCCTGTGGACACCATGTAAGACAGTGGAGCAGCTTGACTGGTGGGAGTCTGACATATTGTTTTCTGTCTGTGAGGTAGGATAAAAACCATGAAAGTGCAGTACCAGTGATCCCAATGTCAGCCAGGCGTTTTATGAGTAGTGGGTGGGAGATGGTGTCAAAGGCAGCTGTGAGGTGGAGAAGGATGAGGATGATGAGCAGTCCAGAGTCAGCTGCACGGAGTAGGTCGTTGGTGATTTTTACCATTGATGTTTTGGTGCTGTGTTTTTGGAGTGGAAACCAGATTGGAAGGGTTCATGTAGGTTTTTTTTGTCAAGGTGTTGCTGAAGTTGACCAGCAATCACTCTTTCAAGGGTGTTTGAGATGAAGGAGGAGTTAGAGATGAGCCTGTAGTTGTTCAGCTCATCTCGGTCAGCACCAAGTTTTTTGAGGGTTGGTGTTATTGCAGCAGTTAGCTCTGCTTGGTCCTCACAAGGTATGACATGTTGTAATGAGTTTAGTTCCTAACTCCTAATGACTAACTCCTGTGGTCCTCACAAGGTATGATGTCATAATGACTAACTCCTGTGGTCCTCACAAGGTATGATGTCATAATGACTAACTCCTGTGGTCCTCACAAGGTATGATGTCATAATGACTAACTCCTGTTGTCCTCACAAGGTATGATGTCATAATGACTAACTCCTGTGGTCCTCACAAGGTATGATGTCATAATGACTAACTCCTGTGGTCCTCACAAGGTATGATGTCATAAAGACTAACTCCTGTGGTCCTCACAAGGTATGATGTCATAATGACTAACTCCTGTGGTCCTCACAAGGTATGATGTCATAATGACTAACTCAAGTTGGTCCTCACAAGCTAGGATGGCATAATAATGTTAGCTCCTATTGGTCTATCTAAAGAAGCAGCCTTTAATCTTTGGACATTTAGACAGTTTATTCAGTCAGCTAAATGAATCATTCATTTTAAATGTTAGTCCTCCATACTTCCCCAGTGTGTATGTGAGTCAGGATTTGGTCCATCAGATGTTACTACTAAACACCCCCAACAACACACCTGTTCCCTCATTCCACACACCTGTTCCCTCATTCCACACACCTGTTCCCTCATTCCACACACCTGTTCCCTCATTCCACACACCTGTTCCCTCATTCCACACACCTGTTCCCTCATTCCACACACCTGTTCCCTCATTCCACACACCTGTTCCCTCATTCAACACACCTGCGATTGACAAGCCAGATGGATTATCCCAAGCAATCAGGGAAAGCGATGCCCTGATTGGTCAGAAATGACCCAAGAGCAGTTTAAATTCCACAAGGTCTCATACCTAGGCAGCCTGGAGTCAGGCCACCACAACACCACTAATTCATTAACAAGTGTCTGTTGTGTGTTTTAGTGGACATGTTTGTGTGTTTAGTGAACATGTTTGTGCATGTGTTTCGTGGACATATTTGTGTGTGTGTGTTTAGTGGACATGTTTGTGTGTTTTAGTGGACATGTTTGTGTGTTTTAGTGGACATGTTTGTGTGTTTTAGTGGACATGTTTGTGTGTTTTAGTGGACATGTTTGTGTGTTTAAGTGGACATGTTTGTGTAGCAGTCTGTATTATTATTTTTAGTTTGTAATTGTCTTCATGTTCCCTGCAGGGTTTCCATGGACCAGGGGGCCTCAGCAGCTGGAAAGGTAAGACATCAGTGTGTGTGTGTGTGTGTGTGTGTGTGTGTGTGTGTGTGTGTGTGTGTGTGTGTGTGTGTGTGTGTGTGTGTGTGTGTGTGTGTGTGTGTGTGTGTGTGTGTACCCACCCCCACGTCATCAAGATGCGTAATGCCCTGCCTGCTAATGATCTGTATCTTTAGTCACTGTAAGACGTGTTAGATAAAAGTATCTGCTTATTAAATAATTTAAGATTGAATGTGTGTGTGTGTGTTGCTGTCTCGGGTCTTAAGTGTGTGTGTTTTGGAACTAATAAGATCATTTCCCGGCACCTGCCAGAGTCGTGTCACATGACACGTGTTCCCTGCCAGAGTCGTGTCACATGACACACCTCACAGCACACGCAAACACTTACAAAGCGTCTGAGCGCTGGAGAAACTTTATTGACATGGAGTGAGAGGACACTTGGGGACAGGTTTTTCCAAAAGCCGATTCCGAATAAACCCAGACCCCCCTCCAAAAAACAGTTGGACACTGTCACTAACTGCTAATATACAACCACTGTTTATTTAACTATGACCACAGCTGGTTAGGACTCCTGCACAAGGCCATACTCTTTCCAATACACCACAGAACGTTTTTAGACCATATTTACATTGAAGCCTTTAACACAAACAGCAGGGCTGGTAGGCAGAAGGGAAACCGTTTGCCCTGAGAAGCGCTCGGTGCGCTGGTTGGTTCTGGATCAACATATTGATTCTGAACGCTGAGGGTGACGGTGGATCAGCTATCTGGGTCAGCTCAGGGGTTGAGGGTCAGCCCAGAGATTTATGGGGCAGCGTTGAGAAACCAACCGAACACAACCATGGTTACGCTGGCAGTTATTGTTTGGCAAACCAATGAACCTGACCTCACAGTTTACTTTAAGTATTATTTATGGTTCATATAATGTTTATGTTGTAGACTAGGTGATACCTATTTCATCTACATTTCAGAGAGAGAGAGAGAGAGAAAGGAAAGAGAGAGAGGGAGAGACACACAAGAGATATATATAGATAGAAAGAAAGATGGAAAGAAAAAAAGAGAGCATGGCCAGAAAAGTTGCAAGGAGTTGGATGGATGGACGTGTGCCCTCCGCTTGTTGAAAGTGAGTTGCAGGAGTGTTTACAGGTGAGGATTAAAGCCACTTTTAAAAGGCAGGTTCAGGGGTTTGGTTCCTCGTTAATGACCTGTATCTGAATTCCTACCAAGGTGCTTTGGGTAAAAAGTGTCTCTTAAACGGGTGATTTGATATTATTCTTTATGGACTGAAAGCCTAAAGGCCCGTTTAACTTTCTATGTGTCCTCTGTGGAGGACACCTCTTCTGAGAGGATGCCTCCTTTTGTCTTTGTGATGGTGTTAGCAAATCCGAGAGGGTTGGCATGAATTTTTAACCGTTGATGGATATGGATAGCCCTGTTAGGGGGGGGAACCCGGGCTGAATCCCAACAGAGGAGCAGCGTGAAACTGGCACAGCTGACCAATATGCGGCGTACGTCCAATCACGGAATAGTCTGACAAAAATGCAAGACCCACTGACATATCCCCCACCGAAGCCACTTTGGGAGCCGCACTGAGCTGCTTCTGGAGATTTAGGAAGCGAGGGTAAGTGGAATCGCTATTGAACTCTTTATTGGAAAGCAGCTCCTGAATCGATCATCCCCTGTTTCCTGCTTATGTGTGGTCCCACCCTAATATCCTGCTTCATGTGGGGATACTGTACACATCAATGACCGAGGCATGGTGTCTGTTCACTCACATGTTGAAGCTCAGCTACAGTGTAGTGGAAAGCTACGTTCCGCACTACGTTATCTGCGATCTGCGGGCGTTCTGCTACATGCCACGGTGAAGTGTCAGTGTATTGTATTATTGTATCGATATGCGTGTCTGGTTAACCGCATCTACTGTGTGTGTATATTGTCCATCTAGTAGTCTGTAATAGGACCACCTGCTGCCCCCTGGTGGCGGTCTCTCTTGTCTATCTTTTCACGGCACTGGAGATATTATATGTCTGGCTCAGAGTCAGCTAGTGTATAAAAATGGATCCCAACCTAAATGGCGGCGTGTAAACATCGCGACGCCCAGCGTCTGACCAGCTTTTGCAAATTAGCGGTAATATACATACAATTCTTTGTCTGTTCACACAGAATAGTCTTGCTTTTATCACGTACACCTGACACAATCTTTTTTAAATTGGATGACATCATTCTGGTAACTTAATCGCAATCTTCAACTCCACGCTGAAACTCCGGTGAAACTCATCACAGCACGGCCGGCTGACCGGACTCATCGCCCGCAGAGAAAACGTAAACACAGGAGAGGAAGCCACGGAGGGCTACGTGCTAGGCTAAGAGCTAACCCACATCACCCCTCGCTACCCAGCGTTTTCCTCGCCAACGTACGATCTCTGACGAACAAAATTGGTGAACTGTGGCTGTGGATTAACAACCGCTACACAGAGCAGACAGATCAGCTGAGGGCTCCGGTAAAACCAGGGGTTGAGGTTTGTGAATTCATGCTAACTAAAGGCTTGGTGCTCAGACACTACCACCATTGAGAGCCACTGTTCTGCTAAGGTGGAATCTTAATGGTTAAATGTAGATCCTTTTACCATACCTCCAGATGCTAATGCTAAGCTAGCTATGAAGGAACTTTACTCTGCTATTAACAAACAGCAGAACTCCCACACAGAGGCAGGCTTTATTATTGCAGGCGATTTCAATCATGCCAACTTAAAGACTGTGCTCCCCAAATTTGACCTGCATGTCTCCTGCTCTACAAGAGGAGAGAGAACATTAGACCATGTTTACACCAACAAGGCTGATGCTTACAACCCTCTTTTTACCCTCCCCTACCTTGGACAGAATGATCATGTCTCTTTGTTCAAGCTGCCTAAGTACACGCCTCTCATCAAGCGTGTGAAGCCCACCATTAGGACAGTCCAAGTGTGGCCTGAGGGAGCAGACTCTGAGTTGCAGAACTGGTTTCTACACACGGATTGGAGCCTGTTTGCCTCCCAGTCACCCTGGACTCCCACACCGACATCGACTCCTACGTCTCCTCTGTTTGGGTTACATCAACTCCAGCATTGACACTGTCACCACCCTCAAACAGATCACAACATTCCCCAACCAGAAGCCATGGATGAACAGAGAGGTCCGCCTACTCGTGACGCTGCTTTTAGGTCAGGCGATGCACTGGCCTACTGTTTAGCCTGGGCTAATCTGAAAAAAGGCATCAAGCAGGCCAAGCTCAACCACAAGCAAAGGGTTGAAGACCACTTCAACAACTCCGATCCCCGACGCATGTGGAAGGGCATCCAGGCCATCACGCATTACAAACCCTCCAACCACTGACTCATCCCTCGCTGACGAGCTAACTAATTGTTTTGCTCGCTACGACCGGAACAACCCCAAACTGCCCACCAAGGCTACTCTACCCGCTGACCACCAACCCCTCACCCTATCCTCCACAGTGCGTGCGGCACTGAGCAGAACAAATGCGCATAAGGCAGCTGGTCCTGAGGGCATCCCCGGTCGCGTTCTCAGGAACTGCGCTGGAAAGCTGACCGAGGTCCTTTCTGACATTTTCAACATATCACTAGCTCAGGCAGTTGTCCCTATGTGCTTTAAAACCACCTCCATTGTGCCAGTGCCTAAACACTCCTCTGCAGCGAGCCTCAACGACTTCCACCCTGTTGCACCCCATCATCATGAAGTGCTTCGAGAGGCTGGTCCTCAAATCTGGCCTCTCCCCCTCACTGGATAAATAGCAATTTGCCTACCGGTGAGAACAGGAGCATGGAGCCATTTCCTCAGCTCTTCACTCCGCTCTCTCCCACCTGGATTAGAGCAACACCCACGTGAGAATGCTGTTCATCGACTTAAGCTCAGCATTTAACACCATCATCCCCTCCAAACTCATCTTCAAACTTGGTGACCTCATGGAAACCAAGAATCTTGACATGGTTATTAGACTTCCTTACCAACAGACCCCAGTCAATCAGGTTAGACAATCTCACCTACTCCACCCTCACCCTGAACACTGGCGTTCCCCAGGGCTGTGTCCTGAGCCCTCTCCTCTACTCCCTCTTCATCCACGACTCCACCCCTGTACGTGGTACAAACACCATCATCAAGTTTGCAGACGACACAACGGTGGTGGGCCTCATCAAAAACAACGATGAGGCAGCCTACAGGGAGGAGGTCCAGCAGCCTGTCCCTCGACACCAAGAAGACCAAGGAGCTTATCGTGGACTTCAGGAAGACCAGAGCTGGCGCACACGCCACCATCCTCATCAACAGAGCGGAGGTCGAGCGTGTCTCCAGCTTCAAATTCCTGGGGGTCCACATCTCCAAGGACCTCTTCTGGTCCCTCAACACGGCCTCACTGGTGAAGAAGGCTCACCAGCGTCTCTTCTTCCTGAGGAGACTAAGGAAAGCCCATCTGTCACCTCAGATTCTGGTGAACGTTTACCGGTGTGCCATCGAAAGCATACTAACAAACTGCATCACAGTGTGGTACGGCAACTGCACTGTTTCCAACTGGAAAGCGCTGCAGAGGGTGGTGAAAACCGCCCAACGCATCGTTGGAATACCCCTCCCTGCAATAAACTACTTTGTGTCTACAAATAGTAAGACCCCTCTCACCCCAACCATGGACTGTTTTCCCTCCTCCCCTCTGGGAGGCGCTATAGAAACCTAGTTTTCACTGTACCTGCCGTATATATTTGAATCTTCAACTGTTGATAGAACTGCATATCCCTGCTCATTACTTGCTGTATATACATTTATATATATTTATCCTGCTTTTCATAATTGCATACCCCTGATCACTACCTGTTAAATATTTATCCTTACTTACTTGTATATATATATACCTATTATTATGCTCATATCCCACACATACTGTATAAGTAATCTTAAAACTGTTTTTATACCTAGTAGACTTGTCTTTTAGCACTTGTAAATTGTAAATTATAAATGACATATTACCTGCCCTCATCTCCTCCTTTCACTTGTAACACCACTCACCTGTCTCCTCCTTTCACCTGTCACCTCCTTTCGTCTGTCACCTCTGCTCACCTGTAACCTAAACTCACCTGTCACCTCCACTTACCTGTCACCTCCCCTCCTCCGTCACCTTCAATCACCTGTCAAATCCCCTCCCCTGTCACCTCCACTCACCTGTCACCTCCTCTCACCTGTCAACTCCCCTCCCCTCACCTGTGTGTGTGTGTGTGTGTGTGTTCAGTAGTCAGTGCATGACAAAGGAGGGCGAGGTTGCGAGGGTTGTAGCATCAGTGCTGGGGGTCTTGGCAGCTGTTACAGAGGAGATAATTCCCTCCCTGTTCCCAGTGTGTGTGTGTGAATGTGCATGTGTGTATGCGTATGTGTGTTTCAGTGTGTGTGTGGGGGGGTTCTTGGGTGTGTGCTTGTGTGTGTGTGTGTGGTTATCTGGCTTCTGATCAAATGATATCCCAAGTCCCTCACTCTCTCTCCACCCTCCACCTCCTCCCTTCCCTCTCCTCTCTCTCACTCTCTCTCCCCCCCCCCTCCTCCCCTCCCCCCCCTACATCCCATCCTTAATCACAGCCCAAAGGCCAGGCTGAGCCTGATAAGCTAATTAATGTTACAATAGGTCACATGACCATCCTGGTTATTAAACGTGCTGTGACCCCCGTTGATGACATGTGATTGAGCCAGTGAGGGATGAGCGTGAGGAACCGTGTGTTACAGCCATGAGAACACACACATCAACCCTGTTAGCTGGTGCTGATGAGGGACAGAAACACAACAGTAGACCATAGCATAGGGGCCATATGAAATATGAATGTGTGTGAATGTTTGTATGTAATATTAAAAGGAGTGAGTATATCTTTGGTTGTTTTAGGAAACCCTGATATTAAAAGGGACATGCAGAGATTATATTCTGAGATACTAAAGGAGCAGGTAGGGGTTAGGGGTCATCTCAAGGACATTAGAATTAATATTATCTCAAGGATGCTTTCAACACCCCATACGCTCCTTCACTTGCTATTGGACACACAGCTCATCACAGAGGAGTGAGGAGCGAAACTCAAATCAGAACCAGAACCAAAAGCTAGCGGCTACGTCAAATCTCTTAAAGATATTTATGTAGGATATATTATATTAAGATTCATGGATTCCGCCGTAAATGGGATCTTGTGAGGTAACGTTTTCTCTGAAAGCACTCAATGTTATGTACTTAACATATTTACCTCAAGAAGTACCGTGTGCTACATCCCTGGACACACACACACAGACACACACACACACAGGCACTCACAAATACACAAATACCTGAAGACATGGAGAAAAACACACTTATCCACACACACTAGCAGATACACACACACACACATACACACACACACACATATGCACACACACACACACACATACGCACACACACACACATACGCACACACACACACACACACTCACACACACACACACATGGGCACACACTTTGTGGCTGTGATTGAGGAACATTACAATCTTCTAATGTGATTAATTCAGGACGGAGCCATTGGGGAGAGGGATGGGGTGTGTGTGTGTGAGTGTGTGTGTTTGTGCGTGTGTGTGTGTTTGTGTGTGTGTGTGTGTGTGTGCGTGTGTGAGCACTTTAGGGATTATGAATCCTCATGAGTTCTCCTGCACCCGGCCCATGATAGTCATAACGACCCCCAGCCTCTTCCAAGGCAGCCAGTCCTCAGCCTCCAGCTCCCTCAGACCAGAGGCCTGTTCTGCACGGCGTACCGGCCGCAGTACCAGCCACCGTACAGAGGGGGGCGACCATTCAAGTGTTTTAAATAGAACCCCCAGCACTCACTTAACTCTGGAACTTTGTAAGGTTAAAGTCACTCTGAGAGGCTACGGTTTAAATTGGTTTGTCTTGTGAAGTCCTCTGAGCCTCTTGGGTCACTAGGTTTTTAGAGTTGTGTGAATTGGAAATCCGTCAATCCGTTAAATTAGTTTGTCCACCATCTCTATTGTACACAGACAAGAAGTCTATTGCCCATAAAAATGTCTTTCATTTCCTGGGTGTAAGAGGAGGTGGAGGGATTATGTCATCTTGGACCAAGGGTTTGGGAGGGAGATTGAGCACTGCGGGCTGTTGAGAGAGAGAGAGAGAGAGAGAGAGAGAGAGAGAGAGAGAGAGCACATTTGTCTCTGTCAGAGTGTGATGCCGTGTGTGTTGGATTTCAGACGGACAGAACGATGCCCCAAGAGGAGTGAGAAACAATCTAACTGCTGTTTGGTTGTCAACTGTTAACGGCTTCAGATCTGTCTGTCTCTGTCTGTTGGCCTATCTATCTTTCTGTCTTTCTGTCTGGCTATGTGGATTTCTGCCTATCTGGCTGTTTCTTTCTGCCTTTCTCTTCATCTGTCTGTCTCTGTATGTGTGTCTGTCTCTGTGTCTATCAGGCTGTCTCTGTATGTGTGTCTGTCTCTATGTCTGTCTCTGTGTCTATCAGGCTGTCTCTGTATGTGTGTCTGTCTCTATGTCTGTCTCTGTGTCTATCAGGCTGTCTCTGTATGTGTGTCTGTCTCTATGTCTGTCTCTGTGTCTATCAGGCTGTCTCTGTATGTGTGTCTGTCTCTATGTCTGTCTCTGTGTCTATCAGGCTGTCTCTGTATGTGTGTCTGTCTCTATGTCTGTCTCTGTGTCTATCAGGCTGTCTCTGTATGTGTGTCTGTCTCTATGTCTGTCTCTGTGTCTATCAGGCTGTCTCTGTATGTGTGTCTGTCTCTATGTCTGTCTCTGTGTCTATCAGGCTGTCTCTGTATGTGTGTCTGTCTCTATGTCTGTCTCTGTGTCTATCAGGCTGTCTCTGTATGTGTGTCTGTCTCTATGTCTGTCTCTGTGTCTATCAGGCTGTCTCTGTCTGCCTTTAACGATGTAAACATTGTAATAAAAAGTGAACAACAAATTGCAGTTCACTTCACGTGTCGCTGTGTGAACCTCCCCACTGTGAAGCTTGTGTATGCAGTATTGTGAACCTGATGGACTTTAGAGATTAATAAAGACTTTCCTATCCTATAGAGCAGGGGTTCCCAACCGCCGGGCCGTGGAGGTGTTACTGCCGGGCCTCGAAACTGCTGTGTTTATCATCATATTTGACTCAAATAATTTGAGTATTGGTGAACGGTGGGCGGTATAATCTATATACAGAGATTATATATATAGTATAATCTATATATATAGATTATATAGCGGTATATATGGGCGGTATAATATATATATATAGATTAAATATATATCGGCGGCATAACGAGAGACTTTCAGTTACACGCGCTACTAAAGAGACTACGCGCTAGTGACGTGTCGGTCGCGAACGAGCCGGTTTGTTTTTACGGGTGCTCCGCGTACATGCACGGAGCACATGACAACCGGTCCACGAGATTTTTTTCATGTATCTGCCGGTCCGTGGCACAAACAAGGTTGGGATCCCCTGCTGTAGAGGACCAACTTTACTCAACGTCTGTTGTGACTTTAGTTGTGATACTAAATATATGAAGCTACAACCCCATGCTTACAGGCCAGTTATCAAAGAGCTTCAAGGTCAATACGGGGTCAAACAGGGTTGTCTACTTTTATCATTCCTTTTCCTCCTTGCAGTCGACTGGATCATGAAGGAAACAACCAAAGGGGAGAGAAATGGGATCCAGTGGACAATGTGGGAGCAATTAGACGACCTGGACTTTGCGGATGACATTGCCCTTCTCTCTCACACACATATGCAAATGCAGGAGAAGACAGACAGACTCACACAAGCAGCAGAACAATTGGGACTTACACCAAACAACAAAGACACAGGCGATGAAGATCCATTCAAGGAGCAGCCACCCCCTCCTCATACACGGCGCCCCCTAGAGGAAGAGGAGGCATTCACATACATAGGAAGTGTGATGGACACCACAGGAGGGACAGACGCGGATATAAAGAGCAGGATCAACAAAGCCAGGGTTATGTTTAACATCCTCAGGAAGATCTGGAGCTCCAAAACCATCTCAACTAACGCCAAACTACGCATCTTCAACTCCAATGTGAAACAGGGGGAGCTGTATGGAGAGAGAGAGAGAGAGAGAGAGAGAGAGAGAGAGAGAGAGAGAGAGAGAGAGAGAGAGAGAGAGAGAGAGAGAGAGAGAGAGAGAGAGAGAGAGAGAGAGAGAGAGAGAGAGAGAGAGAGATGGAGAGAGAGAGAGAGAGAGAGAGAGGCCAATGTTCACATTAAACAGGATGTCATGACTTTAAGCATCAAAGGGAATTGGGGATGGAGGTGAATTGATCTGTTTAGAATTACATCTGAACTTGAGACCATGGCTGTTTATATAACCTTATTAGTTATTAGTGGTTGCATGCGGCCTGACTCTCTGAACGTTCTGTGAGAAGGGAAGTCCACCGTGAGAGAAGGTCTGATTGTAATCAGCAGCTCAGATCTCACAAGGAGGGAACTTCAGGTGCACGTCGACAACAAATGTCTGGAGGTCCAGCAAGCCCCGAAGTATCTTGGAGTGCGTCTGGATCGGACATTATCCTTCAAACAACACCTGGAAGAAGTCAAGGCCAAGGTGACATCCAGGGTCGCGCTGATCCGCCGCCTCGCTGGAACAACCTGGGGAGCCTCCGCTAAGACGCTGCGAATATCCACCCAAGCCCTGGTCTTCTCTGCAGTGGAATACTGCGCCCCAGTCTGGAGCAGAAGCCCTCATGCGAGAAAGGTCGACGTGGCTATCAATACCTCCCTCCGAATAATAACTGGATGCTTAAAGCCTACCCCTGTGTCCCTCTTGCCAGTCCTCGCGGGAATAGCACCGGCCGGCCTCCGACGGGAGGCTGCCACCCTCGCCCTGGCCAGGAAGGCACAAAAGTATGACTGGCACATCCTGCACAACACCACAATAACACCAGCACCTCCAAGCAGACTCAAGTCCCGCCACCCCTACAACAAGGCAGCACAAGAGATGCTCAACTCCACCTCTGAGGACATCTCCAGAAATGCATGGTTGGCAGCAGCTTGGAAGCAGGAGTGGGAGTCAGCCGGGCCCTCCCGAATCCACTGTTACATCTGGGACCCAGGAGATGGCGCCATTGGAGGAGACGACCTACCACGCCGGCAATGGACCCCACTGAACCGTCTAGGAACTGGGGTCGGTCGCTTTAAAACATCAATGAAGACGTGGGGCTTGGCGGACAGTGCGGCATGCGAGTGCGGTGACCCTGACCAGACCGCCGACCATATAATCACCATCTGCCCCTTATATAGACCACCCTCGGAAGCCAGCCTCTTCGACCTAGGACCAGAGATGCGGGCATGGCTACACGACACCGAGTTGGACATCTGACGTTACACGAAAGAAGAAGAAGATCTCACAAACTGATTTAGAACTACAGTCCTGCTTCCAGACAGGTCTACCGAGGCTAATGTCCTACGCTGAATGGGATGATGGTGAAACACACCGTTTCTCCAGGGCCAAAACCCGTGTGTGGCCTGCTGTCCATCGTAGTTTTGTCCAAAGAGCTGTCCACACATGTCACCATGGAGCCACAACAGCAATGCAGGGCCATCTCCAAAACCTTCCCTGATGGAGAAAACGCTGGGTTAATGTCATAATTAATATACCATGGGGGGGTTGCTACTCTGAGTTACTGCAGTGTAACTCAGAGTCCTGTTCTGCTTCTGTCCACGGTGATCTATCGCCCTCACCTTGGTCTCCGCCCCCGCCTCTGCTAGCACCACCACCACCACCACCACCACCACCCCAACCACCACCACCACCACCCCCACCACCCCAACCACTACCACCACCACCCCAACCACCACCACCACCATCCCCACCACCACCACCACCACCACCACCACCATCCCCACCACCACCACCACCACCACCCCAACCCAACCACCACCCCAACCACCACCACCACCACCACCCTTCTTCCTCCCTCTTTTCTTTCCCCTGACCCCCCTCCTCCTCCTCCCCTTCCTCTCCCCATCTCCTCCATCTCCTCCTACCTCTTCCACATCTACTCCTCCTCCTCCTCCTTCCCCCAGCATACCTTTTCCAGTTCATTATCCTCCTCCTCCTCCTCCTCCTCCTCCTCCTCCTCCTCCTCCTCCTCCTCCTCCTCCTCCTCCTCCTCCTCCCCCCCAGCATACCTCCTCCAGTTCATCATTCTCCTCCTGGTCCTCTACCTCCTTCTGTGTTTTCTCTCATCCTTTGTTCTATCCCTAATTTCTCCCATCTTCCCTCGTTCTTGCTCTTCACCGTTGCTCCTCCATTGTTGCTCCCCATCTCTTCCTCTAGAACCGATTACCCATCCTGGTCTTCATGCTCATCATTATTGGGTCAGGTTCAGCTGGGGGATTCCCAGTAGTTGAAATCTACCAAAACCTAAACCATCTATTGTTTCTGCTGCTGTGAGGGGTGTGTTTGCTGTAGATTGGATCTGGCTGTGAACAATGCCTTGATGAAACAATGCCTTGGTCTGTTATGGGGTTCATTCTTTCATTGTAAACGTATCTTTCTCTCCCTCTTAACTCCCTAGATTGCAATCTCCTGTATTATCTCACTTGATAACTATATATGAATGTAGAGGCAAGGCTTGTGTCCAAACAACTCACACTGAATTCATCATTAAGGAACAAGCAGGGGTCAGGGCGTCTTGCTGGAGTCTAGCCTGTGGACATCGGGGGTTGAAACCCAGAACCTTTTGCCTGGAAGAACAACATCCTTAGACATTACCGTCTCTCTCTCTCTCTCTCTCTTCTACTGACCCCCACTTCTCTCCCCTGTGTATCTCTCCCCCCTCCAGCCGGTGTTCTACAAGGGCGTGGCTGGCTCCCAGGTGACCCTGAGCAGCGTGGTGAACCAGCCCCGGGCCATGCTGGATGAGCAGGCCAGGCACCTGCTGACGGAGGTCGAGAGGCAGACCATGGGCTACTACATGGAGGAGTACCGGGACGGACACATCGCTGTGGAGCCCCTGGTCATGGCTCTGTTTGAGCTGCTCAACACACACGCTAAGGTGGGAACACACACGCTGAGGTGGGAACACACACGCTGAGGAGGGAACACACACGCTAAGGTGGGAACACACACGCTAAGGTGGGAACACACACGCTGAGGTGGAACACACACGCTAAGGTGGGAACGCACACGCTAAGGTGGGAACACACACGCTGAGGTGGGAACACACACGCTAAGGTGGGAACGCACACGCTAAGGTGGGAACGCACACGCTAAGGTGGGAACACACACGCTAAGGAGGGAACACACACGCTAAGGAGGGAACACACACGCTAAGGAGGGAACACACACAATTCTCTCCTGTGTTCCCTCACATTAAAGTGTGATTCAAGACGTTTTTATTTTGATACGAGGCAAGTGAGTCTCACAGTTGGGGCTCTGACTCGGAAAGGGGGAAAGAGACTTGGACGAAAGCATCTTCCCTTTGGAGAGTGAATAGAGCATCTACTAAACAACCATGTATTCAACAATACCCTTAGCTACCTTCTCCTCCCCCTCCTCCTCCTCCTCCCCCTCCTCCCAGTTCTCCCTGCTCTCGGAGGTGCGCGGCCTCGTCACTCCCCAGGATCTGGAGCGCTTCGACGGGCTGGTGTTGCGCCGCGAGATCCGGGCTCTGAAGGCCCGGCAGGGGCCCCCCGGAGCCCCGGGGCAACACCCGGACTCTCTCTCCGTGGTGTCCTACCCCGACACGCTGACCTCCTCCTCCGCCAGCTACATGACCAACAGCACCCTCAGCTCCGCACGGGTAGGTCCGCTCAGATGGGTTGGTTGCTCTTAATCACAGTTCACAGTCTCAAAGGAGCTTTACAATGGGAAAACAACCCTACTGTTACCCTAAGTATTGAAGAATACTGTTACCCTAAGTATTGAAGAATACTGTTACCCTAAATACTGCAGAATACTGTTCCCCTAAGTATTCAAAAAAAACTGTTACCCTTATAAATTGTAGAATACAGTTCCCTTAAGTATTCTAAAATACTGTTCCCCTCAATATTTTAGAATACTGTTCCCCTAAATATTGCAGAATACTGTTCCCTTCCCGATTGTTCAATCTGATGGACCAATCGGAACAGTCGGCTCAGAACACACCACTGCCTGCTGACTATGGGGGGGGGGGTGAGGAGACAGTGGGTGGACAGGCTGCCGTCTCCATGACAACCACTCTAACAAACCTCTCCACTTCCTCTCTGTCCTTCCACTGTAGGAGAGGTTGCTCTGGCTCATAGATATGATGGAGGTATGGGATAGGATCTGTGTGTGTGTGTGTGTGTGTGTGTGTGTGTTTTGTGTGTTAAATCTGTATTTTTCCTGGTTTTTCCCCCTTTTACTGTGGTGTGTTAGACTAGAGAGAAACGTGTGTGTGTCTTATCCCTCTGTTACTGTGGTGTCTTAGAGAGAAACATGTGTGTGTGTGTCTTATCCCTCTGCTACTGTGGTGTCTTAGAGAGAAACATGTGTCTCCTACTCACTCTGCTTCTTGTTGATCTTGAACTCCTCAGTGAGCGTATGGTTCAGTTGTTTTGTATTATATATATATATATATATATATATATATATAATATTGTGTGGATTACACACTGGATGGAACACAGCCTTTGTGATAAGGCAGTTCTTTCTGAAATAGCTCCCGTCATGGCGGTGTGTATGTCTCAGTACACGTTTGATATGATTACCACTCTGATACCATCCACACGTATAAGGTCGCTGGTGAGAGCAGTCCATGTCAATAAATAAACCCTGATGACATGAAATAAACACTAAGATATACGTCCATACATGCGTCTCCTCCCCTGGTTCCAAGCACACACATGCACACACAGGCACACACACACACACAGGCACAGGGTGCTGGTAGTTATTTGTTCATATATTATATATATATATATATATATATATATATATATATATGTCTACCTGAGAGGCTCTGCTGTCTCTTCATGCTTGACATTTGGATCCACAGACACAAACACATCAGTTTAACCATCGGCGTGGTGGAACTAGATCTGGCACTTTCCACTAGCTGGTTTTAAACTACACAGAATATAATATTATACGTCCAAAGATAAACCTAGAAATGATTTCCTCTTGTGTGCGCTGTCACTTTTGTTCATGCTCTTCAGTTGGATATTTATCCTAATGTTCTACTTGTTGGCATGTGGTCACTTGTATTCATTGGATTTTAAAAGGTCATGTTTGTGTACGTCTCCATGACGACCAGCAACTCGCTCTAGTTTAGTTTTTGTTTAGTTATTTTAACAAGATGGCGGCCAACCAAATCAAGGCGTCCTGTCACCACAAGACCCTTTAATTTAAGAGCCACGGTTTAAGGTCTGCTCACGTTTTCCTCCCTTCACTTTATCACTTTCCCTTCCTCTGTAATCATATCTTTCTGTCTTTCTTGG
Source organism: Muraenolepis orangiensis (assembly GCA_027704905.1). NCBI lineage: Eukaryota > Metazoa > Chordata > Actinopteri > Gadiformes > Muraenolepididae > Muraenolepis > Muraenolepis orangiensis. The sequence goes on along the minus strand of CM051011.1, from coordinate 30,031,020 downwards.
TCTCTCTCTCTCTCTCTCTCTCTCTCTCTCTCTCTCTCTCTCTCTCTCTCTCTCTCTCTCTCTCTCTCTCTCTCTCTCTCTCTCTCTCTCTCTCTCTCTCTCTCTCTCTCTCTCTCTATCCTTGTCTCTCTTTCTTGGTCTCTCTCTCTCTCTCTCTCTCTCTCTCTCTCTCTCTCTCTCTCTCTCTCTCTCTCTCTCTCTCTCTCTCTCTCTAGAACGACAGTGTGGTGGCGAGTGAAAGGGAGACTCCGGAGAGTTTGGACACGCTGCTGCCGGACATCTCGTTGGTGAGTCTGCACAGAGGGGAGGGACGGAGGGTGGGTGAGGACCATGAGGGGCGTGGCTCACAGGGAGGGGAGGGACGGAGGGTGGGTGAGGACCATGAGGGGCGTGGCTCACAGGGAGGGGAGGGACGGAGGGTGGGTGAGGACCATGAGGGGCGTGGCTCACAGGGAGGGGAGGGACGGAGGGTGGGTGAGGACCATGAGGGGCGTGGCTCACAGGGAGGGGAGGGACGGAGGGTGGGTGAGGACCATGAGGGGCGTGGCTCACAGGGAGGGGAGGGACGGAGGGTGGGTGAGGACCATGAGGGTTGTGGCTCACAGGGAGGGGAGGGACGGAGGGTGGGTGAGGACCATGAGGGGCGTGGCTCACAGGGAGGGGAGGGACGGAGGGTGGGTGAGGACCATGAGGGGCGTGGCTCACAGGGAGGGGAGGGACGGAGGGTGGGTAGTGGAGAGTGAGTGAGGGTGGTGTGGATGGAGAGCTAATCATTGATGAGACGTCAATGATGAGTGCGTCTCAGGAGGAGTTTATTTAACAAGTAAAAAGCCAGATACACACTCTTGCTGGACAGTCTCATACAACCCCGTCAGTGTGTGTGTGTGTGTGTGTGTGTGTGTGTGTGTGTGTGTGTGTGTGTGTGTGTGTGTGTGTGTGTGTGTTAACATTTCCTGGACCAATCTGTGCGTGTTACATCCCAGTGCAATACCAGAACAACAGTTCCTGTAATGTCTCTAGATATTGTGCGGGGCTCAGATCCTAGCTCAACACTGGACCAACAGAGTTTGTGTCAGATACAGTATGTTGTACAGGCCCATATAGTAACTGGTAGTAGTGGAGGGTGAGGGTGGTCAGATGTTAGGGTAGAGGCGGAGGTGAGGTCAGGGTGGAAGGTTAGTTGGGTGGAGACAAGGAAAGAAAAAGGAGGTACCGTAATTTCCGGACTATTGAGCGCACCTGAATATAAGTCGCACCCACTGAATTAAAAAAATATATATATTTTGAACATAAATAAGCCGCACATGTCTGTGAGCCGCAGGTACCTACCGGTACATTGAAACAAATGAACTTTACACAGGCTTTAACGACGGCTTGTAACAAAAATAAAAAATTAGCGGCAAACAGTAGCCTACCAAGAAAGTCATTGGTCACTATCTTCCTCCTCCTGTGCACTGAAACCACTGAAGTCCTCTCCTTCGGTGTCGGAGTTGAATAGCCTCAGAATTGCTTCATCCGATGTCTCTCTTTCTTATTCAAATTCATGCGATGCCTTAAATAGTGGGATGCACGCGCGGGTATCTCACACACACACACACACACACACACACACACACACACACACAGCAGTTTCCAACGTCTTATCATGGACTCATTAAGACCCAGCTCCCGTGCAGCAGCTCTATTTCCTGTTCCAACAGCCAGATCGATGGCCTTCAACTTGAAAGCTGCATCCTATGCATTTCTCCGTGTCTTTGCCGTGATGAGAGTGACAGTCCACCCTAATCAGAATGAAGGGAAGTTTGAGCGCGCTCGACTTAATCTAAACCGTAAACTAAAGAGTTACGTTGTTTCACCTCAACCCGTCGTTGGTCTGATGAAGCTTCATGGTTTCACCTCAACCCGTCGTTGGTCTGATGGAAGCTTCATGGTTTCACCTCAACCCGTCGTTGGTCTGATGGAAGCTTCATGGTTTCACCTCAACCCGTGGTTGGTCTGATGAAGCTTCATGGTTTCACCTCAACCCGTCGTTGGTCTGATGGAAGCTTCATGGTTTCACCTCAACCCGTCGTTGGTCTGATGAAGCTTCACGTCGCACCGTCACAGAATGGGTTTTTTTGCTCAGTTTTTTGGCGGCATGAAGTTTGTGAAAGCGGGAAAAATCCATAAATGAGCCGCGTCATTGTTTAAGCCGCGAGGTTCAAAGCGTGGGAAAAAAACGGCTTGTAGTCCGGAAATGACAGTAGTTGAATACAGAGTTTATGATTTCATTATTTGACTCGTCTGGGACGCTCAATACGCAAATAATTCTAGCACTTTGCACACAAAACCAGGTTCAATCAGTGACATCATAGCGCATGAACCAACAGGACATCTAAAAATGACAACCTGCCATGGAGAATAACGTGACTTCCCAGCTGATTCTGAGGTGCCTTTGCGATGGGTTGACCCCGGACTCTAGAGATCGTACCATCGCTCCTCGTTCATCGGGCGCTGGATGAGATCGTACCATCGCTCCTCGTTCATCGGGCGCTGGATGAGATCGTACCATCGCTCCTCGTTCATCGGGCGCTGGATGAGATCGTACCATCGCTCCTCGTTCATCAGGCGCTGGATGAGATCGTACCATCGCTCCTCGTTCATCAGGCGCTGGATGAGATCGTACCATCGCTCCTCGTTCATCGGGCGCTGGATGAGATCGTACCATCGCTCCTCGTTCATCGGGCGCTGGATGAGATCGTACCATCGCTCCTTGTTCATCAGGCACTGGATGAGATCGTACCATCGCGTTTGCAGTTGGTTATCAATCAAAATGATTGCAGAGGACGATTCGGTCATCCCGTAAATATAGACACATCCTTTCCCTACCTGGCTTTTAAGACCCAGAGCAGAGAGCAGAGAGGCTAGCTGCAGTGTTGTAGCTGTTAGCTTCATCTCGCTGTTGGTAAGTACTACGTCTTCATTTATTCATTCAGCATTTAGTCCAAAAGGAGAGGCTAAAGGAATAGACATTTATGCTAATAAATAGTGACATAGGCTCAAATGTCACTTAGGGTAAAAGTTACTTTAGCTACCCAGGCTAACATAATACTTGGACTAAGAAATCTAGCTGCTCCCTAGCTGATAACCCCACAATTATAGATAGCCAGGCTTAAAGCGTCGACTGTATCGTCCATATCAACAGCTAGCGGCACCAAATGTTTCAGTCAATAATATTGATCCATTTTTGTCAAACATGTAGCATCCTCATCCTCAACCTTTCTGTTGCAGAATAAGTAATTAAAGAGACCTGGAGGCCACTGGTTGTGCAGCTATGAGGATGAAGGCCCGATTTATCTTCAATGGTGGAGTTTGTTGCCTTTCCCGCACATAGTCAACATGTAGGGACATGATTGTGTGTACGTGCTACAAGCTACAATAGTGCTACAATACACCTAGAGAGCTGTTTAAAGGCTGGGTGTTCCTTCCATGTTCCTTCAGTTGCATAGTCCCAGCACATCGATAGGAAACAAATACTCATTGATGAAATGCTGTTTTCCTTTGTATCCCAGTGGAGTTCTTAATCTCTCTATATAATGTGAAACCAGTTTTCAATTGAATGAAGTTTGAAATAACATTTTGGTTTTAAACACACCACGTCGTTAATCTATTCAAGATGGCCTGATTGAGACTAACCTGTTCAATTAAAAGTCACATAGGTGAATTGTGGGGAGAGAATGAAGTGAGATGGTCATTCAGTCTTGATGTGCTCAATGGCATCCAAGGTCCAATAACAGATGCTATGGTAATTATGGTTTCCCGGGGAAACAAGAGAAATAAATAAATCAATGGAACCAAGGAACCATCATTATGCATAGACCCAAACGGGTCCAAAGAGGTCCCAGGGTCCTCTAACCCGGTCTTCCACCACCTGTGGTCTGCCTCGGTACTGCAGGGGCTCCAACGGAAATGTATTCAAATGAATGTGGAGTGTCTGTGGTTGGTAGCTTGTTGAAGCAGCCTCACCTGCCTGAGTCAGACTGATTACTCTATGGCTGGTGAGGCTGCACACCTGTGGGTCATTGTTGATCAAGGCCCACATGTTGAAGCAGTCTCCACCTCACACACTCTAAGGGCTCTCGCATGTTCCATCTGCTCAGTTCACCATGATTCAAAACTCTGCAATAAACCAGATTCCTCATCACCCTGTGTCCTTGTCTTCGGCAGGAGCCCTCAAGCTGTCATTTTAATGGCTGGTGGCAGTGTTGATTAAAATGTAGATTATTGAAAATAAGATAAAATCGCAAACTATTGTCTGGTAAATATAGGATTTTGTCTTCTGATTCTTTCAAATGACAGATGATTAACAGTAAATAGTGAGGGATTGATATTGTGTAAAGTGTCCTATGATACGCATATGAGATGGTCCGGTTAAGGTCTTGATCATAACCTTGTGGGCCGTCTAAGTCTAAGGTAGAGACCCACTGCTCTAACCAACCATCCATCAATCCATCCTGATTTGCTCTTCTCATTTCTCTCCACTCATGTATGTTTATACTTTAATTCACTGCATGCACCATAAGGTGAGTCACTCATGGTGTAGTCTGTAGTGTGGAGTCTGACCTGGTTTGGATGGGTTTATTAGTTGAGAGAATCAGAGGGAGAGAGTGAGAGAGAGAGAGAGAGAGAGAGAGAGAGAGAGAGAGAGAGAGTATGAGCGAGTGAGCATGACGAGAAGGATGAAAACATCTGTGATCTGGGATTATGTCATCAGGAAAGGAGGCCAAGTTTTCCTGTTTTTATGTATTTTCTGGAGACTAACGCCACTGGCTTCCTCCACCTCCTGCTCCTCCTCCTCCTCCTCCTCCTCCTCCTCCTCCTCCTCCTCCTCCGCCTCCTCCTCCTCCTCCGCCTCCTGCTCGTCCTCCTCCTCCTTCTCCTCCTCCTCCTCCTCCTCCTCCTCCTCCTCCTCCTCCTCCTCCTCCTCCTCCTCCTCCTCCTCCTCCTCCTCCTCCTCCTCCTCTGCCTCCTGCTCGTCCTCGTCCTCCTCCTCCTCCTTCTCCTCCTCCTCTGCCTCCTGCTCGTCCTCGTCCTCCTCCCCCTCCTCCTCCTCCTCCTCCGCCTCCTGCTCGTCCTCCTCCTCCTTCTCCTTCTTTAGGATGACGTGGACTCAACCACGGCTGAGTCCCCGCCGTCCTTTAAGCCGCCTCCCCCTCCCGGGGTGCAGAGGAAACCAAGCAGGAGAGATACGGTGGACAAACGCACCTCCTCCGAGTCGGCCCAATCAGACGGACTCTACTTCACCGCGCCTCTTTCCTACAGCCACCACACCCACGCACCCCCCTCCGCCTCGCCACTCCCCCCCCACAAAACAGAGGCTAGAGACCACCCCCACCGCTACCCCGCGGTCCAGAGGAAACCGCCCTCCCTGCCGCCCATAGCGGCCCAGCTGGCCATGGTCCACCGGCACCACATCGGGCCCTTCCCCAGGGTCCATTCCCCTACCAGAGCCACAAAGCCCTCCCTCCGGTCTCCTTCACCACCACCACCACTGCCTCCTCCACCTCCTCCCCCGCCTCCACTCCCTGCTCCAGCTCCGCCTCATCCAGCAGCGCCTCCTCCCCCTCCGCCCTCTCATCCTCCGCCACACAACCCCGTGGCCAAGGCCTGGGCCACGCCCCCACGCTTTGTGACGGTGGAACTCCACCGGCAGAACGCCGAGCCGGACCTCAACGAGGTGCGGCCTCTTCCCCAGCCTCGAGGTGGGCCTGGCGGGGCAACCCTGGGAGGTCCAGGTAAGGGATCCGCCCTTAGGGGAGAAGCATGGTGTGAAGTGTTAATGGGTGGAGGAATGGAATCTGTGTTTGATTTGAGTTGGTGCCTCTTAGCGTAATGTATAGAGACAGCCTTTTTCCACTGTTGTGTAATCTATTATCTGTACTAATGTAGCGCTTGGGGTGTTTGAATCAAAAGGTTCCTTTGGATAACAGCTTCTGCTAAGTGACTAAATAGTAAATAGTCTTTGCAGTGTTTTAACCAGTCAGTGACATATGTAAGCCTCACCATAGATGGGTGCTACGGTGTCGCATTTTTCCAGTGATGAGAGGAGTTTGTGAATTAAGATTCAAGTTTGACTTTTGAATTGCGCTCACATACTTCCTCTGAAGCGCTGGAAATAGATTATTATTATTATTCTCAACTTATTTGATGTTTTTAAATCATTCACATCTGCTTCCCTCCCTCAAAGTGAAGGATTTTTTGAGAATTTCCATAAAAAAAGATTATTTCTTAATACACTGAACAGTGAAGTGGTCCTGATTAGGACTATGGGTCTTTAAAGGATAATTATCCAAAATTGAGTACAAAAAACCACATCATTGAACAGCGCTTAGCAAAATATATTAATATATTAATATATAAATCCTACGAGTCATTTAATCCTGCATTCAAACGTAAAATCATAACGTATTAATGAAACTCTTTGGAATGACTTCCTAACTTCCTAATAAGTCCTAACTTCAATGTTAGTTTGAATCTTTGAATCTCTTTGAATTTAAATACTTAATGTAATACTTAATGTATAATTATAATTACTGTTGGAACAATTCACATTGTTACACATATTTATTTTACTATTATTTTACCTACACCCCGGCCCATCTACACCCCCGCCCTCCTACACCCCGGCCCTCCTACACCCCCGCCCTCCTACACCCCCACCCCCACCTACACCCCCGCCCTCCAACACCTCCGCCCTTCTACACCCCCGGCCCCACCTACACCCCGCCCCCCCCCCCTCTAGGTGGGACTCTGGCCCAGCGGTCAGACAGGGGTCAGACCCTGAGTGAGGACAGTGGGGTGGACCTCCCAGAGTCCCAGGGTCCCGGCGGTAGGGACGGCCTCGCCCACCCCCCATGCATACGCCCCCCACAGGGCCCCCCGGGGGGCTCAGGGGAGCAGACACCCAGACCGGTGAGTAGGTGGAGCTCAATGGATTCTTATAATTGTGGTTGTTTTTTTTGTGACATTTCTTTGTACCAGCCACTGTAATAGCCAATCAGCCACTGGCTGCTAGTGGGTGTTGTGATGTTGGATCCTGGGTGGAGGAATGGGTAGGTGGAGCATAGCCAGATGGATGTGTGTGTGTGTGTGTGTGTGTGTGTGTGTGTGTGTGTGTGTGTGTGTGTGTGTGTGTGTGTGTGTGTGTGTGTGTGTGTGTGTGTGTGTGTGTGTGTGTGTGTGTGTGTGTGTGTGTGTGAGTGTGTGTGTGCACTGAGTGTGTGTGTGTGTGTGTGTACTGAGTGTGTGTGTGTGTGTGTGTGTGTGTGTGTGTGTGTGTGTGTGTGTGTGTGTGTGTGTGTGTGTGTGTACTGAGTGTGTGTGTGTGTGTGTGTGTGTGTGTGTGTGTGTGAGAGAGAGAGCGCTCGGTTGTGTAACATAAATTACTCACATCTAAGAATGACAATAATCAATGTCTTTGTTCTGACTAATTGTCTCTCTTCTGGTCACAGATGTAACCTCCCCCCCCCCCTCTCTCTCCCCCCCCCCTCTCTCTCTCTGTGTTGTCATGTAAACGTCTCTCTGTCTGTCATCCATTATTTGAGAGGTTTTTCTTAATCACTTTATGCATCCCATCATGTGCACGTGTCACGCCATCCCTCACAACGCCGCCGGCGCTCCTAAGACTCCGATCCCACCTTTGTTCTCCCAATAAGACATAAAGGATCCGGGTTTTCCCCCCTGGTTACATAACACTCCACATAACCTTTGAACCCGCTTTAGACCAGCGGTCTCTCCGGGGCCACCTGGTATCTGGTTCCCTGCGTGGTCCGTCTGCGGGGAACCTGTGATGAGTCAAAGCGGTCTCTCCGGGCGGTACGCTCCATCAGGAACTACCTTTAGGTGAAGGGTGGAGGGAGGTGAAGCTGCAGAGAAACTAATAGGTGCAGAAATCGTCCTTGACAGAATAATGCTCACAGGTGAGGTAAAGGGAAAGTGCCGGGTAAAGAAATGGGCTTTATCTCTGTGGACCCCTGTCTGATGTATTAAAAGCTTTACCAGCAGCTGTTAATAATACTGGAGGGTAGGGGTTTAGGGGGAGTTATGGATGCCCTCTGAAGGTCAACTCTGCCGTGGTGTTCAAAATGTGCCAGAGATCTGGGCTTGTGAGGAGAGTTGAGTGTGAATCAGAAATGGCCCAATCTTCTCGTCAGAGGCTGAAGTGCAACACAATGAGTGTGACAACAACACACGCGGCATAAGGATGGTGATGGGTCTTCTCTTTAAGACATGTATTGATTATGGGGAATCAGACCCCAACACCCTGGCTGTTTTAACACCAGGCTGGCTCTCACCAGATGAGACACCACCGCCCTCTCACTCTCTGTGTGTTCTCTCCCGCTTGCCGTAGCCGGGTCTGTTGGAGCCCACGTCCCAGCTGGTGAGGGTCCCCAAGAGCGCCGCCACGCTGGGCATCGCCATCGAGGGAGGAGCCAACACCCGCCAACCCCTCCCCCGCATCGTCACCATCCAGGTGGGCCCAGACATGGAAATACAAGACAGGTGTACAGATGGAGTCTTCTCTACACAGGTCTCGATGTTATGGGGTTCTGTGTCCTTACTGAGCAGGAAACCAGAGACAGAACAGACAGATCATTACATGTCATTAACATTACACTATAATAACACTATCATAACATGTCATTAACATTACATTATAATAACACTATCATAACATGTCATTAACATTACATTATAATGACACTATCATAACATGTCATTAACATTACATTATAATAACACTATCATAACTTGTCATTAACATTACACTATAATAACACTATCATAACATGTCATTAACATTACACTATAATAACACTATCATAACATGTCATTAACATTACATTATAATAACACTATCATACTTTGCTGGACCTTCTGGACTCATTACAGTTACTGCACTGTACTGCACTGTATTCATGATGCTGCTGCACTACTGGCACTTTAAAATTATTTTAAATATTTTTGCACAATTCAAAACATGTACATATCATCCATCAGTCACTTTATTGTTCTTTTTATGTTAATTTTTATTGTGTATAGTATTTTTATAGTATTGTTTTAGAAATGCATACTGCGGGAGGGAATGGGGAGTAAGCATTCAATTGAACTTGAATATAAATCTTGTATCTTGAATCTAGAAAGCAGAGCTGGTTGAAAGACAGAGGGAATATCATGTCGCGTAGAACCACAGCTGGCATTGAACCTGGGTCTCTGCAGGGCGTGTTCCTACGTGGTCGGTAGACCAGAGGGCCGATCACCCTAATCAATAAAAAGAGTGTATTGATAACCCTGCCTTCCACCCTGGTGCCACACAATCCTCTCTATTGGTTCAATGAGGTGAATGTTCTCAGTGGACCGCTACCTGTTGGTCCAATAAGGTGAAGGTTCTTAATTAACTGCTACCTGTTGGTCCAATAAGGTGAAGGTTCTCAGTGGACCGCTACCTGTTGGTCCAATAAGGTGAAGGTTCTCAGTGGACCGCTATCTGTTGGTCCAATGAGGTGAAGGTTCTCAGTGGACCGCTGCCTGTTGGTCCAATAAGGTGAAGGTTCTCAGTGGACCGCTACCTGTTGGTCCAATAAGATGAAGGTTCTCAGTGGACCGCTATCTGTTGGTCCAATAAGATGAAGGTTCTCAGTGGACCGCTACCTGTTGGTCCAATAAGATGAAGGTTCTCAGTGGACCGCTATCTGTTGGTCCAATGAGGTGAAGGTTCTCAGTGGACCGCTACCTGTTGGTCCAATAAGGTGAATGTTCTCAGTGGACCGCTGCCTGTTGGTCCAATAAGGTGAAGGTTCTCAGTGGTCTCCCATCCTTGGAGCCTTGATGAGTTCAGACTACAGGCGATCCTCACTGATAGCTCTGCTGTTTTTTACTCTCTGAAGGATTTACACAGACCAGCTGTTACGCCCCAACGAGACCGGCAAGCCAAATGTGCCAAAGAACCCAGAAGTAGAGAGACACGGACACTCAAAACAATGGAAAAAATGTCTTTACTGTAATATCTCCAACATCAAAAACACAAACTAGGCAGGGTTGGACTGGATACTTGCCGTGGTCGGAGCTGGAAAACGCAGTCTCTCGTGACAGTGGTTCTCAATAACCAAGCGCCCGACGCCGGTCTTCGGCAGCCTAAAGAAGGGTAGATCCCAGGTGTTAATTAGTCTCAGTAGGCCTGATTACGATGGGCAACACCTGGGATTGATTAGAGCGTGGGGGGGGCACAACACCAGCGTAACCTTCGATGTTCTCCCACTGAGGGGGCTCGGCCGGCTAGAGGTTCAATCGGCCCGGAGGAGGGCATGAATGAAACATCCAGTCTGTTGTAGTCCGTCACCACCGGAACATGACTTCTCATGTTTAACTTTGGGGAAAGACTCATGGTGGTCGGTGCTCCGAGAACAGAATATCTCCAGAAGGTCTGGTGTCTATCGCCACTAGATCTATTCCTGAGATTCATGCTTCATATATCTGTTTAACTACCACAATAGGATATCCACTGTACACTAAATATTTCTCTATAGTATGAATGCATGTGTGTACGTTACTTCTTTGTTACCAATCGTCCCGACGAGGTTATCACTATTGCCCCAGCGGCGCCGTGCGAGAGTCTATAAAAACAACAACACTTTAAGAGTTGTGTAAAAGAACAAAACGAGACATGGTGTTCTCTGAATGTTTGCCAGCAGCTCTGAACGATAAGACAGGTTCCCGCAACTGCCACTTGGTCCTCCTAACAACCACCATTACCACAACCAAAAACCACCAAACCAGCCGTTATCATGTGCCAACCGCTGCCAGCTCTCTTGTGAGGAACTCCTACATGTGGCTTTGAGGAGCAGGAGAAGCCCTTTAGAACAACAGGCCCAGGAGCTAATTGGGAATGAAGGGTTTCTTGTTTGGCTTGGACACTTCAGCAATCTGGCTTCCCTGTGAACCATTTAAACAGAGACTGGAGACTTGGGCGCCTGGGGACCGGATTGGAGAGGTTTTAAGAGACTTTGGGCTGAAGATGGCAAAATCGGAATAGTTTGTATTTGTTTCATTATATAGTGACATGCAAATGTATTCAATTGGATTGCTATTATAACATGCAAGTGGAAAAAGCCAGCCCTTATCAATCACAGAGCTGATCCTCACATAGAGGCAGGCGGCAGAAGTCCAGGTATTCCTTTTTTTAGAAATGTATTTTATTTGATCATTCTTTAAGATCACACCGCGATGAGGCTGCTGCCTCCGCTGCTGGCGCTGCTCTATACCAGCTCCCCGCTCCACAGAAACCCTGATTGTAATGGGGGGGGTGACGGGGGGGGGTGATTGTAAACGCTGGTGACAAAAGCAGAAAGGAAAATCATGTGAGTTTGAAACCCAAAAGACACAGGAGGAAGGGGTGTAGCAGAGAGTGAGACGTAGCTATAGGGAAGGAGGTGGGGGGGTGACGAGAGGGGGTCGGTTGTTCAGGTGTTTTTTGGGAGGCTGACGTCTCACCGGTTTTCTTCTACTTCCATGGCAACCTGCAGAAAACTGAAACTCCCGTCCCCCCCGCCCGCCACTGGCCTGTCAATCCCCCCACGCTATTTATACTAGCTCCTCTCAGGTGGTCTGGTGGGGGAGGGAGAGAGAAAGATCACACAACTCTCTCTGCAGACGTTTGTTTTGATATGGGCCCAATCAGACACAGCCAAACAAGGAGGTTCCTGTTGTTCCTCCAGCCTGCTATAATGAGAACCGCCTGACGTCATGAGACCAGACGGTAGCCAACTGTCACACCCAGTCAGTCAGTCAGTCAGTCAGGGAGTCAGTCAGTCAGTCAGGGAGTCAGTCAGTCAGTCAATCAGTCTGGGAGTCAGTCAGTCAGGGAGTCAGTCAGTCTGGGAGTCAGTCTGGGAGTCTGGGCTGACTTCTCTCAGACAAAGGCCACTTCATCAACCCGCTTGTCTGTTTGTCTGTTTTTGGTCGATCTTCTCCATGGGAGATGTGTCTCAGCTTGTCGTGCGGTAACTTGGCAACTTGGCAGTAGCATTTAGTGACATTTATTCACTTATTCTAAAATAAAGGCTAACAATATCCTTAATATAATAATAATGCTAATAATAATAATAATTATTATTATAATAATTATTATTATTATATAGACCTGAACGATAGTCATTTCCAAATTGCTCTACAAATTCAAAGTGCTTCATTTATACAGGATATATCGTGGCATCACGAGGGGGTCACAGGTATTCCCCTGGTAGACCAGCTGCAACGTCCCAAAATTGCCGCAAGTCCACAAACTACATCTCCCAGCATGCCCCACAACTCTGACAGGTGTAGGTGCTTAAGCCACCTAATTGAAGCTGCACTGGGAAACAGCCAAAAGCCCAGACTCTCAGGAGAAGAGGGAGAACCAGGAGCACATGGCTGGAAGCTGGAGACACGTGGAGAAAATCCTCATTTTAGTTTGATGAACGGTGCTTGGGGAAAAAGCCCTTTGTGAGGAAATAAAGCCTATTTTTATTTAAACTTTACTATTTTGACCTGATTTGCCTGGAACTCTGCACCGCCCAACACTAGCCAACTGAGACAGCCTCTCATTATGTTACAATATATATACATATATATAACAAGGACTGTACTATTGTCCGTTGGCGGGGGTGTTAAATGTAAAGCCGGTAACACTTTATCATGATCAAGTTTAGACCCCCATTTAGACCAGACACATCATCTTCTCCGCGGTGTCCCCCGGCTACCTGACAGGTGTTCTATTTGGTCAACGGCCCAAAGGAAAAGTTCCATTACGACCGTCTCGCCATCTTCCTTCAAAGGCATCAATTTCATCTCTGAGACGCCGGCGCCTCGACCTTTTCCCTCCTCGCCGCACGGGCACAGCGCCAATAGGAGGAGAAGCCCTTTGGAATTGTATTGGGGGGGGGGGGGGGGTTACGGAGATGGAACGGGCTGGTTCCATGCGTTGTCTCCTCTCTTTCTCGGGCGAAGCTCATCCTGATTATTGCTAAGACACCGGCTGGCCGGCGTCTACGGATGAGGAGCAGAAAGAGTGCGGCCGCTGCTGCTTCTGCTCCGTGAAGCCACTGTATCACCACTGCCAGGGTTAGGGGTTCAATTCCCTCTGGTGGCCACCGATATTGTTTTCCCAAAGACACTTATGGAAAAAGTGTCTACCAAATGTTATATTTAAATAACATTATTATATTTGTATCGTTCAGTATGTATCTCTTTATTTGTGAAGAGCTCTTGGGGAACTTTGTCTCTTACACGGTGGATCGTTTTGGGGGAACCGGCAGAGTGGAAAGCCTCCATGGAGATCATCCATCATAACTAATGACGTAGATAACTGAAGCTACAACCTCAAGCAGGAGCTTGGACTGTGGGTCTAAGTCAGGCCTGTATCACGCATCAGTAAATATTTCCCAGATTTCACCCTCTCATCCCAATCCTGCATCCTTGTGATGAATTAGTTTTGATGCTGGGCCTCATCAACAATCTGTCAAGGCGGTAGAATTAAATGAATGGTCAATGTGTTTAGCCTTGAAACTGGTGTTTGAAATACATAAGGGAAAAATGTAAGGGTGGTGAAAGGGGACACAATAGTGCTCTTTATTCCTTTGTGAAATCCCTCATTTGATGTATCATGTTTGTGTCAAGCAGGAGGGTCAGTGGTCTGGAGAATAGAGTTCTCCTCAAGGCCAGGATGGCTGTAGGTTCTGATTAAAATGGACCCAGTGAGTGTTGGGTCTGTGTGGCCCGAGGCCAGCTTACTGTGATCACCATGGAGACTCAAAGCCTTGGACCATAGGTTCTCCTGGAGGCCGTCCCCCTCAGTCCTCGGTCTGTTTAGACCATTCCATGAGGAGGGAGGAATAAGAGGCACTTTATACTGCAGCTCAGACATTTCATCTGTTTGAAACTGAAAGTATGACATCGTATACTATGGGTTTAGTATTCAAACTAAACATCACTAAGTACATGGAATACATACAGTAAGTACATGGAATACATACACTAAGTACATAGAATACATTCACTAAGTACATGGAATACATACACTAAGTACATAGAATACATTCACTAAGTACATGGAATACATACACTAAGTACATAGAATACATTCACTAAGTACATGCTACACTACCTGCTCCTTAATGACCTGTCTCTGTACTGTCTAACCCCTACCTGCTCCTTAATGACCTGTCTCTGTACTGTCTAACCCCTACCTGCTCCTTAATGACCTGTCTCTGTACTGTCTAACCCCTACCTGCTCCTTAATGACCTGTCTCTGTACTGTCTAACCCCTACCTGCTCCTTAATGACCTGTCTCTGTACTGTATAACCCCTACCTGCTCCTTAATGACCTGTCTCTGTACTGTCTAACCCCTACCTGCTCCTTAATGACCTGTCTCTGTACCGTCTAACCCCTACCTGCTCCTTAATGACCCGTCTCTGTACCGTCTAACCCCTACCTGGTCCTTAATGACCTGTCTCTGTACCGTCTAACCCCTACCTGGTCCTTAATGACCTGTCTCTGTACCGTCTAACCCCTACCTGGTCCTTAATGACCTGTCTCTGTACCGTCTAACCCCTACCTGCTCCTTAATGACCTGTCTCTGTACCGTCTAACCCCTACCTGCTCCTTAATGACCTGTCTCTGTACTGTCTAACCCCTACCTGCTCCTTAATGACCTGTCTCTGTACTGTCTAACCCCTACCTGCTCCTTAATGACCTGTCTCTGTACTGTCTAACCCCTACCTGCTCCTTAATGACCTGTCTCTGTACTGTCTAACCCCTACCTGCTCCTTAATGACCTGTCTCTGTACCGTCTAACCCCTACCTGCTCCTTAATGACCTGTCTCTGTACTGTCTAACCCCTACCTGCTCCTTAATGACCTGTCTCTGTACCGTCTAACCCCTACCTGGTCCTTAATGACCTGTCTCTGTACCGTCTAACCCCTACCTGGTCCTTAATGACCTGTCTCTGTACCGTCTAACCCATACCTTCTCCTTAATGACCTGTCTCTGTACCGTCTAACCCCTACCTGGTCCTTAATGACCTGTCTCTGTACCGTCTAACCCATACCTGCTCCTTAATGACCTGTCTCTGTACTGTCTAACCCCTACCTGCTCCTTAATGACCTGTCTTTGTACTGTCTAACCCCTACCTGCTCCTTAATGACCTGTCTATCTACTATCTAACCCCTACCTGCTCCTTAATGACCTGTCTCTGTACTGTCTAACCCCTACCTGCTCCTTAATGACCTGTCTCTGTACTGTCTAACCCCTACCTGCTCCTTAATGACCCGTCTCTGTACTGTCTAACCCCTACCTGCTCCTTAATGACCTGTCTCTGTACTGTCTAACCCCTACCTGCTCCTTAATGACCTGTCTCTGTACTGTCTAACCCCTACCTGCTCCTTAATGACCTGTCTCTGTACCGTCTGACCCCTACCTGCTCCTTAATGACCTGTCTCTGTACTGTCTAACCCCTACCTGCTCCTTAATGACCCGTCTCTGTACTGTCTAACCCCTACCTGCTCCTTAATGACCTGTCTCTATACTGTCTAACCCCTACCTGCTCCTTAATGACCTGTCTCTGTACTGTCTAACCCCTATCTGCTCCTTAATGACCTGTCTCTGTACTGTCTAACCCCTATCTGCTCCTTAGTGACATCTGTATTCATGGTGCATCTCTTCTGGATGACAACGTCTGATAAATGACTGTATTATAAATATGATATGGCTCTCTCTCTGATGGGTGAGTGGAGCTGAGGGAAGTCTCATTGCTACGGGCACAGAGCCAAAGACCAACTGCACTACAGCAGTGGATTCAGCCGTGACGCGCTCACACACACACACACACACACACACACACACACACACACACACACACACACACAGATACAGACACAGACACACACATACACACACACACACACACACACACACAGATACAGACACACACATACACACACCTCGGTCGTGGCCCAGTGAGTCTGTCTAGGTTGTTGGGGGGGGGGTTGGGGTGGGGGGGAGCTTTAGTGATGTTCAGGCCCTCTTGAAGATCAGAGTCTAGCGACAATGGGACCGCGGACGAAAGTACGCTATCATTAACCCTGACATTGTAGCATACAACCCCACCCCCACAACCCCACCGCCACACCCCCACCCTCTCACCACCACCCTCTCATCCCCACCCCCACCCACTCCCCTGAAGGAGACGTATACCGTGGCCCTGTCCTCTGACATTTCATCAGGTGGTTTTAAGAGCAGCAGAGAGGCGCTTTACTCTAATGGTTCTCTGAGGCAGGGGAAGAGGAGGAGGAGGAGGAGGAGTTGGAAGAGGAGGGGGGAGGAGGAGGTGTGGGAGGAGGAGGAGGTGATGGAGACCTGGTGGTTTTCCCTGGGGTTTGTTTATTATCTTAGCCTATTGTGGAGGGTTCATGTTGTGTGAGCTGTGTTCACCTTGGCCAGGGGCGTAGCAGTGGTGCTGTTATGGAGACGTGTCTCTCCACCAGATGGCTGAGAGCTGTTTAGTGGCCTTACTGCAGTGGTTCCCAGACTTTTGTCTTTGCTTTAAGGCTCCGTCACACCATAACGTTCTGGTCAGCGTTTGAGGAAACGTTGGTAATCGTCCGTGGTCGCTGGCATAGCGCCAGGAGAGCGTTGTGTGAACACTGGTGAACGCTGGTAATCGCCTGTAATCGTCGGTGATCGGCGGAGATCGGCGGAGATCGCTGGTCCGAAAATACGACTCACTGGTACTCATCCCACATGGTGTGCCTATTTTCTGATTGGAGATGGAGTACAGACGACATGGAGATGGAGTTTAGCAGTAGCCTCACACGCTTTTTTCCTCTTGGCGGCATGATGTGCACTGTTCAATATCCAGAAGAACTGTCACAGTTACGGTGGTTGACAGGGGGCGTGGCCAAGCCACGTGCGCTGGCGGCGCACACACACACACACACACACACACACACACACACACACACACACACACACACCTGTCAGCAATTGCCGTGGCTGATTGCTAATCCCCTCACCTGGGGTCTATAGACCCTGGCTCCCCGTTACCCCGGGGTTAGGTCGTACGTCATACTTTGTTCATGTTACGTCGTACATTCTGGACGTAATCGCCACGCTGATGTCCCGGAGATCCAGATCCTTTGCCTATCCCGCGTCACCCGCCTGTCTCGCGTTACTCCGGTCTATACGAGCTCCCCGGTAATTAGAATTACCTGTCCAGTACCTGTCGCAATTCCGACCTCCCGGTATCTAGACTTCTCGCGAGTCCCTGATCATCCGCCTGTCTGGTACCTGTCGCTATTCCGACCTCCCGGTATCCAGACTCTTCTCCCGTCCCGGACTACTCGCCGGTCTACTACCTGCCGGTACTCAGCGGACCGACCTCCCGGTACCCAGACCCCTGGACTGTCCCTGATCACTCTCTTGTGTTGTGTTTGCTTGAAATAAAGCTCTGTTATAGCTCCACTGTGTCTTGGTCTGCGTCCCACCGAACAATCCACTCGTGACAAGAACAACTGAATCCACTGTGATTTCCCCGCGTTTTATACCCGTTTGAACACAGTGACACGTCAGCACACGCTAATAGTTTTCAGGGGTGTCTTACGTGGTCGCTGGTACACGCTCCTCATGCGTTAGTCACACGCTCCTCATGCGTTAGTCACACGCTAATTCATGCGTTAGTCACACGCTCCTCAAGCGTTAGTCACACGCTCCTCACGCGTTAGTCTCACGCTCCTCATGCGTTAGTCACACGCTCCTCACGCGTTAGTCACACGCTCCTCAAGCGTTAGTCACACGCTCCTCACGCGTTAGTCTCACGCTCCTCACGCGTTAGTCACACGCTCCTCACGCGTTAGTCACACGCTCCTCACGCGTTAGTCACACGCTAATTCATGCGTTAGTCACACGCTCCTCACGCGTTAGTCACACGCTCCTCACGCGTTAGTCACACGCTCCTCAAGCGTTAGTCACACGCTCCTCACGCGTTAGTCACACGCTCCTCACGCGTTAGTCACACGCTCCTCAAGCGTTAGTCACACGCTCCTCACGCGTTAGTCACACGCTCCTCACGCGTTAGTCACACGCTCCTCACGCGTTAGTCACACGCTCCTCATGCGTTAGTCACACGCTCCTCAAGCGTTAGTCACACGCTCCTCACGCGTTAGTCACACGCTCCTCACGCGTTAGTCACACGCTCCTCATGCGTTAGTCACACGCTCCTCACGCGTTAGTCACACGCTCCTCATGCGTTAGTCACACGCTCCTCACGCGTTAGTCACACGCTCCTCACGCGTTAGTCACACGCTAATTCATGCGTTAGTCACACGCTCCTCACGCGTTAGTCACACGCTCCTCACGCGTTAGTCACACGCTCCTCACGCGTTAGTCACACGCTCCTCACGCGTTAGTCACACGCTCCTCACGCGTTAGTCACACGCTAATTCATGCGTTAGTCACACGCTCCTCACGCGTTAGTCACACGCTCCTCATGCGTTAGTCACACGTTAGTCACACGCCAGATGTGTCCACCCACCCTAGAACGCTCGAAAATTGAACGATTAAAACGTTCATAGAACGCTGACCACAACGTTATGGTGTGACGGGGCCTTTAGCAGCGAACCGCCTCTAAGCTTTCCTAAAAAATAGTAACGCCCTCTATAGGCACCCTCTAGTCGACGTATGTTTGTGTTTTGTGTAGCAGTGTAAACATGAACATTATTCATATATTAAATGTTTTTTAAATTGTATCCCTGAGCTCCTCGTACTCCGTTTGACAGGTTGGCGTTGGGGACAGCTAACCTTCTCCATAACATTATATCAGGTCTAGGAAACATTACATCATGTGGTTTAAAGGGTATGTCTGTTATACATGTGCCAACGTCCAGAGGCATTACTCTATTATGTTTATCAAATGTCACAATTACTGAGTTGACATGTCGGTGGATCAGACGGTGAAGTAAACTAATGGGCTACAGTTGTTTTAAACGTGGTTCTGCAGCGCTGACAACTCACATTTAGATTGCTTGCTTTTGGTTTGACTTTGGATTAAAGCGTGTAAATCTAAAATTATGTAGTTTTATGTGTTTGGTGTATGATCGGAGAAGAGTCAAGATGTTTTTATTTGCCATATGCAAAAAGTACATTTGAAGCTTACTCCCCATTCCCTCTCGCAACACGAATTTCCTACAATTTAAAACAATATACTATACTATTTACTATACTTAGACTATACAACACTATACTATAACAATACTGTACACAATAAACATAACAATAAAGTGACTGATTGATGATATGTTCATGTGTTGAATTGTGCAAAAAACATTTTAAAAGCATTTTAAAGTGCCAGCAGTGCAGCAGCATCATGAATACAGTGCAGTACAGAGCAGTATCTGTAATGAGTCCAGAAAGTCCAGCAAATGTATGATAGTGTAATGTAATATAAATACAAATATACTGTATTGGTAACTGTGTTTTGAAAAGGTCTCTCTCTCTCTCTCTCTCTCTCTCTCTCTCTCTCTCTCTCTCTCTCTCTCTCTCTCTCTCTCTCTCTCTCTCTCTCTCTCTCTCTCCACCAGAGGGGCGGGTCGGCTCACAACTGCGGCCAGCTGCGGGTGGGTCAGGTGATCCTGGAGGTGGGCGGGGTTTCCCTCCGTGGCCGCGAGCACCGGGACGCCGCGCGGCTCATCGCCGAAGCCTTCAAGAACAAAGAGCGCGACCACGTGGACTTCCTGGTGACAGAGTTCAACGTGGCGCTATAGCTACAGAACCCAGAGAGAGGAGAAGGGACTAGAACCACTGCTGAAGGGCTCTATAGCTGCAGAACCCAGAGAGAGGAGGGACTAGAACCACTGCTGAAGGGCTCTATAGCTGCAGAACCCAGAGAGAGGAGGAGGGACTAGAACCACTGCTGAAGGGCTCTATAGCTGCAGAACCCAGAGAGAGGAGGAGGGACTAGAACCACTGCTGAAGGGCTCTATAGCTACAGAACCCAGAGAGAGGAGGAGGGACTAGAACCACTGCTGAAGGGCTCTATAGCTACAGAACCCAGAGAGGAGGAGGGACTAGAACCACTGCTGAAGGGCTCTATAGCTACAGAACCCAGAGAGAGGAGAAGGGACTAGAACCACTGCTGAAGGGCTCTATAGCTGCAGAACCCAGAGAGAGGAGGGGGGACTAGAACCACTGCTGAAGGGCTCTATAGCTACAGAACCCAGAGAGAGGAGGAGGGACTAGAACCACTGCTGAAGGGCTCTATAGCTACAGAACCCAGAGGGAGGAGGAGAGACTAGAACCACTGCTGAAGGGCTCTATAGCTGCAGAACCCAGAGAGAGGAGGGGGGACTAGAACCACTGCTGAAGGGCTCTATAGCTACAGAACCCAGAGAGAGGGGGGACTAGAACCACTGCTGAAGGGCTCTATAGCTACAGAACCCAGAGAGAGGAGGAGGGACTAGAACCACTGCTGAAGGGCTCTATAGCTGCAGAACCCAGAGAGAAGAGAGGGGACTAGAACCACTGCTGAAGGGCTCTATAGCTGCAGAACCCAGAGAGAGGGGGGACTAGAACCACTGCTGAAGGGCAACAGATAGGCCTTAATTCATCTAGTAGTCATCTTGGAACTAGCTGTGTGGGGCAACTGAATGTGGTCCAGTCTGTTTTGATCCAAGATGGCCACGAGAGGACGGTTTCACGTGATGTCACACACCTCCCAAGAGACGGCGGTCTGGAACCTGCTTTTGGAACTGACCAAGTGGCGTCAAGAACCCAACCACATTTGCATTTGAACAAGAACATCCAAACGCTTCCCAGCCTCTCGATCCAGCAGGAAGTGATGTGGTGTGGGGACACATCTGGAGCCCCCTCCCTCCCTCCCTCCCTCCCTCCCTCCCTCCCTCCCTCCCCCCTCCATCCCTCCCTCCATCCCTCCCTCCCTCCGTCCCCCCTCCATCCCTCCCTCCATCCCTCCCTCCCTCCCCCTTCTCTCAACATGAGAGTACACAGTCCTCACCCGACCTTCTGGTCTGTCCACCACCGTCCGCCCCCGTCCGCCCCCCCCTCGCTGGAATTAGTATGGGCGTGTTTCCATGGCGACCCGGATTATTTTAGTCGTGGAGTTGAGTCCGGAATGGAACAAACCGCAATTTAACAAGAAACCGTTTGAACTTACCATGGCATAGCCTCTCCTTTTGTCCCACTAATGAGTGACACACACACACACACACACACACACACACATACAAAACCAATGTCTCTCTATATCCCTCTCTCTCTCTCTCTCTCTCTCTCTCTCTCTCTCTCTCTCTCTCTCTCTCTCTCTCTCTCTCTCTCTCTCTCTCTCTCTCCAGCTAAAATAACAAACCTTTTTCAGCCTTTCCTGATACCTATTTTCCTAGTGTTGTACAAATGAACAAATGTAGATACAACAAATACTACAAATATATATCTATATATATTTATATATCTATATAAAGATATATATATACGGTATACAGTACATTCATATACAAAGGATATATTAATATATGGATCCCAATCCATGCTGTAAGACATCTTGTGCTCTTGATTTTTCTATGACTTTCTGTTTGTTTTGGCCAATGAAATCCCTGTAAAGGTTCTGTACATGTACTGTACGCAGTGTACATGTACTGTACGCAGTGTACATGTACTGTATGCAGTGTACATGTACTGTATGCAGTGTACATGTACTGTACGCAGTGTACATGCCTGGCTTAGCTCGGGTTCACCAAAGTTAGTATATGATAGTAATAATTATCGTTAACTTTATTTATGTAGCACTTTTTTCTAAATAAAAGTAGCACTTACAAATAGCACTCGTGTGTTGAAATCCCACACAGAAAAAACAGAGAGACAAACACAGTAGGGCTAAACGACACTGAACACAGGTGAATGTTTATTATATATAATATATATTATATACCTGTTGTTCTTCCACTCATTTGACCCTTTCCTTTCCTTGAACCACTGAGAGGTGGGGGACTTTCATGTGTTCATTCAGGTGTGTTGTGGGTGTGTCCACGGGGACACGCTGTAGCCTTGCATGATGCAAGCAGATGAGGAAAGAGTAGAAGAGGACCACTCGGTCAGAGATTTTTGAACTGATGTGAGTGCATGTTGAATCAAACACACACATGGGCGTGATCACACACACACACACACACACACACAGACAGACAGACACACCGACACACACACACACACACACACCGACACACACACACACACACCGACACACACACACACACACACAAACACACCATGCTTGCAAATATGCCCATTAGTGAAACATAATTACCAGATAGGCAATCCAGTTTAGAAAGGGGGCGAGGGAGAGAGAGAGAGAGAGAATGAGAGAGAGACACACACAAGGAAAGGAGAGAGGAGAAGAGAGAAATACAAAAAGAATTGAGAGAGAGAGAGATAGAGGCTGAAGGCAGGGATGTTGTCATGGAGATGTTTCCTATCATTAAGGGAGTCAGAAACTAGAGCACACAGTATACTGAGTGACTCATCTTACGCTCCTGCCATGCAGCGCTGTGTGTGTGTGTGTGTGTGTGTGTGTGTGTGGACTTGCGTTCTTGTTTGGTGTGTGTGTGCATGCTTGTGCGTGAGTGCTTGTGTTTAGTGTGTGTGTGTTGAATGCTCAACCGACCTGTGAAATGTGAAGACAAGGCACTAGATGTGTGTGTGTGTGTGTGTGTGTGTGTGTGTGTGTGTGTGTGTGTGTGTGTGTGTGTGTGTGTGTGTGTGTGTGTGTGTGTGAGAGTCTGTTCTCTATTCCCTCGAGCCGTACTGGGAGTACGGAGAGCGAGAGTGTTACCACCAGAGGGAGAATGTTGGCGACACCCAGACGTTGGAGGAAGGAATTAGAGAGAGAACTGTACATGTTCTCTGAAGATAGGGCCATGTGTCAGAGACATAGTCAGGCACACTGTGTGTGTTTGTACCAACACACACACACAACACACACACACACACACGCACACGCAGACACTACACCATGCCATAGAGAGGGGACGGGGTGCACACACTGAGGCAAGCTCTGTTTACCTTTCAAAATGTTTGCCACGCCGAACCTCTTCCACCTGCCCACGGCTATCTCTCCACACGCACACACACACACACACACATTCATACACACACACGCACGCACACACACACACACACACACACACACACACACACACACACACACACACACACACACACACACACACACACACCTAAGCAACATCACTGCACAATGAAACAGCTGAAGAAATACTCCAAAACTCTCTGAAAGGGTTTTCATCTTTGATCAAACCTTAGTATAATGACTCCTCGACTAGGACTAACCAGAGGAGACGGAGGAAGGCTTATGTGGCTTCATTACTATTCCTCCTGTCTGCATCCCTGTTCTCTCACGGTGTTACCTCCAGGAGGAGGAGGAGGAGGAGGAGGAGGAGGAGGAGGACGACGACGATAAAGTCTCTAAGAATCCTACTGCACTCCATTTCAGGTTATCGCCGTCGATGACAATCTCATGATGGACCCTTCTTCACATTTTGCTATCTTGGATTCTAGAGGAACAATAACTGCACTAGTGTTGTTGTTTTATGGGGGTTTTTCCTCCTCTAGCGAAATCCAAAATGTAGCGTCGCCAACTGAGAGTTTAACAAAAACGACATGAAACGTAATTTAGTTTTTGTTTTTATATCAGAGGAGTTTGAATGTGATGAAAGCTGCGTCCGTGACGTCTCTCCATCTCACAACTTTCACGTTTTACATAACAATTGGATGGGAAAGGGTTAGGGTGACCACAATTTGTGGTCACTTTCGGTTCTCTTCTCCAGGTTCCAACGGTTCTTTACCGGGTTTGTTTTCTTTCTTTCGTCTTTTCCTCTCCTGCATCACATGTTTCATGTGAGTGATGAACACTGAATGATATTTATACAGAAAGCGTGTTTAATTTTACAATAAAGGTTACTGCACAACACAGACTGAGTCATTTTATGGTGAGTCAGCACACACAGAAAACAACCTCAATCTCTCTCTCTTACTCACTTGTACTCTCTCTCTCCCCCTCTCTCTCTCTCTCTCTATCTCTCTCTCTCTCTCTATCTCTCTCTCTCTCTATCTATCTCTCTCTATCTCTCTCTCTCTCTCTCTCTCTCTCTCTCTCTCTCTCTCTCTCTCTCTCTCTCTCTCTCTCTCTCTCTCTCTCTCTCTCTCTCTCTCTCCCTCCTCTATTCTCTGTACATCTCCCCGCCCCCTCTCTCTCTTCTGTCTCTCTCTTTCTCTCTCTTCTCCATCTCTCTCTCTCTTCTCCCTATATCTCTCGCTCTCTCTTTTCCCCCTCTCTCTCTTTTCTTTATATCTCTCTCTTTTCTCCCTCTCTCTTCTCTCTCTCTTATCCCTCTCTCTTTTCTATCTCTCTCTTCTCCTTCTCTCTCTTCTCTCTCTCTCTCTTCTCCCTCTCTCTCTTCTCCCTCTCTCTCTTCTCTCTCTTCTCTCTCTCTCTCTTCTCCCTCTCTCTCTTCTCCCTCTCTCTCTTCTCCCTCTCTCTCTCTTATATCTAATATCTACTTTAATGATATGATAATATGTGTTAGTATGACACCGACCTCCAGGGAGCTGTGTGTGAAGTGTCTTCAGACAGTTTAAAAAAAGAGCTGTGTTACGATCAGTGACCATTAGTCGATTACGTCAGCTAATCGATAATGTTGTCTAATCAATTACTCTGACAAATGGACCTTTGAATTGATTAGGTGGACTATTCACGGCTCCCTAAATGAGTGGACTTTTAATGTAGGGCCAACGTCACGGAGCGTTAGAGAGACAGAGTGCAGATGTTTACTTTAGGGACCGTCTCGTGTAATAACCGTCCATCTAAATAATCCTTAGTTGCTGGTTTGCTACTTTCACTTCATTAGAATGGACCAGCAGGAACTCAGACATCAGCAGACTAAGTGTTAGAGTCTTTAGATCAGGGTCCTTAGCCTTCATTCTGTAAACCACGCCATGTGGACCCACCAAACATGTTGTAGAGTAACATAAGCCTTCATTCATAAACCATACATTCTCGTGACCACGGCAAAAAAGGGAGATCAATATTTCTCTGTTTTGTATGTTGTTTATCAATACAGTATTCCCGTTTCCATGCTATAAATATTATTGATCAACTGACACCGACAAAGGCATATATGTTTGCAGAAATCAATTGGCTCGTATGAAAAAAATTGGGGTCGGGATCCCCAGTTAGCTGCTTTAGAATCCAAATAGTAAAAGACAGGATAAATATTCCAACAGAAAGGTTCTCCCTGGTGCACCTGGGACAGGTGAAGATTTATCCTGTCCTTTACTATTTGGATTCTAAAGCAGCTAACTGGGGATCCCGACTCCAATTTTTTTCATACGAGCCAATTGATTTCTGCAAACATATATGCCTTTGTCGGTGTCAGTTGATCAATAATATTTATAGCATGGAAACGGGAATACTGTATTGATAAACAACATACAAAACAGAGAAATGTGAGAAGGTGGAGCGGTTTGAGGCGGTTTGAAGGTCAACTGCTAAGCAGCCCCTCTTGGTTTGACCGTAGAACCGATTTAGAGAAGGAACTAAATGAGCACGAATGAAAACTCGAAAATTTGAACCAAAGCCCAATTATTTTCTGTTCACTCCCAGTGAAATGCACCGAGCGCTGAACTCCTCGCCGTCTTGTTCTCACTCAATTAAATCTCTTGTGCTGCTTCGTCGACTGAGAAGACACGGCACGGCCTCAAGCTGTGTTGAGAGAGGGACAATAAGGATGCTACCACCAGGCTGGGGCAGGTCTCTCAGCTACCCTAATGAGCATGCACAGATCTACGTACACACACACACACACACACACACACACACACACACACACACACACACACACACACACACACACACACACACACACACACACACACACACACACACACACACACACACATGGAGGTTCTGATACTATTTACACCTTCTCACTGGATTAAATGGAGCATTGCTGGCTAGCTAGGTCTGCTGGCTCCATCGGAGTTCACTTTTAGTTTTACAGCCTTTTAAAGAAGCGGTCGAAAGCCCAAATGTCAATCTGGAGCTCAGACCCGGAGACTGAGGCTCAGAAAAGGAGACTGCAGACCCTCTGTGTTCCTCCATGGACCCAATGGGGTTTAGAACAGACGCTATCGAATGACACATAGGCTAAAGCTAACTATATGCTGAATAGGACTACATTCATAAATGAATACATTGACAATGATAAGATAATGAATAAAATTAAGTTTAGGGTTTTAAAAATAAACACTGCCACTGTAATGGGACCACAGGACCACCGTACTGGAGACACCAGACCACCGTACTGGAGACACCAGACCACCGTACTGGAGACACCAGACCACCTTACTGGAGACACCAGACCACCGTACTGGAGACTCCAGACCACCGTACTGGAGACACCAGACCACCCTACTGGAGACAGGAGACCACCGTACTGGAGACACCAGACCACCGTACTGGAGACACCAGACCACCGTACTGGAGACACCAGACCACCGTACTGGAGACACCAGACCACCTTACTGGAGACACCAGACCACCGTACTGGAGACTCCAGACCACCGTACTGGAGACACCAGACCACCCTACTGGAGACAGGAGACCACCGTACTGGAGACACCAGACCACCTTACTGGAGACACCAGTATAGGTGTCTAGTATAGGTATAGGTACAAATAGGAATACCAAAGAAACAACCAGATAACAGGTGAGTGTGTGTGGGGGGGGGGGGGGGGAGGGGGGTGTGAACACTGGAAGCTTCTGGTCCAATCGGCTGAGTACTGGAACACCAACTGATGGCCTAAAGGTATTTAATTATCCGTATGAGAGAACAGCTTCCCCATCTGGCGCTGATCCACACTTTCAAAGACTCAAGATTCAAGATGTTTAGTACAATGGAATGCTAACTCCACATTTCCTCCCACAGTATGAATTTCTAAAACACAATACTATAAAAAATACTATACACAATAATGAACATAAAGGTGACTGAAGGATGATATGTATCTGTTGAATTGTGCAAAAAGCATTTAAAAGCATTTTAAAGTGCCAGTAGTGCTGCAGCATCATGAATACAGTGCAGAACAGTGCAGTAACTGTAATGAGTCCAGAAGGTCCAGCAAAGTATGGCAGTTAATGACATGTTATGATAGTGTAATGTTAATGACATGTTATGATAGTGTAATGTTAATGACATGTTATGATAGAGTAATGTTAATGACATGTTATGATAGTGTAATGTTAATGACATGTTATGATAGTGTAATGTTAATGACATGTTATGATAGTGTTATGTTAATGACATGTTATGATAGAGTAATGTTAATGACATGTTATGATAGAGTAATGTTAATGACATGTTATGATAGTGTAATGTTAATGACATGTTATGATAGTGTAATGTTAATGACCATGTTTTGAAAGTGGCAGCACTCCTAGCAGTTCAGTAAGTCACTGCCTGTGGATAAAAGACGCGCTGGCCCTTTAAACAAAGTGGGAAAGCAGGAAGGAACATACTTTGCTAACTCTTCATTTAACAAATCCATAAACAACATTTAAAAGGATTTCTGATGATCCTTGTGTGTTGTTGCTTCAAAACACAGAACTGTTTGTTCTGAAGTGCGGTCTCTCCTGCCTGAATCTATCTGCTTTGACATTTGATAACCCAAAACCTGGAGGGTGGGGGGAGGGTCTTTTTTTAACACAGCTCCTTAATCTGTGTATTGTGTATTGATCTGCTTCTATTAATAGAAGGATTCCATTAGCCAGCAATGAATTATATCATGGGACAAACAATAGAGCACACACACACACACACACACACACACACACACATACACACACACAGACACACACACACACACATACACACACAAACACACACACACATACACACACACACACATACACACACACACACACACACGCACACATGCACACACGGATGCATGCCAGACGCACGCATGCACACACACACACACACA
>CM051011.1:29972882-29995382 GCA_027704905.1 Muraenolepis orangiensis | reverse complement strand
CAGCAACATCGTCAAGCTCTGGCTCATCAGGCTCCTGAATGAATGAAAGAGACATACTAATCACAAACTAATCCATGGTTTCTACTAATATAAGAGTTAAATTGAATTATTTTTTCCACAATATAGTACTTAATTTATTTTATAACGTTTTTTTGGTTATTGTTGTTGACAAATCATCTCTCCTTATCATTTAAGTACTGCTGGTGCAGCACAAAGCTAAGTATATGGAGTTATGTTTGTAAGTTGTTCATATTTTAGTTGGAACTATTTTTTTGAGTTGTGTTGAGAACAGACTACATATAATTGATTTATATTTAGCCTTTATTTGACCAGGTTAGTCCCGTTGAGATCAAATATCTCTTTTACAAGGGAGGCCTCGGTCTCACTATAAGGTGAAAAACAGAAGATGCGTGTTCTGGACACAGGAATCAGCCGAGTTACCAGAGAATCTAAGTGGCGGGAGATAGACTGATACTAAGCTCAAGAACACATACAGGAAAATGTTTTACTAAACTTCTTATCGCTTTGAACAAAACACCAAGCCAGTTCATTTGTAGTAGGGTGAAATAAAACAGACCATACCTCTCCAAATCACACAAACTGTATGGATAGACTAAACAAGGGTAAGTCCTAAAACATGTTAGTATTTTGATTAACTGTTCACTTAATATACAGTGGTACTGTTCATTATTTAAGGAGACTCACTGTGCAGGTTCTGAAAAATCCAGAGACTTCCTCGCGCAGATACACAGGAAGTGCATGGAGAACAGTGGTACGCCTGGTGTGGATGTCATGGATTTCCTATTAAGATAAAAACAGAAGTGTATTTACTGAAAAGTTTACTGAACAATGCTGATTTTAAACAGTCCAATCAGAACATATGTCCACAAATAACCTCTACACATCTTTAATGCAATCAGACAAATAGCAAACACAAAGTGGACTAATTGTAAAATGTAAAAGCTCATTTGAATCATTGAAGCTGTCCAATGTTAGAGGTTCAACCTACGACATGTATAATAATCTATTCACCTGTTCATCGTGGATTTGTAAAATGTTCTGCCAACGCAACTGCTGTGGTCCCAGTTTTGGACGCCTTCTGTCGAAATAACGTCATCAGTCTACGAATATGGCGGTCAAGCTCTGCGTAGAAGGTGTTGGGCAGGTTCCGGTTTGTAACCATCTGGAACTCTGCATACACCTACATTTAAAAACAGCATAAGGACAATACATCAACATCAATTAGTCAGTTCAACTTGGAGGATCTCTTAAACTTCTATAACGCAGCAAATAGCCGCCAAATGAGTAAGAACCACAACTTTCACTTTAAACCACACAGAATGTGCAATATGTTAACACAGGAAAAAAATATCCATATTACCACAGACTCTATTTTAAGAGCAGGCCAGGTCCATGAGCTCGTTCACTGGTGGGCAGGAGTTTACTATGGTCTGTCCGCGCAGGGCAAATGTGGTCTGCATCATCTTGGTAATGAGAGGCAGGTTCTTCTCAGTCTTCTTCAGTTCTTCAGCAATTGTCTGCCTCAACTGCTGAATGATGACTGAAATGTACACACGCAATCAGTATAGAGGCATGGAAGAGGGCTGTGCTGCAGTCTGTAGTGTTTAAATAACTGTATTCTGGAAGTGAAAGAAGGAGCGCACAACTTACACTGCCAGACCATATCGGAACAAGCCACCTGAAAGGAAAAAAAAATGACAAAGTTTAGACCTCCATCAACAACATTCAAACCAGAATTACTTACAACTCAATATAACAAAAAGTTCATTACTATTAGCTTACAAAAACATGACCATGGAATACAGAATACACAACACTGCTGTGCGGTCGGAAACCCAGGCTGTAAAAGCCAGCTGGCTAGCTAATGACCGGCTAGCCATAAGTTATGCCTTACACGTGTTCTAACCACCATGAATGGAAGGAAACCACGTGCTCGAAATTTTAACACCGTTTTGGGCTTCGGTTTGGTTTAGATAGCGAGCAAGTTAGTAACCAGAGTTAGCTCTTAAAAACAAGATTAATTTCCCATAACCTGAATACATTTACATTACATTTAGGGCATTTGTCAGACGCTTTTATCCAAAGCGACTTACAAAGAGTACAATTGTTGAAGACAGCAATATATCTCCGTGGTGCATAAAGATAAGAAAAAGAGTAGGTTTCAAGCATTCCTGCTGAATAGTGCAACGTTACATGAGCCTCATGTGCTCTGCACTACACCAACATGCGAGACTAGCGAGAACAATTGAGCGAAATTATATTTTTAAGTCAGGTAGATTAAATGAGCAGAAATAACTAACTATAATTGGTATAATGTATGTGATGTATCTATTAATTAATACTGAAAGTAACTTACCATGCACCTTGGACAAGATCTTGGAGTTCTTCAACGCGGTTGGGGGGAGGAGAGCAAATGATCGCGGTGGAGTGGGGGAGGGGGGTGGAGCGAATCAAATGGGGGTGGGGGGTGGGTTGAAACCGCCCGTCAAGGGGAGAGGGGGGAGGGGCGTGTTGCTGAAACTGTTCATGGAGGGGGGAGGGGCGTGTTCCTGAAACATCGTCTGACCCTCAAGGGTGGCGACTAGACCAATGTGTGCGTTCATGCAGCGTTTCCGCTGGTAAGGTTTCCACGGCTAAAACCTTGCCGCCACACCATACATTTGATAATAAAGAATAGGGCTGTCAAGGTTAATGCGTTACTAACGCGGCGCCGTTAACGCCCCCCCGTTCGGACCTGAAGTCCCGCCGCCACCCTCCCCCCCCCACCCCCACCGCTGGCCATCGCGACCTGAATCCCCCCCCGTCTGACACCCATGAGATCAATTCCACAGGAATCACTGCTTCCATGAGTATATACCACACACCCAACCCCAGATAAATGCCAGAAGAACCCATGCCTGTGGATTAAAGACCAAAGATCGTACCTCTTGTCTTGTGTTCTGACCGACACGAGTGCGAGTGCGCGCGATATACAGAGTCATCATATACAGTCCTTTAAAGTCCTCCCCAATACCCACTATAATGTTACTGACATCAGACACATGCAGTAATGTTGAAACAATAGAAATCAGTGGAATTCATCATTTTGAATATGTAATTACTTAATTATTTAAATAATAATAATTTTAAATTTTTTTTATAATTATTATTATTATTATTATTAAATTATTGTGCTTAAGTTATGCTTTTAAGTTATGCTTACTTAATACACAAATAGTTCAAGTCAATCAAGTTAATCAATCAAGTTAAGTCAAATTATGAGTTGCAGTTACTCAAAAAAGGACGAAGGAGGAAGAACAAGTCACACGAACTCAACATATTTAAGTTCGTAGAACTTTTTTGAAACTTTGAGTACACGCTACTTAATCTATTTGATTACTTTGAACATTCGGGTTTACAGTATAGAAGCATGTTAAGAGTCCACACACACACACGCACACGCACACACACACACACACACATACACACACACACACACACACACACACACACACACACACACACACACACACACACACACACACACACACACACACACACACACAGAGTATGACTTGAGTATTTACATACAACTTGGCAAAACGAGCAAATTCAAAACATAAAAAAACAACAAAATACCCACATCTATCCCCTTAAATATCATTATATACTATTTCAGAACCTATATCACCTTCATGTGTTCAGCAGTACGAGTGGGAAACCCCATTCATTCAGATTCAGATTCAGATTCAGATAACTTTATTAATCCCGAGGGAAATTAAGGTGCAACAGTTGACACAAGGGGAATAAATGCACATACAAAAATACTAATACCTAAGCTAAAAAACAAAACAACAACTAACTAAATAAAACTATTATAAACAAAAATAGTTAAAATAATTCTAAATGAAGTCTAAATGTATTGATAAATGAAGATAAATTTACAGTATTATTACAGTAATACTGTAATAATAATAATAATAATAATAATAATAGTAAAACATGAAGAATCTCCTTAAGAAGGACCAGGTGGTGAAGGAGGGAGACCTGCAGGTCTGTGGGCGCTAACCACCTTAAGGCCTTCCTTTACTAAGGGAGAACTCTTCAGAGTTTCTTATCCCTTAGTTAAACCACAGCGTGGTGGTCCAACTGGTGGAGTCTGTTTAGATTTGTTTTCCCACCATCACTCGACACACTGAAACAAATGTTCACCTTCAAACCACCCTCACACCATCTGCCATTATATTATTATTATTATTATTACAATTATGATATATGCAATTAGCAGGCTACTGCAATGTTTCACACACTTCTCATCTGAAACCCATTTTCCCGTGGTGTGATGTTTTAGTTGATGTCAGCAGGACTCTGTCACACGGCGGTTAACCCTTCCTCAGGTCATCTGGACCTTTACACTTTCAATTATATTACTTTCTGCTTCCATTCTCTCCTGGAAGTGAATCAACATAATCCAGAATGACAACAACAGGATATTTACATGAGTCACCGCGATTACATCCATGATGACACACACACACACACACACCACACACACACACACACACACACACACACACACACACCACACACACACACACACACCACACACACACACCACACACACACACACACACATTTTATCTTAATGGGTGACACAAAACCAAAAAACGTACAACTGAATTTCACTTCAATAGGGCATGTTTTGAACATTCAACGCTCAAAGTAAAAATAAAAGTGCAAGAAATGTTCACTGCTTAATCGACTGTTAAGAGACCAGGGGATCGAACCTGGTTCCTTTTGGCTTGGAGTCCTTCACCATAACCTCCACGTTAGTTCCCTGTTGTAAGTTTACCTTTCTTTGCCTGTTCTGGACATTTTTTAGCAATTTCAGACACTTTGCTCTTAATTCCAGCAACCCGTGGGTTAATAAATGCCCGTACATTACACTTTTTGTACATGTGCAACGGTTATCTGTTATACGCACACACCTGAAGTTACCTTTCAGTCTTACTCACGTCGTCAAGGCTAATGAGGATGCTAAGCTAATCGAGGCGCTGTTGTTGGTTCATATTGAGAGTTCATATTGCAAAGCAAATTCCAGTGAAAGACAAGTTGCTTTTCCCGCTTAAAATGTTCCCGCCTAAAATCTCCCGCGGCTACGCTACACTACGCTCCGTTAGCAGCTACCACCAAATGTTAGTCAAGCCTGTGCGATGAAACAAAGTGAATGAATCGATTAGTTGGCGGTGAGAACATTTCTATACATTTTAACAATTAACTAATCTGCTTGTCGCTTCTCGTAAACGAGAATATTTAGTTGAAACGGTTTCAAATAACTACATTTTTTTGGTTTCCACATCCCGTCAGCTGAGACCTGGTGATCACGTGCCAATTCTGTATGACCTTTTTTCTTGGCAAAATGACAAATAAAACAATCAAATGAAAAACAACAGATCATTTCAGCACAGAAAAAAAGAAAAAGAAAAAAACCTCAAAATAAGAACGCTTCATTCGAAATACAGACGCACTTTTCCCAGCTTGAACTCGTCCTTCGTCCCCCCGATCGATCCTCCAAGCGGGGGGACTTTTATTGTGAAGCAGCGGCCGCTTCCGACGAACCGAGGATTGGACTGTTTCAACAGTATTTTTGTTCCAAAAACAGCTCCCCTGTGAAGCGCTGGTAGCAGAGTGTGTGTGTGGAAACCTGCAACCATCTTTGGTTGTTTGTTTTTCACCTGGTGTTTCAGGGAAGTAATTATAATAACTCAGTCAGTGTTTACACCAATAATTAACCTGCAGCCGTGTAGCAGAAAAGCACAACAAGACATTTTATTTTACTTACATGTTTTGTTACATGTTTAAAATTAAATGAACATCGAATTATTCTGAGTGGAAAGAGGGCCCATCAGCGAGTGCCCGGTCGGGCATAGCCCGAAAACGTAACGTGGCCAACCTTCCCGCGGCCCCACCATCTACGGGAAGAACCGCTGGGGTCGGGTGCACTGCCAGTTAGGCGGCAGTGAAGGCAGGGGGCCTCGACGGACCAAACCCAGCCAACAGAGACTGGCTTTGGGGATGTGGAATGTCACCTCTCTGGGGGGGAAGGAGCCTGAGCTTGTGCGGGAGGTGGAGCGCTACCAGTTAGATCTGGTGGGGCTTACCTCTACGCACAGCACTGGCTCTGGAACTAAACTCCTGGATAGGGGTTGGACTCTGTCCTTCTCTGGAGTTGCTCAGAGTGTGTGGGGATACTCACAAGCCCCGGCTGAGTGGCGCTATGTTGGAGTTTTCCTCAGAAGACGAGAGGGTCACCTCCCTACGCCTTAAGGTCATGGGGGGGGAATACTCTGACCGTTGTTTGTGCCTCTGTGCCAAACAACAGTTCGCAATATCCCGCCTTCTTGGACACCCTGGATGGAGTCCTGCATGGGGCTCCTATTGGGGACTTCATAGTCCTCCTGGGAGACTTCAACGCACACGTTGGCAATGATGGGGAAACTTGGAGTGGCGTGATGGGGATGAACGGCCTACCTGATCTGAACCGGAGTGGAGTTTTGTTATTGGATTTTTGTGCTAGTCATGGATTGGCCATAACAAACCCCATGTTCAAATATAAGGATGCTTATAAGTGTACATGGTACCAGAGTACCTTAGGCCGAAGGTCAATGATCGATTTTGTTATCGTATCATCTGGCCTGAGGCCGCATGTTTTGGACACTCGGGTGAAGAGAGGGGCAGAGCTGTCAACCGATCACCATCTGGTGGTGAGTTGGGTAAGATGGCGGGGTGCGGGGGTCACTATTGAGGGCCATCCAATCTCTGTACTCCCAAAGCAAGAGCTGTGTCCGGATTCTTGGTAGTCGGCCCTGTTCTCAGTGGGTGTTGGCCTTTGTCACCCATCCTGTTTGTGATTTTCATGGACAGGATTTCAAGGTGTAGTCATGGAGGGGAGGGGTTTCAGTATGGTGGGCTCAGGATTGAATCGCTGCTGTTTTCAGATGATGTGGTCCTGTTTGTGTCATCAGTATGTGACCTTCAGCACTCACTGGATCGGTTTGCAGTGGAGTGTGAAGCGGCTGGGATGAGGATCAGCACCTCCAAATCTGAGGCCATGGTTCACAGCAGGAAACCGGTGGATTGTCTACTCCAAGTAGGGAGGGAGTCCTTACCCCAAGTGAAGGAGTTCAAGTACCTCGGGGTCTTGTTCTCGAGTGAGGGGAGGATGGAGCGTGAGATTGACCGGAGAATAGGTGCAGCGGGAGCGGTATTGGGTGCCTTTTACTGCACCGTTGTAGTGTAGTAGTAGTGCTAAGGTGGTGGTTTGGTGGGTGAAGGTCAGGTCCAGCGTTGTGTGAACAACAAGCGTGTGATTTAACTTTAATCTAAAACCAGGGAACCTACTGCACCATGTAATTTGCCTTTTTAGATTGTTTAGATTGTAGATTAGTTTGAAGCTGGACTGCACAGCCTCATTCCGTATGGATCAAGGTTGAGCAGTGGTGGTACACCGACCACATCGTAGAACTGAACAACGCAACTACATTGTAATCAGTTTTTTTCATCAAATTAAAAGCTTGACCACGTAGGTTGATCAGAACAGATCAAGGGTGGTGTATAGGGTGGTGTTAGGGGGGTGTTGAACAGAGACGATGGCTGCAGTGAAATCATTCATAAATCAAATTACAATAACAGATGTGGGTGTGTTGGCATATGCATGTATTCATATTTTGTGGATGTGTATGTATATATTTATTTGTGTGTGAGTGTGTGCGTTATGTGTGTGTGTGTGTGTGTGTGTGTGTGTGTGTGTGTGTGTGTGTGTGTGTGTGTGTGTGTGTGTGTGTGTGTGTGTGTGTGTGTGTGTGTGTGTGTGTGTGTCCGGGAGGACCTCAGGGGGGCCGGGCCCCACGCCAGGGGGCCCCACGCCCGGAGGCCCTCCCGGACACACACACACACACACACAAACACACACACACACACACACACAATATTCTAATTAAATTTAATTATTAGAATTAACTGACTGCTTTTATCTATGCCCAAATTGGATAAACAAAGCAGACATTTAATCCCCAGCCTTACAGTGACTTTAGATACCCGTCATATGGGTGGCAGTAGCCCACACACCCAGTTAACTGTAACAAGATGAACAGTAACAACAGAAACAAGACATAACAACAGTAACAAGACATGGTCCTATGACTATGAACAGTAAAAATATGTGGCATAGTCCTACTAAACCCATACATTTGAAATGTCTAAGGCTGACTTTCATTAAGTGCTTCAACTTTCAAATAATGAACGTATTGCTCCTAATTCAAATCAGAACAGAAGTTATCATAAGGCGGATGTATTCCACGCTCTTTAGACGGAAATAATCTTTAGTTTTGTCCTTTTATCATATAAAATAATATTCCGGTCAGAGCTACGACTCACTAGTCCTCACCACTAGAGGGGTTTGTCTCTCGGTGTGTGTTGTAGAGGACACTGTCCCCCATTAAGACATGCCCATAACATTGGACAGGGAGAGTGGATTGGAATTGGAAACACGGCCCAGGCCACAAAGACAGGCAGGAAACCACACACACACACACACACACACACACACACACACACACACACACACACACACACACACACACACACACACACACACACTCACACACTCACACACACACACACACACACACACACACACACACACACACACACACACACACACACACACACACACACACACACACACACACACACACACACACACACACCCGTGTCTGGGATTCACTTCCCTGAATGAGTGGTACAATGTGACCCCACTGATACTGCCCACATTAATGCTAATTGTCTCCGGACAAAAATTTATCACGTTCCTCTGTGTCTGACAATGGAGCCGAGGAGGACATGGTGTGAGTGTGTGTGTGTGTGTGTGTGTGTGTGTGTGTGTGTGTGTGTGTGTGTGTGTGTGTGTGTGTGTGTGTGTGTGTGTGTGTGTGTGTGTGTGTGTGTGCGTTAAGGTGATTAGAACATCTTTTAAATTGGTATTTCGATGCGTCAGCACTGCCCAAAAACCTCTGCCACTTCCCGCCTCCATCTTGTGGAGGAAAAAGTCTTAAACAGCTCAATCTATAACAGGGGTGGCCAAACTGTGGCCCGCGGGCAAACTGCGGCCTGTGGCCAATTTTTTATACATTTTTTAATTTTACAAATAAAACTGAATATGGCCTATTTGCATTCTTCAGTCCAAGGTGTAGAATCACTGCTCCTTTTGAGCAGTTCCTATCACAAGTGAATAAAAAATGTATGACAGTACTTGTGATGTGTTTATAAGCCCAATTACTTAAATTAAAAACTAATATCTAACAGTTAGTAGCCCATTTGATGGGTTAATGAGCCCACAAATTGTATTTACACAGGTTACATCCTGTATATACAGGATGTGTTACGGCTCTCTTTAAACAGGGCTGTGATCAGGGAGCATCCTGAGTTAGAAGCAACATTCAGAGCCTATTTCTCTTGTAACCATGAGTGTCATGCACGGGTTTCAAACTCACGGTTTCCCCGCATGCGAGGCAGACGCTCTAACGTGAGAAGCTAAAACCCACGAATCTCTAGCCTTCATCGCTAGAACGTCTTTTAGGCGTCGGGGAGTGAAGTGTACTACACTAAACAGCACCACCTGCTGGCATCCGTTACACAAAGTCACTCCACCCTCAAGGAGACGGGAGAGGGAGGAAACAGGCATATAACGTTGCTTTCATTTTTGTCTCACGTGGTTTTGTTTACCTCTAGATTGTCACCACCCCACCGACAGATATTCGTCGTTGCTGACGTAGTTTGTTCGCTCAAACTAGTTGATGGAAACAACTAATTCACATTTCCTTTTTTTTGCTTTGTTGCAAACTTCCAAAAGTCGCTGAAAATGTGCATGCTGTTAGATGGAAACCCAGCTAGTGAGACAGTCGAGTTGTGTTTGAAAGGCTGGTAATCCGGTCCAATCTCAACCCTCAGACGTGCTTTACGGGCCGCATGTCGAATGACTTAGTCCGAAATACGAATCCTCCAGAACACCTGTTAGCTGCTTAAAGCCATTTCCCCATCTGACTGAACATTGGGACAGCGGTTATAATGGGGGATCAAGGAGGCGAACATCTGGAGATAGTATCCATGTGTTCGACATGGAGCTTACCCTCCAACAGGACTGTCTCCGGTGCTTCCCATTGGTGTAGGAGTCAGACAGGGTCAGAGAGATGAAGTCCTTCCTGGAGGCCTCCAAGGTCCATGTTATTGGCATCTTTTACAATGGAAGTACGGCAGGAAGTACGGCGTGCTTGATGTGATTTTCTAGTCTCTGAATACGTAAAAAAACTAAATGAAGTCAATTGTTTGATTACATATAAGGTTTGGCTTCACTTCCAGACCCGTATGCATTGAAAGGATGGCAAAATAACCGACTCTTTGCCCAGATTGGTTGTGTCTCGTCAGAAATGTTAGTCTAGTCATGTTTCATGTTTTGTTAAGTCATTTTTGTCTTGTCTCCCACTTCCTGTTTTATTTTGGTCCTCTCCTTGTCTCCTGCTGAAGCTGCTACCTCCGCAACCCGACTACGGATAAGCGGGAGAAGATGGATGGATGGATGGATGGATGGACCTTGTCTCATTCCAGGTCCCTTGACTCCCTATCCCAGGTGTGTGTTCCTGCCCTCGTCAGCCCCACCTTTATTGTGTTACAGTTTATTGTGTACAGTATTGTTATAGTATAGTGTTGCATCGTATATTGTTTTCAATTGTAGGAAATTCGTACTGCTGGAGGGAATGGGGAGTAAGCTTAGAATGTATTTCTAAGCATTATTTGTATTTGGCAAAAAAACCCATCTTGAATCTTCTCCGATCATACACCAAACACATAAAACAACACCCAACCCATATTAGTTTACTTCACCCTCTGATCCACTGACACGTCAACTCTTCAGTAATTGTGACATTTTATAAACATTATAGAATAATGTCTCCAGACGTTTGCACATGTGATGTGATGATGATGTGATGTAATGTTATGGAGAAGGTTAGCTGTCCCCAACACCAACCTGTCAAATGGGGTACGAGGAGCTCAGGGATAACATTTATAAAACATTTAATATATGAATAATGTTCATGTGTTTACAATGCTCCACAAAACACAAACATACGTTGACTATAGAGGGTGCCTCTTTTCTATGTTCCTATTTTTTAAGGAAAGCTTAGAGGCGGTTTGCTGCTAAAGCAAAGACAAAAGTCTGGGAACCACTGCAGTAAGGCCACTAAACAGCTCTCAGCCATCTGGTGGAGAGACACGTCTCCATAACAGCACCACTGCTACACCCCTGGTCAAGGTGAACACAGCTCACACAACATGAACCCTCCACAATAGGCTAAGATAATAAACAAACCCCAGGGAAAACCACCAGGTCTCCATCACCTCCTCCTCCCACACCTCCTCCTCATCCTCCTCCTCCTCCCCCACCTCCTTCTCCCCCTCCTCCTCCACCTCCCCTACGCCTCAGAGAATTATTAAAGAGTAAAGCACCTCTCTGCTCTTACACCACCTGATGAAATGTCAGAGGACAGGGCCGCGGTATACGTCTCCTTCAGGGGAGTGGGTGGGGTGTGAGGGTGTGGGGGTGAGGATGGGGTTATGGAGGTGGGGTTGTATGCTACAATGTCAGGGTTAATAATAGCGTCTTTTCGTCCACGGTTCCATTGTCGCTAGACTCTGCTCTTCAAGTACGTGTCATTAAGGAGCAGGTAGGGTTAGACAGTAAAGAGACAGGTCATTAAGGAGCAGGTAGGGGTTATACAGTACAGCTGCATGTGTTGTACTGTGCTGGCAACTAACTGCCATCTGTTGATTAGCCCCGCGGTTGGTCTTGTGCTTCACCAGTGGAACTCCTGAGCGAGTCACGAAGCCCCTCTGCCCCGAGGGATGAGCTGGGCGGCCAAGGAGCATCCGGTTAGCTGGAGCTGAGGCATTACCTGCTGTTGGTCTCTCTCTCTCCCCCATCCCTCAGACGCTAATACAGGTCAGCTCACTGCTCCTCTGCCCTCTCTTCTCACAGAATCACACCTCCACACAGACTAGGACTACAGGCCCTGGATATAGACACAGAACGAGGGATCCATGTTAAGCAAAAGCAAAATGTACTTAGTATATGTATTCCATGTACTTAGTGTATGTATTCCATGTACTTAGTGATGTTTAGTTTGGATACTAAACCCATAGTATACAATGTCATACTTTCAGTTTCAAACAGATGAAATGTCTGAGCTGCAGTATAAAGTGCCTCTTATTCCTCCCTCCTCATGGAATGGTCTGAACAGACCGAGGCCCGAGGGGGACGGCCTCCAGGAGAACCTATGTTCCCCTCCAGGAGAACCTATGTTCCAAGGCTTTGATTCTCCATGGTGATCACAGTAAGCTGGCCTCGGGTCACACAGACACAACACTCACTGGGTCCATTTCATCAGAACCTACAGAACCTACAGCCATCCTGGCCTTGAGGAGAACTCTATTCTCCAGACCACTGACCCTCCAGCTTGACACAAACATGATACATCAAATGAGGCATTTCACAAAGGAATAAAGAGCACTATTGTGTCCCCTTTCCCCACCCTTACATTCTTTCCCTTATGTATTTCAAACACCAGTTTCAAGGCTCAACACATTGACCATTCATTTAATTATATCGGTCGACAGATTTTTGATGAGGCCCAGTATCAAAACGAATTCATAACAAGGAAGCAGGATTGGGATGAGAGGGTGAAGTCTCCTGGGAAATGTTTAGTGATGCGTGATACAGGCCTGACTTAGATCCACAGTCCAACCGCCTGCCTCAGTGTGTTGCTTGTTGTAGCTTCAGTTATTTCCCAGGGCTGTCATTAGTTTTAGTTAGTTTCATAAGTGATGGATGATCTGCATGGAAGCTTTCCACTCAGCCGGGTCCCCCAAAACTCTCCACCGTGTAAGAGACAAAGTTCCCGAAGAGCTCTTCTAATGCAAATGAAAGTGGCAACCAGTAGGCCACTTTAACAAACTAAATAACAAAGTGCCAAAGTGAACAATCCTTTTTCACATTCTTAGCTGTAAAATACATTGAAACAGTGTCAACTTTCAGCTCTGCTGTGTTTGCAGGACTGTGTTTGAAATGTCCAACTGTTTTACGGCACTTTGTGAAAGCACCATCAAATCCACAGTGGCGGAGGGAGACAGCAACGGCCCTCTGTCTAATGTGCGCTATGCAGGGCATATGCTCAGAGTTTCTTTGCTGCTTTCTTTGCAGACGCAGCACCCGGACACATTCATCGCAATATCTGGTGACTTCAACAACGTCACTCTGGCTGCGACACTGCCCACTTTCAAGGAGTTTGTGGCCTTTACAACTAGGGAAAATAAGACAATATATCTGCTATATGCCAATGTTAAGGAGGCATATAGCGCCATATCCCTCCCACCTTTAGGGAGATCTAATCATAATCTGATCCACCTTCAGCCCCTGTAAAAGCCTCTAGTCCAGCGGCAGCCTGTGACCACTAGGACTGTGAGAAGTTGGTCACAGGAGACCAATGAGGCTCTGCAGGGCTGCTTTGAAATGACTGACTGGGATGTGCTCTGTAATTCACATGGAGAGGACATTGATGATCTCACGGATTGCATAACAGGGTACATCCACTTTTGTGTGGATAATGTTGTTCCTGTCACGGTTACGGTGGTTGGCAGGGGGCGTGGCCAAGCCACGTGCGCTGGTGGCGCACACACACAAACCTGTCAACAAGTGTTACGGTGGTTGACAGGGGGCGTGGCCAAGCCACGTGCGCTGGCGGCGCACACACACACCTGTCAGCAATTGCTGTGGTTGATTGCTAATCCCCTCACCTGGGGTATATAGACCCTGGCTTCCCGTTACCCCAATGTCTAGGTCGTACGTCGAGCTGAACGTCATACGTTGTTGCATGTTATGTCGTACATTCTGGACGGAATCGCCACGCTGATGTCCCGGAGTTCCTAGTACCTGTCCCGCGTCACCCGCCTGTCTCGCGTTACACTGGTCTAAACAAGCTCCCCGGTCATTATAATTACCTGTCTGGTACCTGTCGCTACTCCGACCTCCCGGTACCCAGACTCCTCTCCCGTCCCGGACTACTCGCCGGTCTACTACCTGCCGGTACTCCGCGGATCGACCTCCCGGTTCCCAGACCCCTGGACTGTCCCTGATCACTCTCTTGTGTTGTGTTTGTGTTGTGCTTGAAATAAAGCTTTATGTTATAGCTCCACTGTCTTGGTCTGCGTTCTGGGTCCCCCCGAACCATCCCACTTGTGACAGTTCCATCACAGACTGTATGCCGTTTTCCCAACAACAATGGGTCATGGGAGTGACTATGGGTCACCAGAGACAATATGGTCCTCTTAAATGAGAAGAAGAGGGCCTTCAGAAACAGGGATAGGGAGGAGGTGAAACGGGTACAGAGGGAACTTAAGGAGAGGATCCAGCAGGGTAAAGACAGCTACAGGAGGAAGCTGAAACATAAACTTCAAAAGAACAACATGAAGGATGTGTGGAGTGGAATGAGGAGCATAACTGGCTACAGTCAGACTGCTGGACAGCCTGCTGGACCCACCGACCCTCTCCAGCAACACCTTACCTGCTCTCCCTCCCCCTCAACCAGCTCCCCCTTGCAACAACAACAACACTACACCAGCTCCCCATACCAACACTTCAGAACACGTCGCCCCGAACTTCAGTGAAGCAGATGAGGTGAACTGTGCAGACTCCACCCAGACAAAGCAGCGGGTCCCGACGGCATCTGCCCGAGGGTACTCAAAACATGTGCTGCCCAGCTGAGTGGGGTCCTCCAGTACATATTTAACCTGCGACTGAGTCTGGAGAGGGTCCCTGTGCAGTGGAAGACATCCTCCCTGGTTCCTGTACCGAAGAAGGCACGCCCCAGTGCCTCCAACGATTACAGACTGGTGGCGCTGACCTCCCACCTGATGAAGTCCCTGGAGAGGCTGGTGCTGTCCCATCTTCGGCACCTGGTCAAAAACATCACTGGAAACCCTTCAGTTTGTCTACCAGCCAAATCAAGGGGTAGAAGATGCCATCATCTTCCTGCTTCACCGTGCCTATGCTCACTTGGACAGACCAGGGAATACGGTGAGAGTCACATTTTTTGAGGTGGACGCACCCCTGGTGTCCTGGATTATGGATTATTTCACTGGTTGGCCACAGTATGTTAGACTGCAGGGCTGTGTGTCTGACACTGTGGTGAGCAACACAGGGCCCAACAGGGAACTGTTCTGATGCCATTTCTGTTTACTCTGTACACCTCAGACTTCAAATACATCTCAGATTCCTGTCACCTGCAAAAGTTCTCAGACATTCAGAGATCTCAGACCGCGATTGTTGCCTGCATCAGTGAAGGGAGTGACACCGAGTACAGGGGCGTCGTGGACTCCTTTGTTGAGTGGTGTGACCTAAACCACCTGCAGCTTAACACCAGCAAGACGAAGGAGCTGGTGGTGGACTTCAGCAGGCGGAAAACACCCCCCACAACGATTTCCATCAGGGGGTGACTGTACAGGACTACAAATACCTGGGAGTTTACCTGTTAACAGAACGCCACAGGAAGTCCTTTCTCCCTGTGGCTATAAGACTTTACAATGCATCCACCT
Organism: Muraenolepis orangiensis; assembly: GCA_027704905.1. NCBI lineage: Eukaryota > Metazoa > Chordata > Actinopteri > Gadiformes > Muraenolepididae > Muraenolepis > Muraenolepis orangiensis. The sequence goes on along the minus strand of CM051011.1, from coordinate 29,979,680 downwards.
CAGGTCGTAAGATGGACAAAGGAGTCACAGTGACCTGAGGTCCTCTATCTCTCTCTACTGTGTTTTTATGTTGCTATTTTGCCAAATACTGCACCTTACCTCATCTTGTTGAACATTGCACTTTATTTGTAATACACCTCATCCCATCTTATTTTTTTGAAATTTTGGTATGTATGTATTGCGACTGCACAACAATTTCCCTCGGGATAAATAAAGTCCATCTATCTATCTATCTATCTAGATACAATATTTCTATTTTTGCCATTTTCAATAAGTACAATGGAATGCTTACTCCCCATTCCCTGCAGTAACTGTAATGAGTCCAGAAGGTCCAGCTATGTATGATAGTGTTATTATAATGTAATGTTAATGACATGTAATGATCTGTCTGTTCTGTCTCTGGTGTCCTGCTCAGTAAGGACACAGAACCCCATAACATCAAGACCTGTGTAGAGAAGACTCCATCTGTACACCTGTCTTGTATTTCCATGTCTGGGCCCACCTGGATGGTGACGATGCGGGGGAGGGGTTGGCGGGTGTTGGCTCCTCCCTCGATGGCGATGCCCAGCGTGGCGGCGCTCTTGGGGACCCTCACCAGCTGGGACGTGGGCTCCAACAGACCCGGCTACGGCAAGCGGGAGAGAACAGACAGAGTGAGAGGGCGGTGGTGTCTCATCTGGTGAGAGCCAGCCTGGTGTTAAAACAGCCAGGGTGTTGGGGTCTGATTCCCCATAATCAATACATGTCTTAAAGAGAAGACCCATCACCATCCTTATGCCGCGTGTGTTGTTGTCACACTCATTGTGTTGCACTTCAGCCTCTGACGAGAAGATTGGGCCATTTCTGATTCACACTCAACTCTCCTCACAAGCCCAGATCTCTGGCACATTTTGAACACCACGGCAGAGTTGACCTTCAGAGGGCATCCATAACTCCCCCTAAACCCCTACCCTCCAGTATTCTTAACAGCTGCTGGTAAAGCTTTTAATACATCAGACAGGGGTCCACAGAGATAAAGCCCATTTCTTTACCCGGCACTTTCCCTTTACCTCACCTGTGAGCATTATTCTGTCAAGGACGATTTCTGCACCTATTAGTTTCTCTGCAGCTTCACCTCCCTCCACCCTTCACCTAAAGGTAGTTCCTGATGGAGCGTACCGCCCGGAGAGACCGCTTTGACTCATCACAGGTTCCCCGCAGACGGACCACGCAGGGAACCAGATACCAGGTGGCCCCGGAGAGACCGCTGGTCTAAAGCGGGTTCAAAGGTTATGTGGAGTGTTATGTAACCAGGGGGAAAACCCGGATCCTTTATGTCTTATTGGGAGAACAAAGGTGGGATCGGAGTCTTAGGAGCGCCGGCGGCGTTGTGAGGGATGGCGTGACACGTGCACATGATGGGATGCATAAAGTGATTAAGAAAAACCTCTCAAATAATGGATGACAGACAGAGAGACGTTTACATGACATGGGGGGGAGAGAGAGAGGGGGGGGGAGAGAGAGGGGGGGGGGGGAGGTTACATCTGTGACCAGAAGAGAGACAATTAGTCAGAACAAAGACATTGATTATTGTCATTCTTAGATGTGAGTAATTTCTCTTACACACACACACACACACACACACACACACACACACACACACACACACACACACACACACACACACACACACACACACACACACACACACACACACACACACACACACACACACACACACACACACACACACACACACACACACACACACACACACACACACACACACACACACACACACACACACACACACACACACACACACACCATTGGACCATTTGGCAGGTACAAATAAATGGTTACATATTACAACAAAAAACCCACAATTATAAGAATCCATTGAGCTCCACCTACTCACCGGTCTGGGTGTCTGCTCCCCTGAGCCCCCCGGGGGGCCCTGTGGGGGGCGTATGCATGGGGGGTGGGCGAGGCCGTCCCTACCGCCGGGACCCTGGGACTCTGGGAGGTCCACCCCACTGTCCTCACTCAGGGTCTGACCCCTGTCTGACCGCTGGTCCCACCTAGAGGGGGGGGGGTCCGGGGGTGTAGGTGGGGGTGGGGGTGTAGGAGGCCGGGGGTGTAGGAGGGCAGAGGTGTAGGAGGGCGGGGGTGTAGGTGGGGGTGGGGGTGTAGGAGGCCGGGGGTGTAGGAGGCCGGGGGTGTAGGAGGGCGGAGGTGAGTGAGTGGGTAAAAGGGAATGGGTGTTATCAGTAAAATAGTAAAATAAAATAAACAAGGTAGGTATATACACATGGTTCTTCTGTTCTACCTGCAGCTATATTTGACATAAGAAAGATGCGATTAAATGTACTTATTTCATCTTCTGATTGTATCTTCTCTATAATAGTAAAATAAATATGTGTAACAATGTTGTATTGTTCCGACAGTAATTATAATTTTTGGATTTTTTTACATCAAGTATTTCAATTTAAAGAGATTCAAATATTTAAACTAAAATTGAAGTTAAGACTCATTAGTCCTTCCAACGAGTTTCATTAATAGGTCATGATTTTACGTTTGAATGCAGGATTAAATGACTCTTCAGATTAATATATTAATATATTTCGCTAAACGCTGTTCAATTATGTGTTTTTTGTCCTCAATTGTGGATAATTATCCTTTACAAGACCTATAGTCCTAATCAGGACCTGTTCATTCACCTTCCAGGCAAAAATATTCAGTGTATTAAGAAATAATATTTTTTTATGGAAATGATCAAACAATCCTTCACTTTGAGAGGGGGAAGTAGCGGTGAATGATTAAAAACATAAATTAACAGAATAATTAGAATAATATATTCCCAGCGCTTTAGAGGATGCATCTAAGCGCAATTCAAAAGTCAAACTGGACTCTGAATTCTCAAACTCATCTCATCACTGGATAAATGAGACAAGGCAAAAAGAAAGACTCAACACCTCCTAGCACCATCTGACTCAACACCTCGTAGCACCATCTGACTCAACACCTCCTAGCACCATCTGACTCAACACCTCGTAGCACCATCTGACTCAACACCTCGTAGCACCATCTGACTCAACACCTCCTAGCACCATCTGACTCAACACCTCCTAGCACCATCTGACTCAACACCTCCTAGCACCATCTGACTCAACACCTCCTAGCACCATCTGACTCAACACCTCGTAGCACCATCTGACTCAACACCTCGTAGCACCATCTGACTCAACACCTCGTAGCACCATCTGACTCAACACCTCCTAGCACCATCTGACTCAACACCTCCTAGCACCATCTGACTCAACACCTCCTAGCACCATCTGACTCAACACCTCCGAGCACCATCTGACTCAACACCTCCTAGCACCATCTGACTCAACACCTCCTAGCACCATCTGACTCAACACCTCGTAGCACCATCTGACTCAACACCTCCTAGCACCATCTGACTTAACACCTCCTAGCACCATCTGACTCAACACCGCGTAGCACCATCTGACTCAACACCTCCTAGCACCATCTGACTCAACACCTCGTAGCACCTTCTGACTCAACACCTCCTAGCACCATCTGACTCAACACCTCCTAGCACCTTCTGACTCAACACCTCCTAGCACCATCTGACTCAACACCTCCTAGCACCATCTGACTCAACACCTCCTAGCACCCATCTATGGTGAGGCTTACATATCTCACTGACTGGTAAAAACACTGAAAATACTTTACTTTTTAGTCACTTAGCAGATGCTGTTATCTAATCTAATCTAATCTAATTAGAATCCAAACCATTTAATTCAAACACCCCAAGCGCTACATTCCTTCCCACTACTTTACAATCGGTTTATTTAATATATATTCTTCATATACTATACTCCAACAAGAGTGGAAGAAAGCCGTCTCCATGCAGTGCATATTCAACCTCCATCTCCATACATTACACTAAGACGCACCAACTGGAATCAAACACAGATTCCATTCCTCCACCCGATGTGGTGCCGGTGGACCATGGCCAGCTGGGAGGGGGAGGTGGCTTAAAGGAGGGCGGGGACTCAGCCTAAAGAAGGAGGAGGAGGAGGAGGAGGAGGAGGAGGAGGAGGAGGAGGAGGAGGAGGAGGAGGAGGAGGAGGAGGAGGAGGAGGAGGAGGAGGAGGAAGAGGAGGAGGAGGAGGAGGAGGAGGAGGGGGGGAGGAGGAGGAGGATGAGGATGAGGACGAGGAGGAGGAGGAGGAGGAGGAGGAGGAGGAGGAGGAGGAGGAGGAGGGGGTGGACGAGCAGGAGGTGGAGGAGGAGGAGGAGGGGGAGGAGGAGGAGGAGGAGGAGGAGGAGGAGGAGGAAGCCAGTGGCGTTAGTCTTCAGAAAATACATAAAAACAGGAACACCTTCTCGATGACATGATCCCAGATGTTTCCACCTTCTCGTCATGCTCACTCGCTCATACTCTCTCTCTCTCTCTCTCTCTCTCTCTCTCTCCCTCTGATTCTCTCAACTAATAAACCCATCCAAACCAGGTCAGACTCGACACTACAGACCACCACATGAGTGACTCACCTTATGGTGCATGCAGTGAATTAAAGTATAAACATACATGAGTGGAGAGAAATGAGAAGAGCAAATCAGGATGGATTGATGGATGGTTGGTTAGAGCAGTGGGTCTCTACCTTAGACTTCAGACGGCCCACAAGGTTACTATCAAGACCTTAACCGGACCATCTCATATGCGTATCATAGGACACTTTACACATTATCGATCCGTCAGTATTTACTGTTCTTTCTCTGTCATTTGAAAGAATCAGAAGACAAAATCCTATATTTACCAGACAATAGTTTGCGATTTTATCTTATTTTCAATAATCTATATTTTAATCAACGCTGCCACCAGCCATTAAAATGACAGCTTGAGGGCTCTTCCCGAAGCAAGGACACAGGGTGATGAGGAATCTGGTTTATTGCAGAGTTTTGAATCATGGTGAACAGAGCAACATGCTAGAGCCCTTAGAGTGTGTGAGGTGGAGACTGCTTCAACCTGTGGGCCTTGATCAACAATGACCCACAGGTGTGCAGCCTCACCAGCCATAGAGTAATCAGTCTGACTCAGGCAGGTGAGGCTGCTTCAACAAGCTACCAACCACAGACACTCCACATTCATTTGAATACATTTCCGTTGGAGCCCCTGCAGTACCGAGGCAGACCACAGGTTGTGGAAGACCGGGTTAGAGGACCCTGGGACCTCTTTGGACCCGTTTGGGTCTATGCATAATGACCCCCCCTTTGTTCCTTTGATTAATTTTGTTATTTAGTTCTCTTGTTTCCCTGGAAACCATAATTACCATAGCATCTTTTATCGGACCTCGGATGCCATTGAGGATACATCAAGACTGAATGACCATCTCACGGAATTCTCTCCCCAGAATTCAAACAGGCAAGTCTCAATGAGGCCAAGTACCTCAGAGTCCTGGATTCATATTTGTCCAGCTGCACATGATGCAGCTGGACATGAATTATCTTGAATCTTGAACCAAATACATTAAGGACGTGGTGTTGTTTCACATTATTTAGAGAGATTAAGAACTCCACTGGGATACAAAGGAAAACAGGAGTTCCTCATTGAGTATTTGTTTCCTATCGATATGCTGGGACTATGCAACTGAAGGAACATGGAAGGAACACCCAGCCTTTAAACAGCTCTCTAGGTCTATTGTAGCACTATTGTAGCTTGTAGCACGTACACACAATCATACAAGTTGACAATGTGTGGGAAAGGCGACAAACTCCACCATTGAAGATACATCGGGCCTTCATCCTCATAGCTGCACAACCAGTGGCCTCCAGGTCTCTTTAATTACTACTTCTGCAACAGAAAGGTTGAGGATGAGGATGCTACATGTTTGACAAAAAATGGATCAGTATTATTGACTTAAACATTTGGTGCTGCTAGCTATTGATATGGACAATAGTCTAAGCTTTCAGCCCGGCTAGCTATAATTGTGGGGTTATCAGTTCGGGAGTAGCTCGATTTCTTAGCCCAAGTATATATTATGTTAGCCTACGTAGCTAAAGTGAGAGTTTTTTTATTAGCATAAATGTATATTCCTTTAGCCTCTCCTTTTGGACTACATACGTAGACGTAGTACTTACCAACAGCGAGTTGAAGCTAACAGCTACAACACTGCAGCTTGCCTCTCTGCTCTTGGTCTAAAAAGGATGTGTCCCCCCCCATATTCACGGGATGACCGAATCGTCCTCTGCAATCATTTTGATTGATTACACCCCCTCCTCAAGACAGAGCCCACTTTCGTCTCCACCACCAAAACGCTAAATCAAATCTACTTCCTGGGTTTCATTAGTCTTTGTCTCGCCAGAAGCCTCAGAAGCGGTTTAGTAGGACGGGAGCGGTCCGTTCTCAGCTGTGATCCAGCGCCTGATGAACGAGGAGCGATGGTACGATCTCATCCAGCGCCTGATGAACGAGGAGCGATGGTACGATCTCATCCAGCGCCCGATGAACGAGGAGCGATGGTACGATCTCATCCAGCGCCCGATGAACGAGGAGCGATGCTACGATCTCATCCAGCGCCTGATGAACGAGGAGCGATGGTGCGATCTCATCCAGCGCCTGATGAACGAGGAGCGATGGTACGATCTCATCCAGCGCCTGATGAACGAGGAGCGATGGTACGATCTCATCCAGCGCCCGATGAACGAGGAGCGATGGTATGATCTCATCCAGTGCCTGATGAACGAGGAGCGATGGTACGATCTCTAGAGTCCGGGGTCAACCCATCGCCTCGACACCTCAGCGTC
>CM051011.1:29947882-29967882 GCA_027704905.1 Muraenolepis orangiensis | reverse complement strand
GGGAACTGTATTCTGCAATATTAAGGGTAACAGTTTTTTTGAATACTTAGGGGAACAGTATTCTGCAGTATTTAGGGTAACAGTATTCTGCAGTATTTAGGGTAACAGTATTCTTCAATACTTAGGGTAACAGTAGGGTTGTTTTCCCATTGTAAAGCTCCTTTGAGACTGTGAACTGTGATTAAGAGCAACCAACCCATCTGAGCGGACCTACCCGTGCGGAGCTGAGGGTGCTGTTGGTCATGTAGCTGGCGGAGGAGGAGGTCAGCGTGTCGGGGTAGGACACCACGGAGAGAGAGTCCGGGGCAGCGGGGGACAATAGCCGAACGCGTGCAACGTTCGGCGAACGTTGCACGCGTCCTCAAACGCTGACCAGAACGTTATGATGTGACGGGGCCTTTAGCGTGTGTGTTACCACCTTAGCGTGTGTGTGTGGTCCCACCTTGTGTGTGATCCCCTCATTGCTCATCTCCCTGCCCCCCCCCCCTCCGGTGTATTAATTATGACATCGCCGGGTTCCACCACCTTCCTACAGCCATTACCCCCCCCTCCGCAGATCAGAAGCAGGTCATGTGTTCTGGAGGCCTAGGAGTATCTCTGTGTGTCTCTGAGTTTGGTCCACACTGCACTAGAGTAACATGTACACACACACACACACACACACACACACACAATCTCTCTCTCTCTCTCTCTCTCTCTCTCTCTCTCTCTCTCTCTCTCTCTCTCTCTCTCTCTCTCTCTCTCTCTCTCTCTCTTCCAGACCTTCTTTCTCTTATTATGTTGCTTCCTTTAGGATCTGAGAGTCTGCAGCTTGTCTTTAATTAACTACTAATCAGGGAAGCCGCTTTAGGGTATTGCAATGTTTGTGTGTGTGTGTGTGTGTGTGTGTGTGTGTGTGTGTGTGTGTGTGTGTGTGTGTGTGTGTGTGTGTGTGTGTCTGTATCTCCATATCTCTTGTTTACACTCTATTTCCTCCATCAGCCACTTCCTAAAGCTGTCTCCTGATTGGTCATTATTCCAGCCTATAGGGAGCGAGGGTGGTTGTCCACTCACATCACGGCTCCCCGAGGTGAAGCTCCCTGCTGGCCTCCTCTCCCATGCATCTGTAATCACCTCTCTGTCTGTCAACAGGCCTCCACTACATCCCATCACCTCTCTGTCCACACAACAGGCATTCCTCCACTACATCCCATCACCTCTCTGTCCACACAACAGGCATTCCTCCACTACATCCCATCACCTCTCTGTCCACACAACATTCCTCCACTACATCCCATCACCTCTCTGTCCACACAACATTCCTCCACTACATCCCATCACCTCTCTGTCCACACAACATTCCTCCACTACATCCCATCACCTCTCTGTCCACACAACATTCCTCCACTACATCCCATCACCTCTCTGTCCACACAACATTCCTCCACTACATCCCATCACCTCTCTGTCCACACAACATTCCTCCACTACATCCCATCACCTCTCTGTCTCCACACAACAGGCATTCCTCCACTACATCCCATCACCTCTCTGTCCACACAACAGGCATTCCTCCACTACATCCCATCACCTCTCTGTCTCCACACAACAGGCATTCCTCCACTACATCCCATCACCTCTCTGTCTCCACACAACAGGCATTCCTCCACTACATCCCATCACCTCTCTGTCCACACAACAGGCATTCCTCCACTACATCCCATCACCTCTCTGTCTCCACACAACAGGCATTCCTCCACTACATCCCATCACCTCTCTGTCCACACAACAGGCATTCCTCCACTACATCCTATGGCCCACTCACTCAACTCAAGGAGGCCCTCTGATGAACACACACCCTGAAGACCTTCTGATTGAAGGTCAATCAGCTCTACAGCACACTGGGACTGGGCCACTTTAGCCCTACCAGGAAGAAGAAGGTACCAGGTTGGACTGATGATACAGCATGGAGTTCAAGCTTCATATTCACTATCACCACTAAAGTCACAACAGACCTTGAGTAAAGTTGATACTCTATAGGATAGGAAAGACTTTATTAATCTCTAAAGTCCATCAGGTTCATACACAAGCTTCACAGTGGGGAGGTTCACACAGCGACACGTGAAGTGAACTGCAATTTTGTGTTCCCTTTTAATTACAATGTTTACATCGTTAAATTTGTCGTAATTTCTCCATTTTGATGAAAGTCAAAAAACCCCAAGAACGCAACAATCATTCAGTAGGACAGACAAACAGACATAGAAACAGACGGACAGAAAGACATACAGAGACAGACAGACACACATAGACAGACAGACAGTCAAAAAGAAAGGCAGACAGAGACAAGTCAAGTCAAGTCAAGTCAAGTTTATTGTCGCATCAAAGTTTATACAAGTATAAGTACTGGGTGAAAATCTTATGTGCAACGACAGACAGCAGTTATAAAAAAAAGAACGGTATTGAATGTTCTCAGGATGCGGGGGCCCATGATGAATTTACTCAGACGCCTGAGGAAATACAGGCGTTGTTGGGCCCTTTTCAGCACGTGTGTGGTGTGCGTGGACCATGTGAGGTCCTCGGAGATGTGCATGCAGAGGAAGTTGAAGCTGCTGACCCTCTCTACTGCAACACCGTCGATGGAGATAGGGGCGTGCTTTCCTCTCTGCTTCCTGTAGTCCACGATCAGCTCCATGGTCTTCTTTACGTTGAGGGCGAGGCTGTTCTCCTGGCTCCACTGCTCCAGTGATCCAACCTCCTCCCTGTAGGCTGTCTCGTCGTCGCCGGCGATCAGGCCCATCACTGTAGTGTCGTCGGCAAACTTGATGATGACGTTGAAGCTGTGCATAGCCATGCAGTCGTGGGTGTAGAGGGAGTAGAGGAGATGCTCAGCATGCATCCCTGGGGGGCTCCCGTGCTGAGGGTCAGTGGATCTGAGGTGGTGCTGCCCATCCTCACCACCTGGTGGCGGGGGAGGTCCAGTATCCAGCTGCACGTGGATGGGGGCACGCCTAGACCTCTAAGCTTGGTGTCGAGCTTGGCAGGAACTATCGTGTTGAACGCTGAGCTGTAGTCCACAAACAGCATCCGCACATAACAGTTTTTTCCCTCCAGGAGGGAAAGGACAGTGTGGAGGGCCATGGCAATTGCGTCGTCCGTGGATCTGTTTTGACAATATGCAAATTGCCATGGGTCCAGCATGGCAGGTAACACGGAGCAAATAAAGTCCTTGACCAACCTCTCGAAGAATTTTGTGACAATCGAGGTGATGGCTACAGGTCTATAGTCGTTCAGGCATGTTACCTTGGGTTGTTTAGGGACAGGCACGATGGTGGACATCTTGAAGACCGCGGGAACAGCGGGAACAGCCTGGGACAGGGAGAGGTTGAAGATGTCTGCAAAGACTCCTGCCAACTGGTCTGCGCATGCTCTGAGGATGCGGCCCGTGATGTTGTTGGGGCCTACCGCCTTATGGATGTTCTACCACTTGAAGGTGCGGCGCACATCCGCCTCCGAGATGTTCAGCAGGCTGGTCTCCTCAGGCGGCGCTGGCTTCGGCGGGCTGCTTTTCACGTCGATCGGAGCAAAAAAACTATTTAGCTCTCCTGGGAAGGAGGTAGAGGAGTTCTCTACACAACTGGTTCTCCCTCTGAAGTTCGTTATTGTCTGTAACCCCTGCCACATACCCCTCACGTCGTGGCTCTTGAATTTCTCCTCCACTCTGTCCTTGTACCCGCTTCGCAGTGACGATGAGTGACGACGGATCATCGCCGTTAATACACGGTTTCTGGTTGGGATATATCCGAACCGACTTGGTCAGAACAACGTCATCTATGCACTTCTTGATGAACCCGGTGACCGAGGATGCGTACTCGTTGATGTTATTGTCCGAGGCAACCCGGAACATGTCCCAGTCAGCGCGATCAAAACACTCTGTAGCATACAGGATAGCATAGAGCATAGAGCATAGAGTCCAAATGGTCCGACCAGCATTGAACCTCCCTCACAGCGATTGGTTGTTGCTTTATTCTCTGCCTATAGGCGGGGAGTAGCTGGATAGAGCGGTGGTCTGATTAGCTGAACAGTGGGTGGAGGAGGGCCTTGCAGCCATCACGGAAGGGAGTGTAGCAGTGGTCGAGGATTGGACTGGGGGTGGAACCCGGACGACAGGCTGACAGTGGCCCCGATCAGCGAGCAGAACTCCCTCCAAAACACTGACGTGAACTGGGGCCCCCGGTCGGAGACCACGTTGGTGGCGAGACCATGTAGCCGGAAGACATGACTCAAGATCAGTTCAGCTGTCTCCTTGGCCGAGGGGAGCGTGGGCTGGGGTATGAATTGAGCCATCTTGCTGAACTGATCCACCACCATCAGGATGGCAGTGTGTCCGTTGGACAGTGGCAGACCGGTAACAAAGTCCAGGGATATATGGGACCAGGGATGATGGGGCACAGGCAACGGCTGCAGGAGACCTGCAGGATCCTGATGAGAGGGCTTATGCTGGTTGCAAACCGGACAGGCGTTGACAAACTCCCGAGTGTCCTCCTCCATGGTGGTGCACCAGAACCTCTGCTGCAGGACCCCCTTGGTGCGTTGAATCCCGGGGTGACAGGAGAGCTGGGAGTTGTGGGCCCAAATGAGGACATCAGACCTCAACGGCTGGGGAACAAACAGACGTTTAGGGGGGGCAGGTGCTCGGACAGGGCTGGCCCACCAGGGCGGCCTTGACCTTCTCCTCTATCTCCCAGACAAGAGGGGCCATCAACCGCGGAGCAGGTATGATGGTGTCAGGACCCTCGGCAAGCTCCCCCCCCCTCCACAAACTGACGTGACCCGGGACGGTAGACGAGGGAGAAGTTGAACCTAAATTTCTCTCCGCCGGTGTTAGTCGCCGAGAGAAAAACGCACAAGGGTGGAGCTTCTGGTCGTCGGCAGACCACTGAGACAGAATGGCCCCTACCCCTATGTCGGAGGCGTCCACCTCCACCACAAACTGTCTCTCAGGATCCGGGACAAGGAGGATGGGAGCGGAGGTAAATCGAGCCTTGAGTCCTTGGAAGGCCTTCTCCGCCGAGGAAGACCACTGGAACGAGACCTTGGTGGAGGTGAGGGCTGAGAGCGGAGCAGCTACTGTGCTGTAGTCGCGGATGAACCTCCGATAAAAGTTTACGAACCCGAGGAAGCGTTGCAGCTGCTTGCGGGACTCAGGAGCAGGCCAGGATGTAACCGCGGAAATCGTGGATGGGTCCATCTGCACGGTCCCTTGTCCCACAATATACCCCAGGAACGAGACAGAGGAGGAATGGAACTCGCACTTCTCAGTCTTCACAAAAAGGGAGTTCTTGAGGAGGCACTGGAGGACTGCCTGGACGTAGTGTACATGCTCCCTCCTGTTTCTTGAAAAAATAAGGATGTCGTCCAGGTAAACAAACACATGCTTGTCTAGCATGTCCCTCAACACGTCGTTAACTAACGCCTGAAACACTGCCGGGGCGTTGGTAAGACCAAACGGCATCACCAGATATTCGTAATGGCCAGTGGACGTGTTGAAGGGTCTTCCACTCATCCCCCTCCCGGATCCGGACCAAGTGGTCGGCGTTCCGCAGATCCAGCTTTGTGTAGATCATGGCTCCCTGTAGCAACTCAAAGGCGGATGATATCAGTGGGAGCGGGTAACGGTTCTTAATTGTGATGTCATTAAGGCCCCTGTAGTCTATGCAGGGCCTTAATGACTTGTCCTTCCACAAAGAAGAACCCCGCTCCAGCCGGTGAAGATGAGGGACGGATAATTCCGGCCGCCAGAGAGTCGCTGATGTATGCCTCCATGGCCTCTCTCTCAGGTGTGGACACCCCCTTTCGCCCCCTTTGGGGGCGACGTACCAGGGTGGAGGTCAATGGCACAATCGTACGGGGCGGTTAATCGTTAAGGCAGACCTGATGGCAGAAGGGAATCCAACCCACATTGGCTCCAGTGGCCCTGTCGATGTGAGGGTTATGGCGGCGGAGCCAGGGGTAGCCCAGGATCAGGGGGAGCTGAGGGGATGTAGAACTGGATGGTTTCATGGTGGTTACCGGATAAAAGCATGTGGACCGGCGTTGTCTGATGGGAGACGATCCCCAGGAGATGGCCATCCAGGGCATTTGCCGGAACGGGACGGGGTAGGGGAACGTGACCGATGCCCAACTGCAGCGCGAGGTTCTCATCAATGATGTTGATCGGCTCCAGAGTCAATGAATGTCGCGATGGTGTGAGAAGCATCAGCTAACAGCAGTTGGGCATGGCACAAGGGTCTCTGATTGGGGAACAGTCGGGAGGTTTGGCTCACCCGTAAATTCCCCATTACTCGTGAGCCTTTTAACGGGCATCGAGCAACAAAATGACCTGACCCCCCACAGAACATACACAAGTTACCGCGGTTACCTCCAAGGTGAGGCTGGTGCGGCCCACCTGCATGGGCTCCGGCTCCTTCCGGTGTGGTCCCGCAGGTGTCCTGGACATCTCGGATGACGCTCTCTGACGCGTCGCTGGGCGGTGACTGGCCCCCGACTGTCGTCGCTCCTGTCTCTGCACCAGCATGCGTTGATCCACCCATGACGCTAACTGAATGAGTCCGTCGAGAACCAACTCGTCCTTGACGTAGTCGGCCAGACCCGTGAGAAACACGTCACATTGCGCAGCCGCGTTCCAGTCGCTCAGACGAGCCCGGGTTCGGAAGACTATGGCGTAATCAACGACCGAGCAGGTACCCTGACACAATTTGGAAAGACCCCCCGAGGAGTCAGGGCTCAGCGGAACGGTTCCGAATACCTTCCGTAGCTCCGCAGAAAATTCCCGGAAAGACGCACAAGCCGGGGTCTGTCGCTCCCACTCAGCTGTTCCCCACAACCACGCTCTACCGGTCAGGTGGTTGACGACAGAAGGTTTTGGACCCAAATGCTGCACAAAGACACCAAAGGCGGTGGTATTTATTGCGAAAAATATCACACACAGACAGGGACAGGCAGAGATGTAGTGGGGACAAGCAGAGACGTAGTCGGGGACAGGCAGGTGATCAGAACCGGGGCAGGGTAGACGAACCAGGCAGGGACAAGCAGAGGCGTAGTCAGGGACAGGCGGTAGATCGAGAACCAGGCAGGGGCAGGCAGAAGCGTAGTCAGGGACGGGCGGTAGATCGGGAACCAGACAGGGCGGGCAGGTCCAGGGCAGGAGGAGGAATCAGTCCGGGTACGCTGGAGAGTCTGTGTCATCAGGACAATCTGGCAAAGTATGAGTGTGCGGGGTAGACTTAAATAGGCCGGTTAATAATCATGCGCTGCAGGTGTGGGGGAAATGTAAATGCATGTTGACGCTGCCCCCTAGTGGAGGCAGGGTGAATAGCCATTGTGACAGCGTGTAATCGTTACCAAGAAGGTCGGAGATAATCCAGCTGTGACTTCGGGCGGGACGTCCGAGTCAAAAGAATGAAAAAATGATCTCCGGAAGTGTGCAAAAGTCATAAATGAACGAGCTGCAAACTTTCTGTACAAAGATAGTCGCGATAAAAAGAATAAATAACAAAAAACTGTGTCGTCGAAACTATAGCCAGAGACAGCTAGAGACAGACAGAAATACACAGAGACAGACAGACAAACATAAGGACATACAGACAGACAGACAGACAGACAGAGATAGAGACAGACAGACACACAATACAGAGACAGACAGTCAAAGAGAAAGCCAGACAGAGACAGATAGAAATACACAGAGACAGACAAACATAGAGACAGACAGACACACATAGAAGCACACAGACAGACAGACAGACATAGAGACAGACCGAAACACATAGACACAGACAGACGGAGAGAAAGGCAGACAGAGACAGCCAGATAGGCAGATAGGCCAAGAGACATGGAGACAGGCAGGCAGATCTGAAGCTGTTAACATTTGACAAGAAAACAGCAGTCTGATTGTTTCTCACTCCTCTCGGGGCATCGTTCTGTCCGTCTGAGTTCCAACACACAGCTGCTCAGCATCACACTCTGACAGAGACAAATGGGCTCTCTCTCTTTCTCCCAACAGCCCGCAGTGCTCGATCTCCCTCCCACACCCTTGGTCCAAGATGACATAATACCTCCACTTTCTCTTTCACCCAGGAAATGAAAGTCATTTTTATGGGCAATAGACTGCCTGTCTGTGTACAATAGAGATGGTGGACAAACTCAATTAAATATAAAGACGGATTTTCAATGCTCAGCACAACTATAAAAACCTAGAGGACTTCACAAGACAAACCAATTTAAACTAGTGCTGTCAATAGATCAAAATATTTAATCGGATTAATCACAATACAATTCTGGGATTAATCAGATTAATCACAGATTAATTACATCATTAAAGTTTAAAAGAATGATTTACTTGCAGTTTAGTTTTTTGCGGGTGGCAAAACAAATAATAATAATAAAACAAAGAATGATATGCTAAAAGCAGTTAGAGATCAATATTTTTATTATTTTATTTTACTTTTCACTTTAGTTTTTCTGAGCAAAAAGGTCTCAGGGAGTGCTTAGTATTGCCCTTAGCTTAGTGGCTCCTCCTCCTTCTGCCCGTGAGAGGCTTGACTCCTCCTCCTTCTGCCCGTGAGAGGCTTGGCTCCTCCTTCTGCCCGTGAGAGGCTTGGCTCCTCCACCTTCTACCCGTGAGAGGCTTGGCTCCTCATTCTGCCCGTGAGAGGCTTGGCTCCTCATTCTGCCCGTGAGAGGCTTGGCTCCTCCTCCTTCTGCCCCTGAGAGGCTTGGCTCCTCCTCCTTCTGCCCGTGAGAGGCTTGGCTCCTCCTTCTGCCCGTGAGAGGCTTGGCTCCTCCTTCTGCCCTTGAGAGGCTTGGCTCCTCCTCCTTCTGCCCCTGAGAGGCTTGGCTCCTCCTCCTTCTGCCCGTGAGAGGCTTGCTGCCGGACTTTCAGCTCTGTTGTTAGCTGGACTGTGTTTGAAATGTCTATTTTACGGCACTTTGCTAAAGCCTCATCACATCCACAGTCGTGGAGTGAGACAGCAACAACCCTCTGTATAATGTGCGCTATCCAGGGCATATGCTCAAAAGGAAGGTTCTTTGCTGCCGGAATCATATTGCGAGCGCGATGTGTTCAATTGAAATCTTCCGCCCAGCGCTCCGTGGTGCGTCTCCTCATCCTCCTGTTGGTTTAACACGCTGCCTCTCAGTTCATTACCAGGTGCGCATGCGCACTGGAAACACTGAGGGAGGAGCCTCTAAACTGGATACCATGATTAATCAAAATAAAAAAAATGTGCGTGTTAAAATCTCGAGATTAATAACATGCGTTAACGTGTTAACTTTGACAGCCCTAATTTAAACCCTAGCCTCTCACACCTCTCACTCCTTACAAAGTTCCAGAGTTAAGTTAGTGCTTAGGGCCGGTACGCCGTGCAGAACAGGCCTCTGGTCTGGGGGAGCTGGAGGCTGAGGACTGACTGCCTTGGAAGAGGCTGGGGGTCGTTATGACAACCGGGGTATTCATCATGGGCCGGGTGCAGGAGAACTGATGAGGATTCATAATCCCTAAAGCGTGCGCACACGCACACACACACACACACACACACACACACACACACACACACACACACACACACACACACACACACACCATCTCTCTCCCTGAAGGCTCCATCCTGAATTAATCCGTTAGAAGTAGCATAGAAGCATTTCCGAACTGAAATGTTCCTCAATCACAGACACAAAGTTTGTGCCCATGTGTGTGTAAGTGTGTAAGTGTGTGTGTGTGTGTGTGTGTGTGTGTGTGTCTGTGTGTGTGTGTGAGTGTGTGTGTGTGTGTATCTGCTAGTGTCAGTGGATAGGTGTGTTTTTCTACATGTCTTCAAGTATTTGTGTATTTGTGTGTCTGGTGTGTGTGTGTGTGTGTGTGTGTGTGTGTGTGTGTGTGTGTGTGTGTGTGTGTGTGTGTGTGTGTGTGTGTGTGTGTGTGTGTGTGTGTTTGTGTGTGTGTGTGTGTGTGTGTCTGTGTGTGTGTGTGTGTGTGTGTGTGTGTGTGTGTGTGTGTGTGTGTGTGTGTGTGTGTGCGTGTGTCCAAGGATGTAGCACACGGTACTTCTTGATGTAAATATGTTTGCCAAGGTATCAAGAACCACATTGCACAATCAAACCATCTGGGAAATAACTCATTTTTCGGCAATTCTTGATTTTTTAACTTGCCATAATCTCTGCAAATGTAATGTAAACATTGTGTGTGATTGGTGGGAAACGTAAGGTTGGTGTGATTTAGTGAGTTCTGATGGAGATTCCGTCTCCAATGACGACCCCACTGGTCAAATTAATCGTATTGTTTTAGAAGTTCGTACTGCGGGAGGGAATGAGGAGTAAGCATTCCATTGTACTTGTTGCAAATGGCCAGTAAAAATCTTGTATCTCGTACGTGATCAAACAGAATTTGCATTGAGTTTACCAAAGAAACGCAAATAACGTTTTTTGTCTCGGCCCGCCGGAAAAAACGTGACTCATTTTTATTTATCCACAGTCATTGTCTAACTTTGTATTTTCAGCGTTGGTCAGAGTTAGAAAGTGAACAGTGAAGACAGCGCGACAAAGGTCCTTCTGAGACTGAGTTAGCATGAAAGGCTTCTTTCTGGTGGCTTTAATTACAACCTGCGTCCAACTTGTCTCTCCGTCTGTCTCTCAGTAGACTCAGGTTCACTTACTGAATCTTAATATAATATATCCTACATAAATATCTTTAAGAGATTTGACGTAGCCGCTAGCTTTTGGTTCTGGTTCTGATTTGAGTTTCGCTCCTCACTCCTCTGTGATGAGCTGTGTGTCCAATAGCAAGTGATGGAGCGTATGGGGTGTTGAAAGCATCCTTGAGATAATATTAATTCTAATGTCCTTGAGATGACCCCTAACCCCTACCTGCTCCTTTAGTATCTCAGAATATAATCTCTGCATGTCCCTTTTAATAACAGGGTTTCCTAAAACAACCAAAGATATACTCACTCCTTTTAATATTACATTCACATGGTCCACGCACACCACACACGTGGTGAAAAAGGCCCAACAACGCCTGTATTTTCTCAGGCGTCTGAAGAAATTCAGCATGGGCCCCCGCATCCTGAGAACATTCTACAACGGCACCATCGAGAGTGTTCTGACAGGGTGTATCACCGCCTGGTACGGGAACTGCACGGCACTCGAGCGCAGAGCGCTTCAAAGGGTGGTGCGGACGGCCCAGTATATCGTTGGAGGTGAGCTCCCCTCCCTCCTGGACATTTACAACCAGCGGTGCGTGGCCAAGGCCAAAAGAATTATAAAGACATTGCCCACCCCAGCCACCAACTTTACTCACTATTACCGTCAGGCAGGCGATACCGCAGTATCAAGTGTCGTACAAATAGGCTTAGAGATAGCTTCCACAGTCAGGCCATCAGGCTGCTGAACAAGGGCGTATAACATATAACAATGTATATTTTATTACATTGATTTATATATATATATTGCTCTTTTCTGTGCTGATTTTTGCATTTTATAAATTGCATTTTTTATTTTTATTCTATATTCCTTATTCTATTTTTTATTCTATTTTTTATTCTATTTTTATCTATTTTTATCTATTTTTATTTTATCTTATTCTATAACTGCTGTCTGTCGTCGGGTATTGCACACAATACGAGAGAGTGAGAGAGAGGAGAGGGAAGGGAGGAGGTGGAGGGTGGAGAGAGAGTGAGAGAGAGGAGAGGGAAGGGAGGAGGTGGAGGGTGGAGAGAGAGAGTGAGAGAGAGGAGAGGGATGGGATGGGAGGAGGTGGAGGGTGAGAGAGAGAGAGGGACTGGGGAGAGGGAGGCGTGGAGGAGATGCGGAGAGGGAGGGAGAGAGAGAAGTAGGGGGGGGCAGGGGAGGGAGGAGAGAGAGGAGAGGGGGAGGTAGTAGAGGAGGAGGAGTAGGAGGGGAGAGAGAGGAGTAGGGGACACACACACACACACACACACACACACACACATGCACACACACACACACATGCACACACACACACACACACACACACACAAGCACACACACATGCACACACACACACATGCACACACACACACACACACACACACACACACACAAGCACACACACACGCACACACACACAC
The DNA here is from genome assembly GCA_027704905.1 of Muraenolepis orangiensis. Taxonomy (NCBI): domain Eukaryota; kingdom Metazoa; phylum Chordata; class Actinopteri; order Gadiformes; family Muraenolepididae; genus Muraenolepis; species Muraenolepis orangiensis. The sequence goes on along the minus strand of CM051011.1, from coordinate 29,955,763 downwards.
ACACACACACACTGGGAACGGAGTGAATTATCTCCTCGGTAAAAGCTGCCAAGACCCCCAGCGCTGATGCTACAGCCCCCCCAAAACCTCGCCCACACACACACACATTTTCAATGTCAATTAATTTGCACATTTAACGTTGTGTGTGTGCATCATTCTATAAGCTTCTCAGCACCAGTAAGGTGAGTGGAGGTGACAGGGGAGGTGACAGGTGAAAGGAGGTGACAGGTGAGTGGAGGTGACAGGTGAGCGGAGGTGTCAGGGGAGGTGACAGGTGAAAGGAGGTGACAGGTGAGTGGAGGTGACAGGTGAGCGGAGGTGTCAGGGGAGGTGACAGGTGAAAGGAGGTGACAGGTGAGTGGAGGTGACAGGTGAGCGGAGGTGTCAGGGGAGGTGACAGGTGAAAGGAGGTGACAGGTGAGTGGAGGTGACAGGTGAGCGGAGGTGACAAGTGAAAGGAGGTGACAGGGGAGGGGATGTGACAGGTGATTGAAGTTGACATGGGAGGAGACAGGTGAGGGGAGTTGACAGGTGAGAGGAGGAGATGAGGACAGGACTGAGGAGATGAGGGCAGGTCTGAGGAGGTGAGGGCAGGTCTGAGGAGGTGAGGGCAGGTCTGAGGAGATGAGGGCAGGTCTGAGGAGATGAGGGCAGGTCTGAGGAGGTGAGGGCAGGTCTGAGGAGATGAGGGCAGGTCTGAGGAGATGAGGGCAGGTCTGAGGAGATAAGGGCAGGTCTGAGGAGGTGAGGGCAGGTCTGTGGAGATGAGGGCAGGTCTGAGGAGATGAGGGCAGGTCTGAGGAGGTGAGGGCAGGTCTGAGGAGGTGAGGGCAGGTCTGAGGAGGTGAGGGCAGGTCTGAGGAGGTGAGGGCAGGTCTGAGGAGATGAGGGCAGGTCTGAGGAGGTGAGGGCAGGTCTGAGGAGATGAGGGCAGGTCTGAGGAGGTGAGGGCAGGTCTGAGGAGGTGAGGGCAGGTCTGAGGAGATGAGGGCAGGTCTGAGGAGGTGAGGGCAGGTCTGAGGAGGTGAGGGCAGGTCTGAGGAGGTGAGGGCAGGTCTGAGGAGGTGAGGGCAGGTCTGAGGAGGTGAGGGCAGGTCTGAGGAGGTGAGGGCAGGTTAAAGCTGAAGCTATACTGGATAGTTACCATGTGTGAATGCATCTTACTGATACAGCCTGAATGCCAGCTCTACGCGGGTCAATGTGATCAGGAAGGTCATACCAGATTAAATTAAACTAAACAGACTGAAACACACATCAGAACTACTGCTCAGACAATAAACAGGATTACTTTAAGATAACTCCCACGCATGCACACAATATGGAATATCTCTTATCTCTTAGTAATATTTGGACTTGAACTGAATGCTTAAAGGGGACATTCCCTCTTGGTAACATGAACTTGATACACATTACATCCACACTACTACCTCACCGTTAGTTCTTCCTCACAGTTAATACTACCTCACAGTGAGTACTACCTCACCATTAGTACTTCCTCAAAGTTAGTACTACATCACAGTGAGTACTACCTCAGTACTATCTCACAGTGAGTACTATCTCACAGTTAATACTACCTCACAGTGAGTACTACCTCACAGTTAGCACTACATCACAGTAAGTACTACCTCATAGTACTATTACACACAGAGTTATGGTACAGTCATTGTGTGTCCAAGTGTTTTCTCAGTAAAGCATTCTTGCTTTCTTTCATGTGATGATCGATAGCGATAGTTTCATTTCCGAGACAATAACAACATAACACAATTGTTGCATGTCTGAGTTGGTATCCATCAATGAGAGAAATGAAACCGCCAGTGAACTTCACACTCCTGGTCCCTTTCGAAGGGGAAATGTTTATAATTTCACACTAGCTAAGAGTGTGCTAGTGCTAGCATCACAGTTTACACTCAACGTCATGTGTCTTTATCGGGCTCCACTAAGGGGACCACGGACATGGAATCCGTTAGGATCCATTTTTATACACTAGCTGACTCTGAGCCAGACATATAATATCTGCAGTGTCGTGATAAGATAGACAAGAGAGACCGCCACCAGGGGGCAGCAGGTGGTCCTATTACAGACTACTAGATGGACAATATACACACACAGTAGATGCGGTTAAAAAGACACGCATATCAATACAATAATACAATACACTGACACTTCACCGTGGCATGTAGCAGAACGCCCGCAGACCGCAGATAACGTAGTGCGGAACGTAGCTTTCCACTACACTGTAGCTGAGCTTCAACATGTGAGTGTTGACACCATGCCTCGGTCATTGATGTGTTCAGTATCCACACATGAAGCATTAGGGTGGGACCACACGTAAGCAGGAATCAGGGAAAGATCGATTCAGGAGCTGCTTTCCAATAGGTCAAAAGCGATTCCACTTACCATCACTTCCTAAATCTCCAGAAGCAGCTCAGGGCTGTGGCAGCCAAAGTAGCTTCGGTGGAGGATATGTCAGTGGGTCTTGAGCAGGACATTTTTTTTCCAGACTATTCCATGATTGGACAAATGGCGCATATTGGTCAGCTGTGCCAGTTTCACACTGCCCCCCCCCTAACAGCGCTATCCATATCCATCCACGGTTAGAAATTCATGCCAACCCTCTCGCATTTGCTGACACCACCACAAATTCAGATACAGGTCATTCACGAAAAATGGAAAATGGAAAGAGTATGGCCTTGTGCAGGAGTCCTAACCAGCTGTAGTCATAGTTAAATAAAAAGTGTTTGTATATTAGCAGTTAGTGACAGTGTCCCACTGTTAAAACATAAAACTCTAACTCCCTGTCAATAAAGTGTCTTCAGTGCTCAGACACTTTGTAAGTGTTTGGGTGTGCTGTGAGGTGTGTCATGTGACACGACTCTAACAAATGACATTGCAGCGTCGTTCAGGCATCGTTTCACATTGACAGTCATTCAAAATGACGCGCAGGCGCCGGTAAATCATCTGTGCATTAGTTCAACAGAAATACACACGCAGGACCTTTATCTACCATGTCTTACAGTGACAAGAGATACAGATCATTAAGGAGCAGGCAGGGCGTTACGCATCTTGATGAATGGGGGTACACTCACACACACACTTACACACACACACACACACACACACACACACACACACACACACACACACACACACACACACACACATCTTACCTTTCCAGCTGCTGAGGCCCCCTGGTCCATGGAAACCCTGCAGGGAACATGAAGACAATTACAAACTAAAAATAATAATACAGACTGCTACACAAACATGTCCACTTAAACACACAAACATGTCCACTAAAACACACAAACATGTCCACTAAAACACACAAACATGTCCACTAAAACACAAAAACATGATGTCAAAGGACATCAGCTCTCATTGTCCCAGAGAGACGGAGCCTCTCCAACTCCCTTTGTGTGTTTCCAGACGAGCTCAGAGGAACACCTTAGTCTTTTTCACCGCTTGTTTATTGTTGGGGTTTGTGAGAAATGCAGTCGAAGATCTGTTTATGCCCTCATTTAGTTTGTCCCTGGCCAATGTGTTGGGGAGAGGTGTGATATCTTTGGTTCTGGTGTATTCCCAGAGAGAAGAAAATATATTTTAGTTTTTTATTTCTATTGTTCTGTTGGCGTTTCAGACTTAAGAGCTCATATTAAGACACAAGCATGCATGAAGCTACACACACACACACACAGATAAACACCGATAAACACAGATAAACAAAACTAATATGCTTGCACAAAAATGCAAATATGCACACACAAACACACACACACACACACACACACGCCCAGAAAGCTGAGGCCGTTTACCTCCAGGATCTGTTCCACCACCTGGTGGGAGGAGGAGGGGACGACCACAGGTGAGGAGACAGGGACGACCACGGGTGAGGAGACAGGGACGACCACGGGTGAGGAGACAGGGACGACCACGGGTGAGGAGACAGGGACGACCACGGGTGAGGAGACAGGGACGACCACGGGTGAGGAGACAGGGACGACCACGGGTGAGGAGACAGGGACGACCACGGGTGAGGGGACAGGGACGACCACGGGTGAGGAAACAGGGACGACCACGGGTGAGGAGACAGGGATGACCACGGGTGAGGAGACAGGGACGACCACGGGTGAGGAGACGGCGAAGACCACGGGTGAGGAGACAGGGACGACCACGGGTGAGGAGACAGGGACGACCACGGGTGAGGAGACAGGGACGACCACGGGTGAGGAGACAGGGACGACCACGGGTGAGGAGACAGGGACGACCACGGGTGAGGAGACAGGGACGACCATGGGTGAGGAGACAGGGACGACCACGGGTGAGGAGACGGGGTGGGAGGAGGAGGGGTGGGGGCGGGCAGACAGAGAGGCCAGCGGGGGGGCCTTGGAGCTGAGGGGGCGATGTGGTTGGTGTGGGTGCGGGGTGACGGGGGGAGGGGGGGGAGCGTTGAGCGTACGTACCGCAACACGGTTGGGAGGCAGGGGTCAAAGGTTATGAGAGTCACAGGAGGGTAAATAGAGACAGGATGGTAGGTGGAGGAGGCAGGTGTGTTAGGTGATTAACCCACAATGAATCAATCAATCATTTATCACATGCTGGATGAGGAGGATCAAACACACACATGTTATGCTTGAAATACACTTATATTTTACTCCTTGAGAAGAGGATTTCATCTGAAGCAACTTTCACACAGAATTTCTATATATCAATTATTAAGGCTTGGTTACGGGTTAGGGGCCATCTCGCACAGCGATGCCTACAGAGTAGACTGCACACCTTGGGGATCGAACCCGGACGCTGTGGTCTAGTGGGTTCAGCCCCGGGGGGCAACAACAAACGAGCCCGCAGGAGAGGGTCCAATTGCGGCCTACTGGTTAGGACACGCCAGAGGCGATGGAAACCAGCCCTACCGAGCATTCTCCTTGCCAACGTCCAGTCTCTCGCAAACAAGTCCGACGAACTGTCGTATCGCCTCGCAGCGGGACATCAGGGAGTGTTGCGCCATGATTTTTACGGAAACGTGGCTGTCCTCCATGATTCCTGACGAAGCAGTGCAACCACCGGGATTCTCCTTGTTTCGGACCGACAGAACAGCTGAGTCCACGGGGAAGAACAAAGGTGGGGGCGTATGCTGCTTAGTGAACAACAGCTGGTGTACGGACAGAAAAAGACTCTTGATCACTGTTATACCACCATTAAGCATGCTTATCGCGCTGTTGCGCGAAAAGCCATCAAGAAGGGTCAATTGGATTATAAAAGCAAATTGGAATCACAGTTTGGGGGCTCTGACACTTGACGCATTTGGCAAGGTCTGAGGGTCCTCTCCAACTACAAGGGGAGCTCAGGGGCAGTCACCAACAACAACCCTTAGGTTTTTCACTTGCTTTGAAAGGGACCATGAGCAAACCAACAACTTGAACGTCCACCCAGAGGACTACGTTCTACAACTGTCCGAGTCTGAGGTCCACAGAACCTTCAGGAGGGTGAAGGCAGGGAAAGCAGCCGGCCCAGACGGAGTTCAATCCCGCGTCTTCAAGACCTGCGCTGACCAGCTGGCTCCTGTGTTCACCGACATCTACAATGCATCACTGCAACAGTCTGTCATCCCAGCATGCTTCAAAGCGACAACCACTGTTTCCGTTACCCCAAAAGAACAAGGTAACATGCCTCAATGGTTATCGTCCAGTGGCTTTAACACCCATAGCCATGAAGTGCCTGGAGAAACTTGTAATGTTGCATATAAACTTTTCCATTCCTGAGTCCCTAGACCCACTCCAGTTTGCATACAGACCAAATAGGTCTGTAGACAACACAATTTCCCTGGCACTACACACGGCTCTGCAGCACCTAGACAGGAGGAACACCTACGTCAGACTGTTGTTCATTGACTACAGCTTGGCGTTCAACACCATCGTTCCCTCCAAGTTGGTCCTGAAACTGAGGGACCTAGGTCTGGGCGCCCCCATCTGTAACTGGCTTCCTGACGTGCAGGAGCTGCCTCAGTCCCTGGCTGTACACACTTGACTGTACTGCCAAGCACAGCAATAATCTGATTATCAAGTTTGCAGACGACACCACAGTCATCAGCTTAGTGAGGGCGATGAAACGGAGTACAGAGATGAGGTGGTCCAGCTGATGCGATGGTGTGAGGACAACAGCCTCGCACTGAATGTCAGCAAGACCAAGGAGCTCATCGTGGACTTCAGGAGCCACCGGGACACCCACTCCACCATCAGCCTGGACGGGACACCGGTGGAAGTCGTCAGCTGTTTCCATGTCCTTGGGCTACAGATTTCCGATGACCTAGCGTGGAACCGCAACACGCAGGTCCTGCTGAAGAAGGCACACCAACGCCTCTATGCTCTGCGGTGCCTCAGAAAAAGCAGTATAGGCCAATGGTGGCTAGTGAACTTCTACGGTTGCACCGCAGAGAGCGTCCTGACGGGTGGCGACACTGTGTGGTACGGCAACACCACTGCACGGGACAAGAAAGCCATCCAGAGGGTCGTGAGGACAGCAGAGAAGATCATCGGGTGTGCACTTCCATGCATTGAGGATATCTGTAGGACCAGATGTCAGAAGAAGGCCATGTCCATCATAAAGGACTGCAACCACCCTGGGCTCCATCTCTTCTCCCCCCTAAAAAAAATAAAATAAAAACACCCGGGGCCACTACGACCCCATGCAGCTTCCCTCTGAGTACATTAAAAATCCAAGTGACACCGACCTTTAAGCAGAACAGAAGCATGGTTTGTGCAGGCTCTCACACTGTGCCAGTTACCACCATAAACAAACTGATTTGCTGGCCTCTTGGAAAACTTTATTGCTAATCACGTCCTCCCACACACACTCATAGTCTCGTAGAGCTATCATGTGCAGCTCTTAGCTGAAGCTTACCGTGCTCTGCTGTATTTAGCTAATGTGGATTTACAGTTTCTCCTTTTAGTCTCCTCACTGAATGACGTCGTTAATAACCACAGATGCAAAGTGGCCATCTTCAAGCTGTAATTGTTGTTTAGACTGTTTGTTTAGATTGTTTCTTATTATTGATATTGTTGCCGGTTGAGTTTGTGTTAATCTTGTAATCTCGGATCCCAGATTGTCAGAGGACGGTGACATTGGGCTCCTTGTGAGACATTTTCTGACTTGAGATAAATGATGGATTGGATGAAATTGAATTAGACAAACATAACCAGTGATCTTGTAGCTGGTTGGCTGACCCTGGCTCAGTTGTTGTGTTAAGTTATGGTGTTAAGGCTCCCTTGAAAGTATTCTAAATGCTAAAAGCCTCAGTAAGAAAAGGGGTGAATAAAAGGCATTGTTTGTATTTGTTTGGTTCCAGCTGGGTTTTTATCTTCCAGAACATTGATTATTGGTAGGAAACAATAATCAATACAGGAGGGTTTCTTTAGGTGTAGTAGTAAAACCTAGGATAGGGTTTGGTTTACAGTTTATTTTAAAATATATATTTTTGGTTAAAACCTAAACAGATAGATAACATACAGTAGATGCTTCATCCATAATCAATACATGTATGATATAAACATAGACCAATAGTGTAATGTTCTCTCTAGGAGAAAACATTGTTGTTTATTTATAGTTATAGTTGTAGTTATTTATAGTTATATGTTTGTCACCGTAATCTACAGAGTCCAAAAGTACAATAATTAATATGCCACTGAAAGACATGAAACAATAACACTGAAGCATAGGTGATCATGAAGTTATAATATCTAACATCAATATCTCATAATGGCTAACAAAGAACACCGACACCCTTCTATCGGTTTATTGAAGAATTGCCTGACATCGTCACAAGGGACGGGTTTTACATCCAAAAAGGTGACTGACCAGGACCAGGACCAGGACCAGGACCAGGAC
>CM051011.1:29900382-29945382 GCA_027704905.1 Muraenolepis orangiensis | reverse complement strand
ACTGTCAAAGCGTTATGACTGACACAGCTAAACAGCTGCATGCAGGTTAATATATTATAATGAGCAATTCTGACGCATAAAAACAACTAGATAACAAACAAACTAAAAAACAAAACTTGTTGTGTTTGCTCTCTTGGCCGTCTGTAGGAGATGGTGGAGATAGTGGCGGTGGTGGTGGTTGTTGTTATTAGACTTTGTCACCAGGCTCTGCTTGGGCGTGCTACAGCGGTAAGAGGCTACAGCGGTAACAGGCTACAGCGGTAACAGGCTACAGCGGTAACAGGCTACAGCGCTGCTGAACCAATGCAACCAAATGGACCCCCACGCCACTTACAGCCACAGTGGGGGCTCCGCACACGTTAGCAGTTATTGCTGGGTGTGTGTCGGTGTGCGTTGTGGTGTCTGGTGTGTGTTGTTTGTTGAGAGTGTAAAGGGAGGATGGGCAAGGGAAGGAGAGAGAGAGAGAGCGAGAGAGAGCGAGAGAGAGAGAGAGAGAGAGAGAGAGAGAGAGAGAGAGAGAGAGAGAGAGAGAGAGAGAGAGAGAGAGAGAGAGAGAGAGAGAGAGAGAGAGAGAGAGAGAGAGAGAAAGAGTGAGAAAGAGTGAGAGTGAGAAAGAGTGAGAAAGAGAGAGAGAGAGAGAGAGAGAGAGAGAGAAAGAGTGAGAAAGAGTGAGAAAGAGTGAGAGTGAGAAAGAGTGAGAAAGAGAGAGAGAGAGACCGAGAGAGACAGAGAGAGAGAGCGAGAGCGAGAGAAAGCAGGAAAGAAATTGAGCGATGCTGACAACAAACAGATAAATGGACTGGGTCAGACAGGGAGATTGACAGACACACAGACACAGAGAGATTGACAGACACGCAGACAGAGAGAGATTGACAGACACGCAGACAGAGAGAGATTGACAGACACACAGACAGAGAGAGATTGACAGACACACAGACAGAGAGAGATTGACGGACACGCAAGACAGAGAGAGATTGACAGACAGGCAGACAGAGAGAGATTGACAGACAGGCAGACAGACAGAGATTGACAGACAAGCAGACAGACAGAGATTGACAGACAGGCCAAGTGGGAAAGATAGAGCTATGTATGGTTAGAGTATGGTTTTAATCAGACTTCTATCGTGTGTGTGTGTGTGTGTGTGTTTGGGGGGCGTGGGATTTTCTCACAAACAGTCAGGTGACTAAGGAGTCCAGCTGCTTGTCAACATACTACACTTTGATCAACCACACGAACACATACACACACACACACACACACACACACACTCCTCTCGCGACACACAGAGTCGCGAGATGAGCAAAACAGCTGAGTCCCCCCCCCCACTAGTGTTAATAACACTATGGCGGTACTCTCCTCCTCTTCATTAGCGCTAGTGTTAATAACACTACGGCGGTACTCTCCTCCTCTTCATTAGCGCTAGTGTTAATAACACTACGGCGGTACTCTCCTCCTCTTCATTAGCGCTAGTGTTAATAACACTACGGCGGTACTCTCCTCCTCTTCATTAGCGCTAGTGTTAATAACACTACGGCGGTACTCTCCTCCTCTTCATTAGCGCTAGTGTTAATAACACTACGGCGGTACTCTCCTCCTCTTCATTAGCGCTAGTGTTAATAACACTACGGCGGTACTCTCCTCCTCTTCATTAGCGCTAGTGTTAATAACACTACGGCGGTACTCTCCTCCTCTTCATTAGCGCTAGTGTTAATAACACTACGGCGGTACTCTCCTCCTCTTCATTAGCGCTAGTGTTAATAACACTACGGCGGTACTCTCCTCCTCTTCATTAGCGCTAGTGTTAATAACACTACGGCGGTACTCTCCTCCTCTTCATTAGCGCTAGTGTTAATAACACTACGGCGGTACTCTCCTCCTCTTCATTAGCGCTAGTGTTAATAACACTACGGCGGTACTCTCCTCCTCTTCATTAGCGCTAGTGTTAATAACACTACGGCGGTACTCTCCTCCTCTTCATTAGCGCTAGTCTTAATAACACTACGGCGGTACTCTCCTCCTCTACATTAGCGCTAGTGTTAATAACACTACGGCGGTACTCTCCTCCTCTTCATTAGCGCTAGTGTTAATAACACTACGGCGGTACTCTCCTCCTCTTCATTAGCGCTAGTGTTAATAACACTACGGCGGTACTCTCCTCCTCTTCATTAGCACTAGTGTTAATAACACTACGGCGGTACTCTCCTCCTCTTCATTAGCCCTAGTGTTATTAACACTACGGCGGTACTCTCCTCCTCTTCATTAGCGCTAGTGTTAATAACACTACGGCGGTACTCTCCTCCTCTTCATTAGCGCTAGTGTTAATAACACTACGGCGGTACTCTCCTCCTCTTCATTAGCGCTAGTGTTAATAACACTACGGCGGTACTCTCCTCCTCTTCATTAGCGCTAGTGTTAATAACACTACGGCGGTACTCTCCTCCTCTTCATTAGCGCTAGTGTTAATAACACTACGGCGGTACTCTCCTCCTCTTCATCAGCGCTAGTGTTAATAACACTACGGCGGTACTCTCCTCCTCTTCATCAGCGCTAGTGTTAATAACACTACGGCGGTACTCTCCTCCTCTTCATCAACGCTAGTGTTAATAACACTACGGCGGTACTCTCCTCCTCTTCATCAGCGCTAGTGTTAATAACACTACGGCGGTACTCTCCTCCTCTTCATCAGCGCTAGTGTTAATAACACTACGGCGGTACTCTCCTCCTCTTCATCAGCGCTAGTGTTAATAACACTACGGCGGTACTCTCCTCCTCTTCATCAGCGCTAGTGTTAATAACACTACGGCGGTACTCTCCTCCTCTTCATCAGCGCTAGTGTTAATAACACTACGGCGGTACTCTCCTCCTCTTCATCAGCGCTAGTGTTAATAACACTACGGCGGTACTCTCCTCCTCTTCATCAGCGCTAGTGTTAATAACACTACGGCGGTACTCTCCTCCTCTTCATCAGCGCTAGTGTTAATAACACTACGGCGGTACTCTCCTCCTCTTCATCAGCGCTAGTGTTAATAACACTACGGCGGTACTCTCCTCCTCTTCATCAGCGCTAGTGTTAATAACACTACGGCGGTACTCTCCTCCTCTTCATCAGCGCTAGTGTTAATAACACTACGGCGGTACTCTCCTCCTCTTCATCAGCGCTAGTGTTAATAACACTACGGCGGTACTCTCCTCCTCTTCATTAGCGCTAGTGTTAATAACACTACGGCGGTACTCTCCTCCTCTTCATTAGCGCTAGTGTTAATAACACTACGGCGGTACTCTCCTCCTCTTCATTAGCTCTAGTGTTAATAACACTACGGCGGTACTCTCCTCCTCTTCATTAGCACTAGTGTTATTTATTGTATCTTCACACAAGTTTGTGAGCTGGGGTTTGGAACCTTTTCACTAACAGCATTAAATGCACAGCAGATACTTGCGTCATTGAATTGAGATACAACTGTTTGCATTCCATTTCAAGAGGTGTATAGACCATGAGTGTATGTGTCCGATCCATAATTCAAACAATTCAGAATGTGAATTCAGAAATGATTATTTTTCTCAGCCTCACACAAACACACACACACACACACACACACACACACACACACACACACACTAAGGAAAAGACAGACATAAAAAGAGTATTCTGAGCTCTGTGTGTTGCTACTGGTGTTCCATATGTTCTTGACAGAATTAAGCAAAGCTTTTGTTCGCAGAGGCAGCCTCAAAATGGAAGAGGCAGCTGGTAAACAAAGGTCTGGAGTTTGGCCTTTCACTCTCGGTGCATGACAGACATCTACCTTAAGAATCATAAAACAATTGGAAAGAAATGATTTCTAATGATTGAATTCAAGAGTCTTCTCAAGTATGTTTGTAGTTGACTACCGAGTCATTTAGCAGATACTTTGATCCAAAGAACTGCAGAAAAAGGTCATCCAGGAGCAGGTAGGGGTTAGGGGGCATCTTGAACAAGGAAGCCTACCATCTTAGGTGCCCTTGCGGCCGATCTACGCGGTCACGGCTCTACTCTGTCCTGTGGTCCTAAAGTGGTGAATTAACTCCCCAGGGATGTCAGGACTGCAGAGTCTCTGCCCATCTTCTGCCGCTGGCTGAAAACTCACCTCTTCAGGAATCTGAATCCTTCCTCCTAGCTCGTCCTCTTCTCTCACTTTTTACTAGCCTACTTGCGTCTCACTACGTAGATTGTTTGCTTGTTAGTTAGTTAGATATTGTTCTAATGTTTGCCAACTTTATTGTACTTCTACCTGAGCACTGGTTCAGTTCTTGGAGACTTGTTAGGAATGAAATGCTCTTTTGACTTCTTGTGACGAGTTGTTCTCTTACCTTCCTTTGTTGAACGCACTATTGTAAGTCGCTTTGTAAACGTCTGCTAAGTGACTGTAATGTAATGTAATTGAATGTAATTTACAGGTAGACTGGACAGTTTGAACTGACATGTCATCAAGTGTAGGTAAGTGAGTGAGTAGTAGCATTGAAAGGTGTGTATGGGTCACTGGGATTAAAGAAATATTAATCTCATTTGACGCTTCAATGTGTGGCAGCCAAGCTGACGGCCCCTTACTCAAACAGTTCATCACCTTAACCACGCCAGCAGGCACTTAAATTATCCAATGAGCTTTTTCCTTCCCTCTCCGTGTAAATCATTTGCCACAATTAGCCGCTAGCACTAAGGTAGCAGCTCTCCCAGCTACTGGAAGTTTATTGCAATTGGCCACTAAGGCTATGCTAGCTAATTCCTTAATTTACTTTACCTCAAACACAATAAGCAGGTAGCACTAGTATATTTTATAACATAGATTTAGATAGAACATACATTTATAACATAGTATATTTTCCAGTTACTTTACCTTTACTACAATTAACCGTTAGCACTAATATAGCATCCTTCCAGCAACTTTAACTTGAAAGCAATAAGCCGCTCATGCTAAGCTAGCGAGTAAGTCAAGCTAATTTACCTTCACTACAATTAGCTGCTAGCATTTACATAGCATATCTTCCTGCAACTTCACCTTGAAAGCAATTAGCTGCTTATGCTAAGCTAGCTAGTTCCTTCAGCTTATTTACCGCAATTAGCCGCTAGCACTACCATACGATCTCTTTCTGCAACTTTACCTTTACCGCAATTAGCTGCTAGCCAATCAAAGCATCTCTTCCAGCTACTTTAACTTTATCGCGTGTCACGGCGTCCACTTGACCACCAAGTAGAACCCACCCCCCCCACCCCCCCCAAGACCCCCCCCCCCTCCCCCTCCATGTTTTCCCCAGACCTGCTAATTAAATTGAAACAATTCAGGCAGACAAGTTGAAAAGGGTAGTGTTTAGTAGGCCTGAGAGAGAGAACCGTTTCATGGGCTGAGAAGGCATCCGCGAGGGCTGTAGCAATGCTGCCAAGAGTTTACACACACACACACACACACACACACACACACAAGATATGCCAAAACAACACAACATACACAAACAAAGGTGTGGAAGGTCACAAAAGCTGATATGTCCTTCTGGCTGTGGACCAACAGAGCTGGTAAAACAAACAAAGGACTGACAAGACTGTTCAGCAAAGAGGACGAGTGTAAGCAAAGGGAATAGGGGGGACTTTTACTTTAAGATATTTAAAGCACAGCTCTTCTGATGGAATGATGTTAATGATTTTATTTATTATGATGGTCTCTCAGAGGACTCCACAAGCCTCAGCAAAGACATTTGCTGACCTTTTGCTGGCATTTACAGGATACCTCCAAGTATGTATGTATACAGTCATCGTTGATTATATTATGATTCTCATAGAAGCCTGGGAAGACATTGGGTGTGTCCATGCAAGAGGGATAAACAGTGAACTAAAAGTTTATTGTTTGGTTTAATATGGTGAAAGTTTGGCCCGAGGCGATGTCTCGGGACCCGGGGTGAGAGGAGGTAATAATGGAGAGCCACGGGGGTTCATATTCCCGCTGAGCACTGCCACTCAAACATGTCCTCCGCTTGGCGTTCGCCACCAGCCGACCTGCCGGTCCTGGGGCTGTGAGTTGCACTGTTTAGGATGCACACAGGATCGCTGATGCGGTGACACAAGCGCGGGTTCTGCAGCTACAGAACGGGGATGGTTATTAATATGGTGAATTATGATCACAGCTGCCAACTCTCGCTCACACTCAATGTGTGACAGTTGCAAATGACCCTCTTCACGGCAGCTCTCTGGCCACACCTCCTATTCCTCACACGCCGTTGTTCTGCAAACTTTATGTTTTAGAGTACTGGCACCTCATTGATTCCAATTTAAGCGCTGGTCTTGCCCCAAGGTTTTGCCTAGAATGGTAGTAGTAGTGTTATTAAAGATTATTATCAGTAGTAGGGATAGTAATCATAGTAGTTTTAGTAGTAGTAGTAGTAGTAGTAGTAGTGGTGTTATAGTGATTATCATGAGTAGTAGGGCTAGTAATCATAGTAGTAGTAGTAGTAGTAGTAGTATTAGTGTGTAGGAGCCAAATAGCGTTTTTGTTTACCTAAAAAACGAATAATTATAATTTGTAGACTTCCCATGTTTTGTTCTACTATATATCAGATCTACTGATTTGATAGACAGCTGATCGACAGCTGGGCCACCGATTGATTGGCAACTTGGCCACACCCATAGTAATCAGGGGTGGTGCAAGTTAACAAAGGGAAGTGGAAAATGTTTGTACCGGGATTATGGAGTCCTAGCTTTAGTTGGAGAGCAAACACAGTTTTTTAACCATCTTCTATTTTGAATCACCTACATACACCTACACATACATCTATTATCTACTTTCTACCTTTCACACACAAACACACACACATGAACATAGTTTGTCTATTGCGCTGGCCTACAACGTTTTGGTAGGATATTTGAGTTTGAAATATTTTAGTTTATTATTTCCAAACAATGAACATTCGCACGGCGTCCGGATCTACGACAAAGGTGCGTTAAAACAACTCTTCTATCGCTGGGGCAGTGGCTATAATTAAGTGAAGGAATAGCCACTATAAGTCTTATTAGTGATTATCATGAGTAGCAGGCCTAGTAATAGTAGTAGTGTGTTATTAGTGATTATCATGAGTAGCAGGCCTAGTAATAGTTTAAGTAGTGATATTGGTGATTATCATGAGTAGTAGGCCTAGTAATAGTAGTAGTAGTGTTATTAGTGATTATCATGAGTAGCAGGCCAGTAATAGTAGTAGTGTGTTATTAGTGATTATCATGAGTAGCAGGCCTAGTAATAGTAGTAGTGTGTTATTAGTGATTATCATGAGTAGCAGGCCTAGTAATCATAGTAGTAGTAGTGTTATTAGTGATTATCATGAGTAGTAGGCCTAGTAATAGTAGTAGTAGTGTTATTAGTGATTATCATGAGTAGCAGGCCTAGTAATAGTAGTAGTAGTGTTATTAGTGATTATCATGAGTAGCAGGCCTAGTAATAGTAGTAGTGTGTTATTAGTGATTATCATGAGTAGTAGGCCTAGTAATAGTAGTAGTGTGTTATTAGTGATTATCATGAGTAGCAGGCCTAGTAATAGTAGTAGTAGTGTTATTAGTGATTATCATGAGTAGCAGGCCTAGTAATAGTAGTAGTGTGTTATTAGTGATTATCATGAGTAGCAGGCCTAGTAATAGTAGTAGTGTGTTATTAGTGATTATCATGAGTAGCAGGCCTAGTAATAGTAGTAGTAGTGTTATTAGTGATTATCATGAGTAGCAGGCCTAGTAATAGTAGTAGTGTGTTATTAGTGATTATCATGAGTAGCAGGCCTAGTAATAGTAGTAGTGTGTTATTAGTGATTATCATGAGTAGCAGGCCTAGTAATAGTAGTAGTGTGTTATTAGTGATTATCATGAGTAGTAGGCCTAGTAATAGTAGTAGTGTGTTATTAGTGATTATCATGAGTAGTAGGCCTAGTAATAGTAGTAGTGTGTTATTAGTGATTATCATGAGTAGCAGGCCTAGTAATAGTAGTAGTAGTGTTATTGGTGATTATCATGAGTAGCAGGCCTAGTAATAGTAGTAGTAGTGTTATTGGTGATTATCATCGGGGGACAGCAGTAGCTCAGTGTGTTGAGACTTTCCGGAAGGTCAAGTCCCCGAAACACCTGTGCACTGCCGAGGTGCCCTTGAGCAAGGAACCAGACCCCTCCACTGCTCCCCGGGCCGCTGTATATACAATAGCTGCCAACTGCTCCTAATACTAGGATGGGTTAAATGAAGAGAAACGAATTCCACTGTGTGTGAACATGTATGAGACCAATGAAGAGGATTCAATCCTCCAGGTTTAGATTTAGATTTAGAGTAGTAGGTTCAGTAATGGTAATAGAAGTGTTATTAGTAATGTCATGAATAGAAGGCCTACTAATTATGAAGGTAGAATAGCTGTTAAAATCGACATATTGCTACAATCAGAGCAAAATATAAATGCTACAAACACATATTGCATAATTACACATCACATGATGTGTTGACACATCAACAAACACATCATTTAATTTGAATCAACGATGAAGACATATTTGACGTTGTAACTGAGGTCAAGTCCGACAAACCGGGGCTCTGAAACGAGATCCGATGTTCTGACCTGTAATTCCAGTCTGGAAAGACTCTAAAGGGTATTGAACAGGTGACCACCTGTTCAATACCCTTTAGAGTCCTGAGTTGTCTTGAAGGCAGTAAAACAAACCACTGTGAGCTGTTGATGAGTAAGAGGAGGTGAGACATCCTAAATGACACGTGCCCTGGGCCGCGCACGCTGTCCTATCCAAGCACATCTCTCTCTGTCATCTCTCAATGGCAGGTCTCTGAGTGGGCAGACTCAAAGAGGAGACACTATAATGAACACCACAGCGCTAGAGTCATGCTACGCTACAGCATTAGCACGGTGCTGCGGCTTTTCACTACAAAGCAGGAAGAAAGATCACAGGCACTTAGCGCTGCGTTTGATTTTAAATAATGAATTTAAATATTTGATTGAATCAGATGTTGAAGCTATAGTTACCTCTTGGCCTCCATCAACTGGTGGATGTTTTCTGCAGATCAAAGCATGGCTAATCCCATTGATAGTTGAAGGCACCGTGGTGGTGGTGTAGGGTTAGGAGGTCTACCTTGAGCCCTCCACACTCTGCAGCCGAGCCCTGGTCCACTCCTGTGATGTAGATCCCCAGAGAATACTCAGCACCGCCCCGGATCATCAGACCCAGAGACCGACCATCATCCAGCACCAGGTTCACCTGGGAGAGAGACATGGGGTTAGAGTGAGAGAGAGAGAGAGAGAGAGAGAGAGAGAGAGAGAGAGAGAGAGAGAGAGAGAGAGAGAGAGAGAGAGAGGTGTGTGTGTGTGTGTGTGTGTGTGTGTGTGTGTGTGTGTGTGTGTGTGTGTGTGTGTGTGTGTGTGTGTGTGTGTGTGTGTGTGTGTGTGTGTGTGTGTGTGTGTGTGTGTGTGTGTGTGTCTGTCTGTGTGTGTGTGTGTCGCCAAGTAGGTCTGCCCTCGACTTGGAGGCAGACCAATCTTGAAAAATGATAAATCAGACTGTAAACTGGAAAAGGTCCAACGGCTTCAGGGACTAAACCACACATCTCCCACCGCTGGTCGTCTACACAGCCATCCAAGTCTTAGGTGGGGGGGGGGCTTTTACTCTGAAGGAATCTGCTGACTGAACGTTAGCTATCAAGCGGCGGGGTCCCAGTCTGGACCAAGCTGGTCACGCTCCTCTGTGTTTCGTGAGGCCAAGTCGCTCAGCTCCACCTGATGGAGTTCAACAGAGACCTGTGAGTAATGCTCAGCCTGCTATCAGGAGCTAGGGATGGATGGGCTTGGAGAAGACCAGACTGGTCAGCAACAAACTAATAAAACATCTTAGCATAATTACAAAGAGAGAGAAAGGGTTGCCCTTGGGTAATGTTTCAATAAAGGACAGAATGTGGAGACGTTTATAACGGAACAGCAGAATAAATATCAACTTTAATGGAGATTCTTGGCATATAAAATATCCAGTTTTATAGACATGGCGTTTTTATCTTAGTACAAGGATTGTTATATGTGGTGTTATCATCACTGTTCCCTTACTTACTGCAGGAGGGAATGGGGAGTCAGCATTCCATTGTATATCTTGTATCTTATTTGATATTGTGCCTTTCATAACACAAGTCTGTGGTTCAAAGCCCTCCACTGGGGGGCCGGGGGCCCCTCCCACCTGTGATGTCACAAGCAGATTGGATTCTGAACGGCTTGTGATGAGTTCAGCAGACATGGTTGCTACTTGCTACGTCTTGATGGATCACTGCTGTTGGACACGCCCACTTGTGACGTCACAACCAGACAATCAGGTTTCAAAATGGCTATTCAACCTCACACATGGCAAGACATTGTAGCATTTAATGGTAGCAAGAAGTAATAAAATAACGGAGTAATAAAAGGAGGGAAACCAAAGATTGCCGACTTCAAGGATAAGAATATTGCTATTGAGAAAAGTACTAAATGTTAGACCAAAATAAATGACTTTCTACATACAAAAAGGATTGAAATGCAGGAAACTGGAAATGCAGCCGAGCTAGGATATATGGAGATAAAAGTAAATGGTGATGATACTATGGAATGTAAGGGAAGTGCAATCTGAACCGTCCAATTTAAAGTGTTATAAAGAAACCAGAGAGGTGGAAACAAGTGGCTTCTTGAAGACGTTTTTAAAGCATGCCACGTGCAGAACCAAACAGCTTCTCAGCATTAGGTGATTAAGTCTTGGGTACCAGAGCCGTTGGAGGCTGTTGGTCCCAGGGATGGATAGCAAGAGTCCCTCATTCTGAGTCCAGCAATAGAAGCTTTCCAACCCAATCGTTCCCACATCTCCTGCCATTTCATACGTCTTTGGGACGGACGCTAGAGGAGGCCACAGGTTAGAGAGCTGCCGCAATGAATAAAGGATAGGAAGGCTCAGGAAATACTAATATAGAAATGAATTGGGAACAGAGCTGGAGGAAATGCATGGTAACATAATCAGATCCACTGCTGAGCCACTGGGCTGAAACACTCCAGGCCCATGAGGCGATGGACAGACTTATAGATTTATAAATAATATATATAATCTGATTTATAATTACACTATTGAAATTTCCTGATGTAATTTCAAGTAAAAATACATAAACATTCAGATATTTTGGTGTTTACAGCTTTGGAGAAGATTGTGTGGAGTATACAGTATGTGGTTGCTTTAGAGTTTACTGTTTGAATCATGACAACATCATGAATAGTCATTATTGGCTGCTTGTCAGACAAACCACGCACATTCACAACATCACTGTTAACTTGTGATGTGCCCTTACTAAGTACATGAATGTCATTACTCATTAACGCATTAACGGCCTGAATGATTCACCAACTGAGAAACAACAATTAAACTCTATAATGGTAACGTGCACCACACAACTCCCTCAGGATGAACAGGGGATGGTAACCAGAAGTGGAGGTCAAGGCAGGTGGGGAACAGACGGGGAATACAGCGTTAGCCCTGCCACACCCAGGGCTGTGTGTTCTGATACATCAGCAGTCACTTACTGGACAAGTGTTCACAGTTCAGACCTGAAGACTTCCCCCATCCATCAACCAATCATTGATTTCCCTTCTGAATCGATAACACAGCTCTAGTTTTCTGTCACTTTCATTTACTCTCAGTTTGTTAAAAAATAAACTCAACTCCTAAGATTGAGGCCAGTGTATAAACTTCTCTGCCGTTTCCCACTTTAAAATGAGTGAAAAAAAAAAAAAGAATCCCTTTTACGACTGAATAGTTGACATGTTTTTTTATTAACAAGCGAAGCGAGCACAGAAGAAAATCAGTTCTTTACATTTGAAAGCACTGTTGGCTTGCTTTGCGTCATTTCAAAGGTTGGTGTTATTACTTAGATATCCAATAAAACTCTACTCTACTGACCATGTGTCGGGTGATGAGTTCCACTAGATGGACCCTTCGATGAGCTCCAGTCAACACCATGACAGAACATCTGATAACCCTTTTGGACCCTCTTATCCCTAGATTCTACACTAGTAGCCAAGTCGTCTGGATAGGACTGTGGACAGGGATGTGAACTCGTATATGGTATCTGGATCAGAGGAAGGTCTCATGGAGCTTTATGGAGACCAAACTGATGTCAGTCCATACTTGTGGGTTATCTTAAAGGGTCTCTAGTTCATCATGAGGTGGGACATTGATTATCCAAAAGAAGCCATTTAAAAATCTAACCATTTGTGACATCATAAGTGGGTGGGCGTGTCCACCTGTGTGATGTATGATGGATAGACATACCAGCTTGAGCACTGTACCAACTGGTGGGACGGTACAGTAATGGCTAATCAACAACATGATATATATATATATATACATAGGGGCTCTTTAAACTCCAGGAAATCACACCTCTGACATTGGATTTCTCAGTGGGAACAAAATCGGATTAATAATGAAGAGATGGACTGTGTGCAGTGAAGTCCACAGTCTGATAGTTCACCAGAGCTCATTACAGAGCAGGCCAAGGACAATTAATAAAACTACAATTTCTGCAGTGCAGGTATAGGCTGAAATGTCGAGGAAGGACAAACATTTATGACTAATAACTTTGCATTACTGAAAGACTGCAATTTGTTAAGAAACCAAATCCCGATAACTAGTGATGTCCTCTAACAAGGACATAACTGGGTGATCTACACGTGCTAAAATGGAAGTTTGGGAAAACATAGAATACAAATATTGCAAATGATACAATTATATTTTTGGATCACATGATGCGGAGAACTAAAACAGACTAATGGAAAGGTCTGTTATGTTCCACATCACAGCATCAGTTCATCCCAGGCACAGAGGGTTGAAAGTGTGGTAGCAGTGGATTGTCGTAGTAGTGAAACAATTCCTTACGGAACTTTTAATGGACATGGAGGAATCAAGGATTTGATCTCAAGACGCACAGAACTGAGACAGGAGGGGGGGGAACCAGAACACAAACACCTTTACATTTTATAAGAAATACGTTGTTAATGTATTTATTATTATATAATTATTAATTATTATTATATATTATTAATTGTATATGTATCTATAAGTATTCTTGATAAGATATGCATTCATTCTATGAATAATATTAAATACAAATGTAATATTTATAAATATACTATGAATAAATATATAATACAATTATCCAATCAACCACTCCTACTGTGTGAAGCCAGCCCTCACAGACGCCAACAGGTACTCAGAGGACATTGGGGATCGAACCCAGAACCTAACGGGTGACACCTAAACCACCAGACTATCCCTACTAACCCCCTAATAGTGAGTATATGAGAAGATGCAATACGCCACGAGACCCTGAGAGGACTAGAGGACCCAGGCTGAGACAAAAAGGTCTCAGCTTCCAAGAGCTCAGAAGCAGCACACATAGCAGAGAGGGACCACACCCACACACCCACAGCCAATCAAACAAAGGCCCACCCACACACCCACAGCCAATCAAACAAAGGCCCACCCACACACCCACAACCAATCAAACAAAAGCTCACCCACCCACACACCAACAACCAATCAAAAACAGGCACCCATCAATGACATCCATCAACATTTAAAGCCAAATAAAGGGGAAGGAGGTTACCACAAACATTAAACCACCCATCCAGGCCGACCCCATCCCCCCCCCCCAATGAGCTGACCTTCTTCTGGTCTCCGTCCTGCAGCAGCTGCATGGTGCTGCGGCGCTGGCTGCCAGTGCGCCTCAGGGTGGTGCTGCGGTGCTGGGGCAGGTCGGGGGGAGGGGAGACGCCGCGGCCCTGGGGGTCCACCCAGGTGTACACCTGGTTGGTGACGTAGCCCCCCGGGATGCGGCCCACCGAGCGCACATGCAGGGACAGCTTCCTGCTGCCCTTCAGCACCTGGGAGGAGGAGGAGGAGGAGGAGGAGGAGGAGGAGGAGGAGGAGGAGGAGGAGGAGGAGGAGGAGGAGGAGGAGGAGGAGGAGGAGGAGGAGGAGGAGGAGGAGTCAAGATTCAAGAATTGTATTTAACATTTGAGACAGTACAATGTGAGTGAAAGTACAATGGAATGAGAGATTTGTTCTCTCCATGTTGTCCTACAGAACCGATGGTGAACCTACAGGGCTCACTCCCTCATCAGTACGTCTGAAGGTGATGCTCTGAGATCCTCAATCTACTTTTCAACACGCTCTGAAATCCTCAATCCACTCCTCAACACGCTCTGAGATCCTCAATCCACTCCTCAACACTCTCTGAGATCCTCAATCCACTCCTCAACACGCTCTGAGATCCTCAATCCACTCCTCAACACGCTCTGAGATCCTCAATCCACTCCTCAACACGCTCTGAGATCCTCAATCCACTCCTCAACACGCTCTGAGATCCCCAATCCACTCCTCAACACGCTCTGAGATCCTCAATCCACTCCTCAACACGCTCTGAGATCCTCAATCCACTCCTCAACACGCTCTGAGATCCTCAATCCACTCCTCAACACGCTCTGAGATCCTCAATCCACTCCTCAACACGCTCTGAGATCCTCAATCCACTCCTCAACACGCTCTGAGATCCCCAATCCACTCCTCAACACTCTCTGAGATCCTCAATCCACTCCTCAACACGCTCTGAGATCCTCAATCCACTCCTCAACACGCTCTGAGATCCTCAATCCACTCCTCAACACGCTCTGAGATCCTCAATCCACTCCTCAACACGCTCTGAGATCCCCAATCCACTCCTCAACACGCTCTGAGATCCTCAATCCACTCCTCAACACGCTCTGAGATCTTCAATCCACTCCTCAACACGCTCTGAGATCCTCAATCCACTCCTCAACACGCTCTGAGATCCCCAATCCACTCCTCAACACGCTCTGAGATCCTCAATCCATTCCTCAACACGCTCTGAGATCCTCAATCCATTCCTCAACACGCTCTGAGATCCTCAATCCACTCCTCAACACGCTCTGAGATCCTCAATCCACTCCTCAACACGCTCTGTGGCCTCAATCCACTCCTCAACATGCTCTGAGATCCTCAATCCACTCCTCAACACGCTCTGAGATCCTCAATCCACTCCTCAACACGCTCTGAGATCCTCAATCCACTCCTCAACACGCTCTGAGATCCTCAATCCACTCCTCAACACGCTCTGAGATCCTCAATCCACTCCTCAACACGCTCTGAGATCCTCAATCCACTCCTCAACACGCTCTGTGGCCTCAATCCACTCCTCAACACGCTCTGTGGCCTCACACATTGTTTTCCCCCTAAGAGTTTGCGGAGTGGAACAATGAATCATCAATAAACAGCTTGGAGGGTAAAACAGAACGAGAAACGTATTTAAAAAGGGGATTACCCCCCGAGACGTTAATCACTGGGAGAAAACACTTCAGGTAACCAATCGACTGCAAATCCCTGAGCCGAACAACCGCCCTTGATGGACCGGGAGACGGCTGACTGGGGCCTCCGTCATCTGAAGACTCTCCTGGTGAAACAGGGCCAGGGTTTAGGGACCTGAGGGGCATGTTTCGGTGATGGATCGGGTGGAATCACATCAATGTCTTGCCGCTGTAACAATGTGATCAATAGGATTTGATGTATAAATCGGATTTTGGCTCCGTCGCAAAAAAAAACGCTCATTTGCTCGAAAAAATTTGTTGACGGGGCGAAACGTACAGTAAATGTTCCTTGTTCACTTTAAATGGGTTGTTTACAAGTCGAAGAACAAAATGACAAACAGTATACGGTATGTTCATTGTTTTTTGGGGGGGAAATTCGCTGACAAGGTTAAAAAGTTAATGTTTGTTTACATTACAGTAAAGTAACATTACATGAGTTACATTACATGAAATTACATTACATTAAAGTCATTTAGCAGACGCTTTTATCCAAAGCGACTTACAATAGTGCGTTCAACAAAGCTAGGCAAGAGAACAACTCGTCACCAGAAAGTCAAATGTGTGTTTTTGTTCCTAACAAGTCTCCAAGAACTGAACCAGTGCAATAAAGTACAATAAAGTTGGAAAACAACAGAACAATATCTAACTAACTAGTTCAGACCTGTGGACAGCGTCCCTTAGAACCAGGAACAACATTTAGGTATCGTACTCAGGAATCAGTACCGTGTTTTGCAGATGATCAAAAACCTGGAGGTGAAGCAGCTCATGCCAATCACTGATCACTCTCTAGACCTTTTAAAGAGCCTCTGTTTGTTCCCTATAGGGACTGGGAGTGTCCAGATGTATGACGGGTAGATCAGCGTCACTGAAGCTGCCACAAACACACAGCCAAGCACATAGATATGGGGTCAGATCAGTCTCAAAAAGAAATTAAAGCACACAGAACGATACACAAATGTGCATTTCCAACGTAGCGTAACATATAGGCGGTTTGCGGAGTCTGGGTGTTGTACTTCACTTACACTTGTAGCGGGAGCGCCACTTCCAGAAGCCATGTTGTTGGAGATGAACTCTGAACTGTCACCCCCCGGACTCTGTCACTCACCCCATACTCTGCCGATATGTTACGCTACGTTGGAAACGCATTAGGCACACCCTCGTGGGGACACACGCATGTGATTGGCTTAAAATGAAGCAGACATCTGATTGGCTGAAGACACTCGCCTCTTAAAAAAAGTCTGTTAGTGAATCTAGCGCGTCAGGGAGTCTCAAAAATCCACAGAGCGATTCACACAAATTCAGAGATTCACACACAGAAAGCGTTTTTTATAAAAATGTTTGTGAAACTATTTTACATTTATAAAATGATATGTTTTTGTGTGTGGATGGAGACATTTATATATAAATCCGGAAGTACATTTGTGTATCGTTCTGTGTGCTTTATTTCTTTTTAAGACTGAACTGACCCCATACGTAGATGTCCACCGCTGGAACAGCTTGGCAGAGCGTTCATTTACTCTTTAAGTGGTGATCCGCTGTACAGCTGTATGCTGTAAGAGCATCGGAGCAGACAGTTGCTTCATGTTGCTGCAGACAACAACAACCTCAGAACAGCCACAGACAGAACAGCTCACCGTAGAGCTTGTTCACCTCGGGGCGTTGGGCATTGGTGAGTGGGATGTGGAAACCTTCTAGAATCTTTGGGGGAAACTTTCAACACATCAACATATTTCCTCACCCAGGCAGCATTTAGAACCCATTTTGGATTGAGTTGTCATGGTTTCCCCAAAGATGCCCGCCCACCAAGTCAGCAGCAGTCATCGCTAGGTGAACTTAAGGTCTATTTCACTGCAGTGTTCAGTGGTTTCCAGGGTTTCTGGATTGATGGAGAGGACGGAGGATCGACCCAGGTAAACGGTCGTCAGGAGAAACAACAAAACGCTTCCCCCCCCCGCAGTCCATCTGATACGGCGTCTGAGTCAGCTGTTTATCTGTCATGGTTTCACCATCTGCTGACCTGTGGGATACACCAGGGTTATCACGCTGTTAGCACGGAGGCTAAGCTACACACACGCTGTGCGCTGTTATTTTGAAAAGATGGCATTTGGGCGGGGCCATCTGAATCACAACCCCCCCCCACCCACCACCTCCATCACCCGACCACCCCCACCACCTCCATCACCCCCACCCCCACCCTCCACCCACACCACCTCCATCACACACACAAACAACCATAATTAATTCACTGCGTTTCCAGGTCATAGCATTTAATAGCGGCTAATTAGTGGAACCGCTGCCAGTCACGCCACTCACTAGGCATGGTTACGCTAACAAAAAGCATGCAAATAAATGTTTGTGCCAACGAAGCAGAGGGTGTGTGTGTGTGTGTGTGTGTGTGTGTGTGTGTGTGTGTGTGTGTGTGTGTGTGTGTGTGTTTGTGTGTGTGTGTGTGTGTGTGTGTGTGGTTTATAAGCAGAGTGCAGCTACAGGATACAGGAAGCTGATTTGTCTATTCTGCTAGCATGGATCAATAGCATCAATATGGAGCAGGAACTCTGCTCCACCCTCTGTTACCTCCAACCGCCTCCACCAGCCTCCACCCGCCTCCACCCACCACCAGCCCAGCCTCCACCCACCACCAGCCCAGCCTCCACCCACCACCAGCCCAGCCTCCACCCGCCTCCACTCACCACCCGCCCAGCCTCCACCCACCACCAGCCCCCACCACCAGCCAGCCTCCATCCACCACCCCCCTAGATGTATATACCCTCACATAACATGTCCCTCACATCACATGACCCTCACACCACATGTCCCTCACACCACATGACCCTCACATCACATGACCCTCACATCACATGACCCTCACACCACATGTCCCTCACATCACATGACCCTCACATCACATGACCCTCACATCACATGTCCCTCACATCACATGACCCTCACACCACATGTCCCTCACATCACATGACCCTCACATCACATGACCCTCACACCACATGTCCCTCACATCACATGACCCTCACATCACATGACCCTCACATCACATGTCCCTCACATCACATGACCCTCACATCACATGACCCTCACATCACAAGTCCCTCACATCACAGTGGGACATCCCATCACAGTGGGACATCTTATCCCATGTCCATTACATCCCAGTGGGACATCACATCACATGTCCAGTGGGACAACACCAGGACTGTGACCCAATTGCCAAAACCAATCAATAGTCAATCTTTGATCACTTTTTAATTAAACTGTCAACCAGGGCTGTTGTATATGAATATGAAGATGAACCAGCAACTGAGATCCTGAAAGAACATAGAGAACATGCATTGGGTTTGTATTCCTACTACTACTACTGAATCAGACTAGCATCAAGCTATCCCTATAGCCTATAAGCCCAGACTGTTAGTCCGATGCAACACCGAACCCTAACCGTTTCTACCACAAACCACCTAAAGAAGGAACTACAGGCTAGTCTCTACAGTGAACCACCTAAAGGAGGAACTACAGGCAAGTCTCTACAGTGAACCACCTAAAGAAGGAACTACAGGCTAGTCTCTACAGTGAACCACCTAAAGAAGGAACTACAGGCTAGTCTCTACAGTGAACCACCTAAAGGAGGAACTACAGGCTAGTCTCTACAGTGAACCACCTAAAGGAGGAACTACAGGCTAGTCTCTATAGTGAACCACCTAAAGGAGGAACTACAGGCTAGTCTCTACAGTGAACCACCTAAAGAGGCTACAGGCCAAGGAACTACAGGCTAGCTCTACAGTGAACCTAAGGAACTACAGCTATCTAAGGAACCCTAAGGAGGAACTACAGGCTAGTCTCTACAGTGAACACCTAAAGGAGGAACTACAGGCTAGTCTCTACAGTGAACACCTAAAGGAGGAACTACAGGCTAGTCTCTACAGTGAACCACCTAAAGGAGGAACTACAGGCTAGTCTCTATAGTGAACCACCTAAAGGAGGAACTACAGGCTCGTCTCTACAGTGAACCACCTAAAGGAGGAACTACAGGCTAGTCTCTCTGCCTGAGATTCACAAAGAAATGGCTGCTGTTTTCACCAAACTCATTCCCTCACCCTCTCTGAGATATTACTCCCCCATCCCCCGTCCTCCTCTCCCTCTTCTCCTCCCCTCCTGCTCCATCTCTTGTATCGAGCGCCATCTTTACGGCGGTTATTTATGACATGAACTGACGGATACGGACGCCATCGCCATCTCTCAATGACATTTACCAGAGAGAGAGAGAGAGAGAGAGAGAGAGAGAGAGAGAGAGAGAGAGAGAGAGAGAGAGAGGGAGAGAGAGAGAGAGAGAGAGAGAGAGAGAGAGAGAGAGAGGAGAGAGAGAGAGAGAGAGAGAGAGAGAGAGAGAGAGAGAGAGAGAGAGAGAGAGGAGAGAGAGAGAGAGAGAGAGGGAGAGAGGGAGAGAGAGAGAGAGAGAGAGAGAGAGAGAGAGAGAGAGAGAGCGTGGGTGGGCGTAGACCACACAGTAAGCTCATCTTACAACCAGACATGTAGCGTCTCCTTTCACTGCCACTGGCAATGTAAGAGATCAATCTTCAACAGAGAGAGAGAGCAGAGAGAGAGGGAGAGAGAGAGAGAGAGAGAGAGAGAGAGAGAGAGAGAGAGAGAGAGAGAGAAAAGAGAGAGAGAAAATAGAGAGATGGGGGAAAGGAGGAAAGAGCAAGAGAGAGAGAGAGTGTGTGTGTGTGTGTGTGTGTGTGTGTGTGTGTGTGTGTGTGTGTGTTTACACACTACAATTATAAATTAAGAAGTCGATAAAGTAAAAATAAATGACAATACAAGACATGAATGAAGATCAATAACAGCTATATAGGCCTATATCACACTTCCTGCTTCCAGAGCCGTGAGCAGTGTACTCTTACTTCCGGTAGTTACCCCAGATACGTGACAAACTGTGGCCGCCTCCTCTCCTCTCTGTTATTGTAGTGTACCGGCTGCTCAACGTCCAAACACAGACAGCCCTACCTCCGTTTACACCATTACCCAAAGACAAACTCCTCCGCAAGTCTTGTGTGAGGCTGATAAGGAGGATGAAGGTCCCTCGTTTCATGTTCTCAGGGGTAGCGCGTATGTCTGCAGTTTGCACTTTGACAAGGAGAGCATATACGTCTCGAAAAGTGGGCGGAATAGGCTAATAATGTCGGTTATGTATGTGATTAAAAGCACTGGTCCTGACCCCCACACACACTCCATCTCTCATCCGAATAGAGCCACATAATGTCGGGTATGTGTGTGATTTAAAGCACTGGTCCCAAGTAGGGCTGGGCGATACGGACCAAAACCCGGTATTTTTGGCTGCATCGCGATATACGATATATAGATAGATAGATATCGATATATATATATATAGATATATACATATCTCTATCTATCTATCTATCTATCGGTATTTTATACAAATTCGGTTTTAACTCAATGCCACAAGTATGTCACAAGCACTTTTATTTTAAGACAACTCATATTCACAAGAATAACAGGCATTCCCTTTTAGAAAATATACAGCTGCACACTACATATTAACACGTAAATGAAAAGGTACATTGAAATAATCAAAATCCATCAAATAAATCGCCTATATTATATACATAGGCATACCTCTGCTCCTACACAAAATCACCTTCGTTATTCAAGATTCAAGATAACTTTATTTATCCGGAGGGAAATGAAGGTGCAACAGTTGAGACAGGGGGAATAAATACACACAAAGTATACTAATACCTAAAAACTAAATAACAACTAAATAAACTAGTATAAACTAAATATAACTAAATGAAATCTAAATGTATGTGTTATATATGTGTTATATGGCGATATATCCAGATAGAGCCACAAGACACAATGTCGGGGAATTGTATGATTTGGATTCAGACTTCTTCACTGTAGTGTTCATTCACTAGTTGAACCAAATCGTCTGGACCGACAGCACCATCTGCACGTTTTAATATTATGCCCATGTTCTAAAAAAAACTACACAATAAGTGATGAAATTAATAAAAATGATAAGCATACCTGCATAGGCTCGATACAGCGTGGATTTGACACTGCTGCGTCCAGGAGCCTTAGGCTTCCGGACCACAAGTTCATCCATGGGTTCCGGACGTATCCCCTGGAATGACACAAAAAGAAAATAGATGCTGTTGCAAGTGTCAGAGAATATCGGGATAATTCAACACGCAAGTCATATTGTACATCCTCTTCAGGGAACTGCTGCTTTGAGAAATAGAGGGAAACTCCATGCAAATGTATACACTTTAAGTGATGTGTTGGTCTTGCGAGTCTTAAATGCTAGAATCTTAAACATCTTTGAGTAGTCTATACAGTATGTATAGCTATATCTGAGGGATCCAGACAAAACATACCTGTGTCCTTGGTCGGTGCCATGACTGAATCTCACTGGTGCAGGCCAGTGGTGTTTGCACACTTTTCACCCCCATGATGCTGTAGTGAGCGACCACGTGATTACACAACACCTTTCCAGCAGCACACGAACAGGAGCATCCATTTAACTGCACGGGTGTAACTGCACGCAGCACAATCTAGAAATGGAGAACATGTACAAAAAAATTAGAACAAAAAATGAGAGAATCTGCACACACCGAATAATGGATACCGTTCTCTGTCTATAGTTGAACTTATCTGACACCAACCTTGCGAGCTAGCAAGCTAGCGGTGACACAACAGAATCTAAGCACTCTGTGTATATATATATATATATATATATACCGAATAATGGATACCGTTCTCCATCTGTAGTTGAACTTATCTGACACCAACCTTGCGAGCTAGCAAGCTAGCGGTGACACAACAGAATCTAAGCACTCTGTGTGTGTGTGTGTATATATATATACACACACCGAATAATGGATACCGTTCTGTCTGTAGTTGAACTTATCTGACACACATTTTCATTAAACCTTACAAGCTAGCAAGCTAGCGGTGACACAACAGAATCTAAGCACTTACCTCTATACTTGAAGATGAACTTCTCGTAAAAGAACTTGTATCCTTTTTTCCAGTTTAGACTTCACTGTAGTGTTCATTCACTAGTCGAACCACATCGTCTTGACCGACTTTTGGAAGGTTGTGCAGCGATGTTGTCCAGCGATAACTGTCCTCCATGGTGAATGCTAAGCTGAATGCCTAAACCGGAACCTGGGATACACTGCTCCGGCGGGTTCTACCGGCGTTCTAATCTACTGTGATAAAGGCCTATTAAGATGGGTTTTTAAAGATTGAGCTAATCGAATCGTTGGGGCTTAAACAGCAAAGACACGATCACCTTTTGTTTTGCAATGTGTGTGTGTGTGTGTGTGTGTGTGTGTGTGTGTGTGTGTGTGCGTGTGTGTGTGTGTGTGTGCGTGTGTGTGTGTGTGTGTGTGTGTGTGTGCGTGTGTGTATGCATGTGTGTGTGTATGCATGTTTGTGTGTGTGTGTATATGCATGTGTGTGTCCAGAGCAGATTATATGTTCCCAGTTAGATTGATAGGTCTCTCCTCTGCTGAGCGAGACCAGATGATTTGGAGCGACGGTAGCCATCGTTAATGACAAATGAATCACACAACCAATGAATAATCTGCCTTCTGCTGCCCCTTACCAACTCTATTCCCACCACCTCATCTCCTACAGCCACGCCCCCTACCACCACCACCTCATCTCCTACAGCCACGCCCACTATCACCACCACTCATCTCAGCACCCCTATCACACCACTCATCTCCTACAGCCACCACCCACTATCTACACCACCACCTCCATACTCCTACAGCCACACCCACTATCACCACCACCTCATCTCCTACAGCCACGCCCACTACCACCACCACCTCATCTCCTACAGCCACACCCCCTACCACCACCACCTCATCTCCTACAGCCACGCCCCCTACACCACCACCTCATCTCCTACAGCCACGCCCCCTATCACCACCACCTCATCTCCTACAGCCACGCCCCCTACCACCACCACCTCATCTCCTACAGCCACGCCCCTATCACCACCACCTCATCTCCTACAGCCACACCCCTACCACCACCACCTCATCTCCTACAGCCACGCCCCCTACCACCACCACCTCATCTCCTACAGCCACGCCCCTACCACCACCACCTCATCTCCTACAGCCACGCCCCCTACCACCACCACCTCATCTCCTAAGCCAGCCCCTACACCACCCTCTCCAGCCACCCCCTACACCACCTCATCTCCTACAGCCACGCCCCTACCACCACCACCTCATCTCCTACAGCCACGCCCCCTACCACCACCACCTCATCTCCTACAGCCACGCCCCCTACCACCACCACCTCATCTCCTACAGCCACGCCCCCTACCACCACCACCTCATCTCCTACAGCCACGCCCCTACACCACCACCTCATCTCCTACAGCCACGCCCACTATCACCACCACCTCATCTCCTACAGCCACGCCCACTATCACCACCACCTCATCTCCTACAGCCACGCCCCCTACCACCACCACCTCATCTCCTATAGCCATGCCCCCTACCACCACCACCTCATCTCCTATAGCCATGCCCCCTACCACCACCACCTCATCTCCTACAGCCACGCCGCCTACCACCACCTCATCTCCTATAGCCATGCCCCCTACCACCACCACCTCATCTCCTATAGCCACGCCCCCTACCACCACCTCATCTCCTATAGCCATGCCCCCTACCACCACCACCTCATCTCCTATAGCCATGCCCCCTACCACCACCACCTCATCTCCTACAGCCACACCCACTACCACCACCTCCTCATCTCCTACAGCCACACCCACTATCACCACCACCTCATCTCCTACAGCCACGCCCCCTACCACCACCACCTCATCTCCTACAGCCACGCCCACTATCACCACCACCTCATCTCCTACAGCCACACCCACTATCACCACCACCTCATCTCCTACAGCCACGCCCCTACACCACCACCTCATCTCCTAAGCCACGCCCCCTATCACCACCACCTCATCTCCAACGAGAACAACAAAAACCGATGAAGCAGGAAGAGACTCCGTCTTCAAGCTCGGTCATTCAGAGAGCTTTTTTTTCACTTGAAGAAACCTGTGTTTTGACATCACGTCCTCTCACTGCTTTTCCCCCTCATAGGTCAGCACAACATGATATTGTTCAACTTACATACTACAATTGAACAAAGTCAAAAACAATGTTTAAAATGACATAGTGGAGCTTTAGGGGTTTATGAACACTTTGGTCTTCAAAGTGCGTTGGAACAAGCCTCAGCAGGATTCACAGAACGCCTTCAGCTAGGATCAGTAAGATCGGGCTTTACATTGATCAGAGAGTAAGTAAGTCAAGTTTTAAGAATACAATAGAATACAATATGGAGCAGGGCTGTACAATTGTGTTGGATTGTTGGAACATGTAAACTAAACTTGAATAAAACCTACCGGAACCTTCCTGAACCCGTCCTGTAGTAAGAGGTCTATCACTTGTTCCAGTGTCCGAATTCACTCTACTGGAAAAAAAGATGTTGACTAAATAGGAATAGCATTTATTTGTTTTAGGTGTCCCTGAGTTTTAAGATTTCTTAGATTTTCCGCCCGTTGACGGGGAAACCCGGCGGTAGTTTACTGCTTTTGATACTTGAGGCTCAGAATAGAGGCAGCCTCATTATTCTGTTCTTCTAATGACGTCTTGCTGATTATTGGTGTTATAAATTAGCCCTTACACACACACACACACTGAAACCTGCCTGTTTGATGTGGAGGCGTGACACACCCTCAGCGTGCACTATCCTACAGACAGAACCACCCAACAATACTGTCCCTGAGAGATTTACTCCGTTCATAACCCTGCACACTTTCACTCAGATATTCAGTTATATTCACAGACATTTCTTATTTATAAAGTGAAGAGCTCTTCCTAATTTAAACGCCGGTGACAGCAGCGATAAAGCACGCCGGCGTCTCCGAGCTAAGAGAGCGCTACTGCCCCCCAGGGTCAGGGAGGACTCTCAGAGAGCCACTACGTACAACTGGTGGACATGAAGAATTGTCTAAATTATGCTGTCAACTGTCAACCTACAAAGAAAGCCAAACAAACAACTCTGAATACTGAATTCACCCTCGGAGACGAATAAAGAATCCATCTAGGCAGAATAGCTCAGGAGGTAGAGTGTTCACCTCACAACCGGACTGGTTTGATCCCCCGGCCCCTCCTAGCAAATACTGTCAAGGTGACCTTGAGCAAGACACGGTGTGTCCTGACGTGCTGGCTGTCTCCTTGCATGTCTGACTCCGCCGTTGGTGGTGTGTGTCAATGTGAGGCGGGACTTGTAATGCGCTTTGGATAAAAGCATCCATTACCATCCATCTGTCTAGCTAAACTAATATTCTGGTCAAGTCCAATACAATTATTTCCAATTATTCGTTTCCCAGGAAAGAGATCGCTTACAATTAAGCAAAACAAGCCACGGCTCCTCGGGATTAATGCGCTTTTCCATGTATTCAATTATTCATTTGTTCATTTGTTCTGCCGTGTGCAGCAGACTAATCTGTTTAAAACACGTCAATATGCTTTCATGCATGGAAAATGTCTCTGAAATCTGACAATTAAGGGATAACATTACAGTGAATTAGTACACAAAATGTGTCCGTTGACAGGTGTGTTGAACAGCCCAGTTAAAAAGCTCTTTATAATACAGAATAAACTATGGCTTGTGTTTTAAAACCTGTATGTATGTGGCCTGCACACACAATGGATACTCAATAGCACTATATGATTCATGCCCCACACACACACACACACAGAAGGACACACACAAACACACAGAAGGACTTAGAAACCAAATGTGTGACCACCTTCACTGAATGTAAAGCTCTGGGTTCAAACATGTGAATTAATTTATAGGTACTTGTGCAAAGTCATCCTTTCAGAGGAAACTGTCTTCAGTCTGAAGAATAATATGTATGATCAATAGTAAGACGATAACATACATGCAGCAACAGAGAGGTGGGAGAAACTCCAAAACCAGGTGGGAGGGGCTTCTGTACGTAGTGGGAGGGGCTTCTGTACGTAGTGGGAGGAGCTTCTGTACGTAGTGGGAGGGGCTTCCGGGCAGGAAATGTATCACCTGTCAGTGCACAGAGCCTGTCTGTTTATTAAAGGAGACTCACCACCTGACCTCTCCATATTCTGCATGACCTCCATGTTGCTGTGTCACTGCAGTGGTGTGCAGTTGATTTAGTGCAGTGAGCTGATCATTCTCAGTAATGGGTTATGTGTGGAGGTGTAAATACATCTGGAGGCTTAATGAAAGCCCAGCCTGTGATGGCCTTCATGGCTGAAGGCCATCAAGCTGAACGCTGAGGAAGGTGAGCCTCCAGCCTTGATGATTGGCCCGTTAGCGAGCAGGCCAATTAATTAGGGAACGGTTTACCGGACCAACTAGATCAATTAGTGAGCCATGCTCTGAAAGCACTGTCACCAGGCACATGCAGTCACACACACACACACACACACACACATGTACAGTATGCACATGCAGTCACACACACACACATGTACAGTACGCACATGCACACGCACACACACACACACACACACACACACATGTACAGTACGCACATGCAGTCACACACACACACACATGTACAGTACGCACATGCACACGCACACACACACACACACATGTACAGTACGCACATGCAGTCACACACACACACACACACACACACACACATGTACAGTACGCACATGCACACGCACACACACACACACACACACACATGTACAGTATGCACATGCACACACACACACACATGTACGGTACGCACACACACACACACACACACACACATGTACAGTACGCACATGCACACACACAAACGACAGACACACAATCATGGACATACACACACACATGAGCACACAAACACACACAAGCACACACACATGAGCACACACAACACATGAGCGCACACACACACAAATGTACATGGACACACACACATACAGAAACGTGTGCATGCACACACACACACACACACACACACACATGTACAGACACTCACAAAGAGGACATTGTCCTCTTGTCCGTGTTCCATTAGCGTATGTCACACAGCGAGCTAAGCATGAGAGGAATGGTAGCGGTAGCTTCATTAGCTCAACAAAGACTTCATTTGAGGAGTGAGTGAGTGAGAGAGTGAGTGAGTGAGTGAGTGAGTGAGTGAGTGAGAGAGTGAGTGAGTGAGAGAGTGAGAGAGTGAGTGAGTGAGTGAGTGAGTGAGAGAGTGAGTGAGTGAGAGAGTGAGTGAGTGAGGGAGTGAGTGAGTGAGTGAGTGAGTGAGTGAGTGAGTGAGTGAGTGAGTGAGTGAGTGAGTGAGAGAGAGAGGGAGGGAGGGAGGGAGGGAGTGAGTGAGTGTGTATTGGGTCTTTTTACCAGAAGGGTAACATACTTTATGCATGTCATTTAACCATAACCATATCCCCGTCGTCATGGAGATTAAGTAAGCTCTAAAAACGTCCTCTTCTGTCACTCAGGATCTCTTTCATAGCTTCACTGTATGAATTATATACAGTACTTTACTCGTTATATGTGTAGTACAACCTTTTTATGTACCCAAAATGTGCCGATCCGGTCATGGCTTCAACATAATCCTATACTGAAGGTTGAATTTCAATGAATAAATGAATAAATGTTATTTAAAGAACACACAGAGAGAAGTTCTAGAGAATTCTACACCCTGCAGTCATGTCATGTGACATTTCAATACAGTCCTGAGACACCATGTCACGGTTCTCCTCCTCTCCATTTAAATATATCCTTTAATGCACAAACAGTGACCTGCAGATGGTTGAACGGATACATCTAAGAACCAGCTGCTGGATTATGGATTAGGACTTCATGAGGTAGAAACATGTCTGTCTGTTCCTATGTTATGATGGTATACCTGCTGGATTAGGGATTATGACTTCATGAGGTAGAAACATGTCTGTCTGTTCCTATGTTATGATGGGATACCTGCTGGATTATGGATTATGACTTCATGAGGTAGAAACATGTCTGTCTGTTCCTATGTTATGATGGGATACCTGCTGGATTATGGATTAGGACTTCATGAGGTAGAAACATGTCTGTCTGTTCCTGTTATGATGATATTCCTGCTGGATTATGGATTATGACTTCATGAGGTAGAAACATGTCTGTCTGTTCCTATGTTATGATGGGATACCTGCTGGATTATGGATTATGACTTCATGAGGTAGAAACATGTCTGTCTGTTCCTATGTTATGATGGGATACCTGCTGGATTATGGATTAGGACTTCATGAGGTAGAAACATGTCTGTCTGTTCCTGTTATGATGGTATTCCTGCTGGATTATGGATTATGACTTCATGAGGTAGAAACATGTCTGTCTGTTCCTATGTTATGATGTTATTCCTGCTGGATTAGGGATTATGACTTCATGAGGTAGAAACATGTCTGTCTGTTCCTATGTTATGATGGTATACCTGCTGGATTATGGATTATGACTTCATGAGGTAGAAACATGTCTGTCTGTTCCTATGTTATGATGCGATACCTGCTGGATTATGGATTAGGACTTCATGAGGTAGAAACATGTCTGTCTGTTCCTGTTATGATGGTATCCTGCTGGATATGGATATGACTTCATGAGGTAGAAACATGTCTGTATGTTCCTATGTTATGATGTTATTCCTGCTGGATTATGGATTATGACTTCATGAGGTAGAAACATGTCTGTCTGTTCCTATGTTATGATGTTATTCCTGCTGGATTATGGATTATGACTTCATGAGGTAGAAACATGTCTGTCTGTTCCTATGTTATGATGTTATTCCTGCTGGATTATGGATTATGACTTCATGAGGTAGAAACATGTCTGTTCCTGTTATGATGGTATTCTTGCTGCAGACAGGGACCAGCTCATGAAGATTTAAAAGGTCAACTCGTTGGCAGGTGAGCTTGTCAACATTTGCTAACAATTATTTGTAATAATTAAATAATTTTGTCCTTAATTAACAACGATTCGCTGAACATTCAGTTCCAAAATTCCACATGTCCCTCTCATTTAAAGCCTGTTTAAAGGGGTCTTTGTTCCTCTGTTCAATAACCTGTCTGACATCACAAGTGGAGCTGTCTGTCCACCCAGGACTGAGATGGACTGATGGACAGTACCAACCGGCCACAGTGGATTAACCATCATGCATCTGGGTGGACCACACTTGTGATGTCACAAATGGTTATAATGTTCTGAGGTGGTTTATGATGGCTCACCAACCTCACACCTGGGAGGTATAGTACGGGACAATTCAGCACAGATATAATCTAACCACATCCCATAATAATAATATGCCAGGTCCTTGCCAGAGACATGATCATCGACATGATCGATCATATTGGGCTCCTAGATCGTTTATTTATATTTTGGTTGGGTATGATTGATCAAAAGATGTCTGCTTTATCTCGTAGTGCCGCTTCACATTAACGCTTCTAATTGTCACCACATGTAGGAGCTTTCATCTACCTTTCGGTTTTAAGAGCACTTGTGAAATAACTCAGACTGTTTCTCTCTCCGCCTCTCCGTGTGTGTGTGTGTGTGTGTGTGTGTGTGTGTGTGTGTGTGTGTGTGTGTGTGTGTGTGTGTGTGTGTGTGTGTGTGTGTGTGTGTGTGTGTGTGTGTGTGTGTGTGTGTGTGTGTGTGTGTTGTAATTTTCTCACTCACTGACTGCAGTGATTTCATTGGTTGAGTAGCGTCACGTGAGATGATTTGAGCCCTTGTCGTAAAGGCTAGAACATATTGTTATGAGTTGTTTTGATCTGTAATATATATATATATATATATATATATAATTTATGATACTTTATCAGGTCTTAATTATATTTCTGCAATGCATTTCAGAAAAGTTACTTTTATTCCTCTAAATCAGGGGTTCCCAACCTTTTTCACCCAGAGCCCCCCCAAATGACTCCTGTTGGAATTTGCGCCCCCCCCCCCCCGGACTTTGCCTTTGCTTTTAAAAGTGCACATTCAAAAGAGGCCTCGGTGGCCTTCTGTACATCGCTGCCAGCCCTAACAAACTGTTGTTTCTTTATGAAAAAGTCCCGATCACGCCCGACCGTTTCTGGGTGCATGGTCTGTTGGTGTCTCTTCATTTTGCAGGGTTTCATGCTGTCGTTGGCTAGCTTCTCTCTGCATATCACACACTCTGGGCGGGTTTTGTCCGTTCCCTCCATGAAACCTAAGTTAAGATAGCTCTCTAGGTAGGTCCTCATTTTCTTTTTGATTGCAGATGAGCTGTCATCTCCTTTACGTTTTTCAGACATTTTTAGACAAAATATTCACCTTATGAAGTTGGTCGCTAGCTAGCAAGCACAGCAAACTGTTACTACCACGGAAGCTGACACAGTAACGTCAATGTTGGCGCGAATCGGAGGAGTATCAGATTAATTTGTAGAATTTTTATTAAAATTAATTAATCAATAAATTTCTATATTTTATTGTAATGTAGAGACAAGGCTTTTAGCGACAATCATGTATTGCGTTACAATTATATGTAAAAACCCAAAAAAAAATAAAAAAAATAAAAAATAAAAAATAGAAATATGATATTAGGCCTCAAATCATCTGAGGCCTGGCGCCCCCCCTGCGATCTTTGGCGCCCCCCCAAGGGGGGCGCGCCCCCCAGGTTGGGAACCACTGCTCTAAATAGTCATTTTGTAACACTTTGGTTGGTGGTGTGCCGCAGGAATCTTTTAATGTCAAATATGGGCCTTGGCTCCAAAAAGGTTGTAAAACACTGATGTAAAGTCTGTACACGGCATGAAAAGGGATTTGCAAAATCCATATGTGTTGACCGGCCGACTGCTTATCATCATGAGTAACCATGGCAACATGGCAGGGTTATGCTTGACTCTATAAATAGAGCCCTCATGTCCTGCCTATTATTATTATCCAATGGAAGACATGTAAAAAAATAAAATCATAAAAAGTTCACCCCTCACAGATATAAGTATTTGTAGCTTGCTATAATCCAAAGTATTCGAGCAGTGAAACCGACTTTTTTGCAAAGGTCTTCAATATTACGTAGACTTTTAAGACGCGTTTGACTACAAAACAGCAGATATTATTCAGTTTTGTAAAGCCCATGTGCCAGATAATTCACTCAATTCAATTCACGCAATCAATAATAATTAAAGACTTTAAAAAATAATATGATTCCCTGGCCCCGCCCACGCTGGTAGCGGACATTAGAGGAGGCGTGTTCCTCTGCATCAGGTTCTGTTGGGCTTGAGTCAGCGCTTACTGACTCTAGTCTCAGAGCAGCGGCCTGGACCAACACCACCAACCTAGTGCCTTGCTTAAGGGCACGGGGCAGGAGAATCTACCCAGCAGGAATGCAGTGATTA
Source organism: Muraenolepis orangiensis (assembly GCA_027704905.1). Lineage (NCBI taxonomy): Eukaryota > Metazoa > Chordata > Actinopteri > Gadiformes > Muraenolepididae > Muraenolepis > Muraenolepis orangiensis. The sequence continues at coordinate 29,913,496 of CM051011.1, read as the reverse complement.
GGTTGCATGATTCTACCACTCAAACACTTGGATGTGGGCTTTTGCTTTTCTTGTTTTTAACACACCTGCATTTTAAAGATTCAAGATTTTTGGAATGCTCTCCCTATTCCCTCCCGCAGTATGAATTCTCCACAATTTGAATACTACACTATGTACTATATATTACTATAACAATACTGTACATAATAAAAAGAGCAATAAAAATAACAATAAAGTGACTGATGGATGGTATGTACACTGTGCAAATTGTGCAAAAAGCATTTAAAAAACATTTAAAAGTGCCAGCAGTGCAGCAGCATCATGAATACAGTACAGTGCAGTAACTGTGATGAGTCCAGAAAGTCCAGCAAAGTATGATATTGTAATGATAGTGTAATGAAATCTGAAATATTTTGACACATTAGCAGCACTCAGGTCATTCATATCCATAACGTGATTTAAAACGTTTAAACTAAACACACTGATTGATTTGAAGGTGAATTATTATGTGAAGCAAACTCTAAACAACCATCATATGAGAGTTTTTTACTAACAACTAAACTATTTGTAGTGGATTTTTTTAATTGTAAAATAAAGTATGTCAGGACTGCACTGTTGTGCTTTAATCAACTGTAACGGTTAATGAGAAATTACTTCCTTTAAACATGATTGATGATTTGGTTGTTTTTCCTCACTTATTTTGGATAATTACAACATTGATTTACGGCTCACATATTGACTTTTCAAAAGAGTTCCCTTCCCAAATGCCTTCCATGTTATTCTGGATACTTAGAGATAAAAAGTGATTTTCCATTTCACTTTCACTTTGTACTGTCTTCTGTCACAGAGCAGAACACTGACTTCTGCTGTGCTCCAGACTGCAGACAGGTCAGGTGGGTGGTTAGATGTTCCTAGCCATGAACAAACAAGGCAGTGGGTCAGCTCTGACGTGGGCTTTGCTTAAATGTGTGGCAGGTAGGATTTAAGAGCTAGAACTTGAGTATGATTTATTAGCGTCAGCTTTCACTGAATGAAATGCTGTGAATATCTGTTCCAGTCAACTGCGTGCCTGCTCCTCTGTGAGCCATCCTAGACTGTTTCTCACCACTCAGAAGTGTTTTGTTTGGTTGTTTGGTTCAAGATGTTGCTCTCCTCTTTGTCCTCCCCTTCCTGCCATATCCGTCTTTACTACTCTCAAATCGTATAGCACTCTAAACCTCTCCATGGCCAGGCCTTTTGGTCAGGGTTTGGCTGAAGATAACATCCGCAAAGTAAACAGCTCCAAGCTCCAAGGTGATAAGATAATGATAAGTGATCTAGTTCTGTCCTGTGAGGTTGTTCTGAGAGTGTAATAATCATTCACTCTCAATCATAAGAACTGTCACGCATGAACTCAATTAAGTTTGAAGATTTATCAAGCAAGCAGAAACACAATGAACATATCCAAATAGACGAGTAGACAAGTAGTCAAGTGGTCAAGTAGTCAAGTAGCAAAACAGACATATAGACAGACAGTCAGACAACAGACAGACAAAGCTTTGTCGGGAGCCCCGAATCCTATGAGGTGAGGATAGGGAAGTCCGCCGCAATGCTGGCCACACTCAGTATTTATCCCTCCTTAGGACTGCCCCTAAGATACTGTCTTTCACCCCAATGATGCAAGTCTTGACCACCTGGCTCCACCAGCCCCATCCCCAGCACGGGAACGGAGGAACTCTCGTGCAGGCAGAGGAAGCCAGAGGTGTTGGACCAGGAGCGGCCAAGCCTTTGATCCAGCTCAATAGTTGTATGCCAACCCCCCCTCAACAGCTGTAGACTGTAATAGCCACTGTCCCCCGCTGTGAGATAAACATTACAGTTGGTCAAGCAGGATGAGGATAAGGATAAGGATAAGAACCCCTCAGGACAATAGGACAAAAGGGTGATAGGGAGAATTACATAGGGGGGTCACAAGGTCAAAGAAACAGAGTGATAGAAGGGACAACATATGATTTTTCCATTACATTTCCTCCCTTTTGATTATTATCATCATAATTATCACAACAATCTTAAATGGAAAAAACCTTCATTGATGATTTGAATGATTCATAACAATTTAATACATTTGCATAGCCAGGCATCAACTGTGCATCACAGTAAAATATCACCGTCGTTGGTCAGGTTACTTCCATTGTATTAAGCCTTGTTAGGTCTACTAATACATTTTCATGAGCACCAAGAAACATGATATTTTACAGCTGTTTCATAATTAGTTACAAATAAAGTTCATCCCATCCATTTAGGGGAAGGAAAAAAACAGAACACATATTCAATCCATTAAACACATTTCATATGCGGTAGGGGATTCAGTTAGTTTGGCACACACCAGTGAGGTCCCCATCTTAATGAATAGCAATGCCTCCTCTTACCCCACCTTCATGATCACGGTTCTGCGACTTGGGACCTTAGGGGGAACTTCCCCCCACCGTCCCTCCTCAATGATCATAGATTAGGGGAAAGGTTCAGGATCCCTATTCATTCAGATGTGCCAAGTTAACGTCCACGAATGGTGGAGTCCAATCGTCGCTATCAGCATTCCACTTCATGAGGACGTGTGCCTCCCTTTTGTTTATGGCCTTATCCACCAGATTCCGCATGCAGGGAATCCCACACATCGAACATATGCAAAGTAACACCAAGAGTCCCCCTACCCAAATACCTATCATTACTAGCCAGTGTTTCCAAGACGAAAGTATGCCCCGTAGCCAGTCATCGTCTGCAGCGATATTGTCTTCGCTCATGGCGTCGCGAAGGGCTGTCAGGTTCTGCATTGCTTGGTCTATCTCCTTGCCATCCGCATCATTGTCTGGAATATATGTGCAACATGATGAACCCACAACAACACAAACCCCTCCGGAAGACGCTGTCAGCTGGTCCAAGACCATTCTATTTTGCATTACCACCAACCGTAAGCTAGTTAGTTCCTCCTTGATCGCCCCAACGGAGGCTAGTGTGCTGTTAACAAACGATTGAAGTCGATAGTTAGTTGTCTCTGCCATAAGAAGAAGCTTACCCACGCCTAGTTGCGGAAATAGTGCAAGACCGAATTTCTGTGCGGTCGTCCATATTTTGAAATCGTTGGGGACGTCGGTTCCCCACATTCCATCATGCTTTTTAAAATATACCGCTCGCTTTTCTCGCCTAACTTTTGATATCGGAGTCGCCGTTATAATGTATGTCTGGTCTGTAATTGATATTGGTGCGCAAAGACCAGACCAGTCGTTCGGGAGGCTGTGATAGACCCTAGATCCACACAGCCACCACAGACCCTCTACGACCCTGGTTCCTCGTGGGCCTGGTACCATTAACGCACACTGAGAACTGCTGGTGCCTGGGGGTATCGGTATTGCCATGCGTGTATCGTACTCGCTTGACGCCATCTGTGTTGTTTTAGTCGTGCCTTTAAACGTGCAAAAGGAAAATATCTTCATACATTTATCCACGTGTATATCTCCAAGCGGTTGGAACCCAACTGCTACTACACACATGTCAAAGGTCATCTCTGGATCTATTGTTACCGTCACGAGGGAAATAGGATGCGCCTCCTGTGGGGCCACATGTACGGTTACATTTGTGCAGTCTGAGTCTATGTTATTTAGCGATATTATCGGGTCAAACTTGCAAAATCATTACTCGGTAACGCTGTCCCCATCGTCATTAGACACCCGGCCACACTGTGAGTCATCTTCCTAGACATGATTGGGGGTGCATGAGATGACGTTGGCATTGTGGAACAGACATTACAATTCAATTTATCAGTTGATCTTGTATTATTAGCATTTCTCCACCACATATTGGCGGCGTACGTGTGGATCAGGATGATATATGTTATGTGTGTTAGGGCGACGTGCTCTCGTAAGTCAGGTCGTCTGTTCTAGGGAGGTTTTGCCTCTCCCCCCCTAGGATAGGACCTACAATAAGAATGGTTAGCACAGTTCCAATATGTATGTGTATCGTGTATATAGTTAGAGCCACATTCATCATCTAGTGTATTGAGCTACTTCTCTTCCTGGCTTAGAGGCCTGTGGTCTCCTGCTGGTGATGGTGAACATTTGCTGTGGTACTCGTGAACCCACGTGGCTCATCCCTCCACCTTCACTGCCGCATGAGTAATGAGGATTTGGAATGGTCCAAACCACACCCCCTCCCTTTCGGTAGAACCACCCTTTGTCCAGTGGTTCTTCTCATTAGCATCCGCCTATTGTTGGACCTCCTGTAGGGAGAGAGGAGGTACTTCCAGTGGAGTGTGCACGTTAGTACTATGCATTTCCTGTCTTAATGTCTACTCTATCATTTCCTTTAGACACATCATCTTGATTCCTCACATGAAATTCACTTTTTACAGCTGCCAGTGGCCTAGGAAATAGCAAAGCGTTCAAGAAAACCACAATCAGTTTGTGATGAAAAAAGTTGTTCCTTACACAGTATTCATTACACTTTGACCTTCTTTATGGTAATCATTATTACTCCAAAAATGTGTGTGAGAAAAATTTGTGAGTAATTTGAGACGTCCTTTGAATATATTGGCGTGGGGGCAGTCTTCCTCCCTCCTCTTGACACATGGTCCTTCCCATGTGTCAACTTATCATAATACGGAAACTACCATGCTGGGAGGCAAAGCCTCCTGTCTAGGGCCATTCACACCCCCTCCTTTATCTCGCACCCGTATAAACCATGAATGGGACATCATTACAACATGTATTGAGTCGATACTACCTCCAAGTTTGAGATGATAGAATTGTCTATGTAACTGACACAACGGCTACCGCTTGACCGTCTGAACTCAGTTTTTCTGCTGAGATGTCGAATCTAGGAATGACAAAAACAAAAACAAACCAAAAATAATACAAAACAAACAAAACATGTGCTCATATTTTGTGAGTTATCCCTTGAAGAAAACACAAGAGGAGCTTTATCCTGTGCATAAAGAAACCAGTCAGCCTGCCTCTCGCCAGACACCAAGGAGAAGCTAGAGATCACTACAAGGGGAGGAAAGGACGGGGGAAGGGAATCTTCACTTGACAACTGATAAGCAGGGACCGCTTGGTTCCCTGTCCCAGTTAGACGAGCACCTTAAGTGATTTCCTCCTAAATGTCTGCTAGCACGCACTGACCAAGTATTAAGAAATGAAATTATAAAAAAAACTTTTCCTAATTGTGCGAAAATTGTAATCTTAAAATAGCAAACCTTAAAGTTTTACCATAACATTATTAAAACAGTTCTTATAGAACCTGATAACATGAATCCAGACTAGTTAAAGGGTGTTCTCAGTGAAATAATTGTATTGGTCTATCCTGGCCTCCACTTTTCTTTTCTTTTTTCTAAGTAAAATGTCACACCTTTGTTTACATATTTTACTTAACATTCTTATTGGCGCTGTCCTATTCAAAGCAATCATATAGGGTTAGTAGGTTTTTAATTTAAGTTTCATAAAAGGTTCCGGTCAATTTGAACTATTTAAGGTTTAATCACTTTGTCAACAGCAACACAGCATTGACTCCAATGCAAGTAACATTACCATTTTATATAGCTGTTATTTTATTATACTCTTTAGTTGTATATCAGCTCATGTGCAATACAAACGTATTCTACTTGTATTCATGTACAAAATGAGCAATCCCCTCAGTATCATACGGATCCTTCAACATCAACATATTAACCTCATTAACATGATTGATATCAACATTGCTCTTTTTTTAGGGTTAGTGGTTGGAGTCAGGGTTAGGGTCAGGTTATTGACAAGTTGTATTTTCCCAAATTAAATACCATTGCAAATTGTAATATTAATCAATTATAGAAAAGGCAACATCCTTTGGATCAATATGTTCTAGATATACAGTACGTATGTGCCTGTTTGTGGTGTGTGTCGTGCTTCTAATGCCCATGGCTTCCCTCATGTGTGTGTGTGTTGCTGGTCACTTCCCTGTTTGTTGACTCCAGCTGTGGTGGACCCGTCGCCCTCCTGCTCCTCCCCGCCAGTCAGCTGGACCCTCTGAGCTGGTTGCGTTCGGAATCATGATCATCACTGTGGCCACGCCTCTGGTTGAATCGGCTTTCCTCCGGGCAATCTCTTGCAAAGTGTCCTTCTTTATTGCGGTTATACACTCGAAGCTGCCGTTTGTGCCGGAGCCAGTGTAACCGCTTTTCAGAGTAAAGTTCTTGCCTCCGTGTTGGTTCGGTTGCTGGCCAACTCTCTGTGCGCCTTGCTTATGGTCATGTCTCTCATCATGACATCGGTCAGCTCCACTCGTGGCTTGCTGCAGTGGTAGTAGCAGGTTGGCTGGGCCGCTGGTAGGGTCGCTGGGGGAGGGCAATCAAGGTCCAGGTCCACCTTAGCCTGGGTAGTTAACTCAAGAGAACAGTCATTATGGCCCTGCCTATTCGTCCCTTACATTCTGACAATTAAATGAGCTAACTGAGTTACACCCAGACACCCTATGGGCCCCCCCCGGGGCCCTCTATCCTAGTACAGAGTGTAAAACCTTCCCCCCAAAATGCCTTCTCATGTAAATGCATTTTAACACTTGATGCAACCTCTGCCTTGCCATCCTCCCTCGCTCCCTGCGAATCCATATGTTATTATTTAATTATTCTTATTCTCATTATTTTATATAATAGGTTTATGAACTTCAGTTCTATGTTATAATCAACAAAATAAAATGCTTTAATTCAATGTTGTATTCCCTAAACAGAATAAAGATGGAGGAAGAGAGAGAGAGAGAGAGAGAGAGAGAGAGAGAGAGAGAGAGAGAGAGAGAGAGAGAGAGAGAGAGAGAGAGAGAGAGAGAGAGAGAGAGAGAGAGAGAGAGAGAGAGAGAGAGATCACTGTGTTGCGCTCTGCAAAATTACTTTTGATCATTTTAACAAATAATAATTTTTCCAATATCTTTCAGACCTCTAATTTTATTTAAATCGCGTTCATTTACCTCAGTGACAGCTCTTAGAAGTTATACTATTTTTTTTCACCGCCAGGTGTACCTTGCACACATCAAGGGCTTATCCCGCGTATATACGACTTCCTCCAACGTACTCCCGGGCGTACGGAGCCTTTCGTGCCCCTTTTAAACATCAACATACTCCCTGGAATACGGATAAATGCGTCATCTATTACGTCAACGTACTCCCTGGAATACGGATAAATGCGTCATCTATTACGTCAACGTATTCCCTGGAATACAGATGCCAGTCACTCTCTTTCAGTCTGTACCCTCTTTCAGTCAGTGTCCCTGGACACTACATTCATCCAGTGTCCCTGGACACTCGGCCTGTGACCTTCACTCACACACTCACCAGGTACCTCTAACACTCACACGCATTCACTGAGTGTCCCGGGCACCCGCGGATGTCCCTGACAAACGGCACTTTTAAAATATTAAACACACGTCTGTGCTAATCCAGGTTTCTACTAAACCTTGGTTAAAAAAAGCTCCAAATGATGTATGCAATTTACCCCTAACGGCCCGCCAATACGTTTTCACGCGGATTTCTCACCGTAACCAAAAGATCGTCGACCTCAACCGGCGTCTCCACGGACCAAACAGTCGACTCCTCCCTGTGAAGCCCGAAGGGGTGATTAACCAGCCGCGGTCTGCGTCCGGGTATCCTACCGCGATGAGAGTGACGATCCCACTTCTGACACCAAATTGTGGTGGAAATTTACGTGAATAAGAAGGCAAATTATCAATCAATAAGAACTGTCACGCATGAACTCAATTAAGTTTGAAGATTTATCAAGCAAGCAGAAACACAATGAACATATCCAAATAGACGAGTAGACAAGTAGTCAAGTGGTCAAGTAGTCAAGTAGCAAAACAGACATATAGACAGACAGTCAGACAACAGACAGACAAAGCTTTGTCGGGAGCCCCGAATCCTATGAGGTGAGGATAGGGAAGTCCGCCGCAATGCTGGCCACACTCAGTATTTATCCCTCCTTAGGACTGCCCCTAAGATACTGTCTTTCACCCCAATGATGCAAGTCTTGACCACCTGGCTCCACCAGCCCCATCCCCAGCACGGGAACGGAGGAACTCTCGTGCAGGCAGAGGAAGCCAGAGGTGTTGGACCAGGAGCGGCCAAGCCTTTGATCCAGCTCAATAGTTGTATGCCAACCCCCCCTCAACAGCTGTAGACTGTAATAGCCACTGTCCCCCGCTGTGAGATAAACATTACAGTTGGTCAAGCAGGATGAGGATAAGGATAAGGATAAGAACCCCTCAGGACAATAGGACAAAAGGGTGATAGGGAGAATTACATAGGGGGGTCACAAGGTCAAAGAAACAGAGTGATAGAAGGGACAACATATGATTTTTCCATTACAACACCCATGCCAAATAACCCACAACAAAGATATATTAGATTAGATTAGATTCAAATGTATTCTCAGTGTACAGCACAAGTACAGTACATCAAAATACATTTGGCATCTGACAGAGTGCAAATGTTGCAGTAAAGTGCATGGTAATATATAATGTACAGTTGTTGAATAATATGTAAAATATGTAAAAATAAAAAAAGACTACTACTAAAAACAGGTATAAAATTACTTAAAGAGTAGTGTAGGAGCCAATTTAGGAATTGGTTCATTAATATGTCCTATATTCACGTTTTGATATTTCAATTTGATAATAGTTTAATAGTCTATAGTTTAAAAAGATTTGTCATGATTTCATGATTTGATAAGACTTTGTTTGTTTAAACTGAGACTATGTGATAAAAACATTTCTTTATTTTGATAGACCGGAACGGTCATGTGACCACTTATAATCAGCTGGGTAGAAGGCAGCGGGAGCTTTTTGAATGGAACCAGCGTAGATAGTAGCGTCATAGTTTTTGACCGTGCGACGAGCGATTCGACATGTTATGTTTTTCTTTTGTTAATAAATGGTAAACTATACACGTGGTCCTGTCGTTCGCGTTCAAGACTCCCGTTATTCACCTACTCTGGCTTCAAGGGTGATCAGAAAACTCACAGACGTTTGGATATTACACCTACATTTAGTCAAAAACTTGCTACGGAGCTTGTTAACCTGCACCGGACTTGGAACTGGATGGAACCGAACGAGAGAAAACAGCATGAAGTAGGAAAACAGCCAATCCTTTGACTCTACGACAAGGTAATGAGAAGCCTTCATGTTGTGTATTGCCTGCCAGACACGTGGCGAAGATAGAAGGCTACGGCCAACGAATATGAACGTCTAAATAGACTAACGTTAACGACTCGGAGCTAACGTGACTGAATGCCACGAAAGTGAAAGTTTCCCTGCCGCGAACTCACGTCGCAACTTTAACTCAACCAAGCAGAGCCATCATAATATTAGAAGTTGTTTTGCATTTGTTCTGGATAAGAAAAGTGACTTTTAAGGTAAAGGTGCTTTTGAACACTGCATGCAAACTGGAATGAGCCACTCTGCAATCGTTAAGATGGATGGGGAAAATGAGCATAAAGACGTGGGAAATCCTAAAGAACAGGGAAGGTCACGTAAGCAGCTACAAAAAGAGCCTGAAGCAGAAAAATATTTGCAAGATGGTGTCCAACCTGAAGATAGCGTTTCACAGACCAGCGTCGGCAACGCTGGATACGCCCGCCCACATGGGTCCCAAGTAAGCCGCTCATCAATAGGATCACGAGTTTCAGCAACACGTGCTATACAAGAGGCAGAGCATGCAGCGTTGTTGGAACGCGCCGCGGCACTGAAGTGGCAGCAGCTAGCGCTGGAAGAAGCTAAACTCAAAGCTAAAAAAGAAGAGCTTGAGATGGAGACTGCTTTGGCCGAAAGTAGCGCGAAGCTAAACGTGCTCAACGAATACCAAAGATCAGAGGATGGTGGGAGTAGGAGCCGCAGAGGGAGCGTGAAACGAGAATCAACCCGCGCCTCGCCTCCTCAACCAGACAACGCAAACCATCATGCGCAGCCACGGATGCCACGCATCCAACCACCACAAATGGCTCTACGAGACTCTCTCATCTCTCATTCCAACATCACTAGAGATGATGACATGCTGAAGGTCATGCAAAAACAGAACATAATCACAGAGCTCCTTGTAAAGCAGCAGAGGCAATCGCAGCTACCAACAAGGGATATCCCAGTGTTCAGGGGTGACGCACTGCAATACAAGTCCTTCATTCGAGCATTCGAACACTCAATAGAACAGAAGACAGACAACGATCAGGATAAATTGTACTTCTTGGAACAATTTACAAATGGCGAACCCCAGGAGCTAGTTCGCAGCTGTGTCCACATGCAACCTAGCAGAGGCTACAAGGAAGCAAAGCGACTGCTTCACAGGCACTATGGAGACGAACTACGGATCGCCAGCGCTTACATCGACAAGGCACTCCAATGGCCGCAGATCAAGTCGGAAGATGGAAAGGCGCTAAATGCCTACGCAATGTTTCTGGTTGGATGCCGCAACACAATGGAGGACATCGATGCAATGGAGGAAATGGATAACCCTACCAACCTACGGACGGTAGTATCCAAGTTACCCTACAAATTGAAAGGCGTTGGCGCACTGAAGCCTACAACATCAAAGAGAGAAGAGACCGAAGAGCAAAATTTAATGATCTGGTGACCTACATAGAGCGTCAAGCCAAAATAGCAACGGATCCCCTCTTTGGTGACATACCAGACAGCCGTCCAACCACAGTTGGAAAGAACGAGAGGGAAAGGCCCCCAGCTAGGAAAGAGAATCGTGGGAGCTTCGCAAGAACCGTCACCACGGAAAAACCAAATAAAAAAGGAAGTGCCTTTGAGAAGCCATGCATGTACTGTCAGCAAGCTCACACCCTGGACACTTGTAATAAAATCAAGAGTCAACCACACAAGGAACGGGTGGAGTTCTTAAAGTCGAAAGGTTTGTGCTTTGGGTGCTTGGCTTTGGGCCATCTCAGCAAGTTCTGCAAGAAAAGAACCGAGTGTAAGGAGTGTGCACTAAAACATCCAGACATCCTACACAAAGGCAAGGAAGAAAATTCTACCTCCCAGGAAAAGATCAATGGCGCTCGAGAAGTATCAAGCCTTCAAGTTCCCTACACGCAAGAAGCCACCTGCCTCACTGGGGCCGGAGACAATGAATGTGTGCTGTCAATAATACCGGTGAAAATCAAGTCAAGAAAGAGTGACAAACACATAGTGACATATGCTTTTTTGGATCCGGGGAGCACAGCAACGTTCATCACAGAAGGCCTGCGGAAGAAACTGAACGTTAAAGGGAAACCAACGCAAGTACTCCTCAGCACCATGGGACAAGACAAACCTGGAGGACAGAAACTCATGAACAGTTATGTGATATCAGACTTGGAGGTATGTGGGCTGGAAGACAGCAAGTTCATCAAGCTACCCAAGGCGTACACCCACAGTAACATACCGGTGCACACCGAGAACATACCCAAGCAATCAGAAATCCGGAAGTGGCCTTACCTCAACGAAGTACGCCTGCCAGAGATAGAAGCGGACGTCGGCCTACTTATCGGAGCAAACTGTGCAAGAGCAATGGAGCCATGGCACGTTATAAACAGTAGAAACGGAGGACCTTATGCAGTGAAGACTGTCATTGGCTGGGTCGTGAACGGGCCCATAAGGAAGGAACAGAGTGATGAGATCAAGCAGCCTCACTGCTCAGTGAACAGGATCACAGTGACAGAAATCGAAAAGCTGCTGGTCCAGCAGTACAACACCGACTTTCCAGAGCGTAACTACGACGACAAGGAAGAGATGTCTCAAGAAGACAAGCAGTTCATGCAGTTGGTGAAGAAAACTACAACTTTCGAGAACGGCCATTACAGCATCGGATTGCCGCTCAAGAATGACAAACTGCCAATGCCCAACAACCGTTGTATGGCGAAACAGCGCATGGCTAGTTTGCAGCGGAAATTCAAGAAGGACCCCGGGTTCTACGAAGACTACAACAACTTCATGGACAACGTCATCGAAAAAGGCTATGCCGTCGGAATTCCGGCGGACCAGCTGAACCGTGCAGATGCCAGGGTGTCCTACATACCACACCACGGGGTGTACCACCCCAAGAAGAAAAAGATGAGAGTTGTCTTCGACTGCGCCGCCTCTTTTCAAGAACAGTCTCTGAACAGTAGGCTACTACAAGGACCCGACATGACCAACACGCTAGTTGGCGTCCTCTTAAGATTCCGTGAGGAGCCAGTAGCGATGATGGCCGACATCGAGTCAATGTTTTATCAGGTGAAGGTACCTGAACATGACGCAGACCTCCAACGCTTCTTTTGGTGGCCCAACGGCAACTTTAATGAGCCCATGGAAGAATTCAGAATGACAGTGCACCTCTTTGGTGCCACCTCATCACCAAGCATTGCATCATATGCGTTGAAGAGAACCGCAGAAGATCACAAAGCCACTGCGCCCCCAGAAGCCGTTCAAACAGTGCTAAACAATTTCTACGTAGACGACTGCTTGAAGAGCGTGGCATCGGAAAAGGACGCAGTGACCTTGGCTAAGGATCTTCGCACCTTGTGTGCCAGCGGAGGATTCACCTTGACCAAATGGATGAGCCATAACCGGAAAGTGCTCATGTCCATCCCAGAAGAACACAGAGCTAAAGAAATGAGGAACCTGGATCTCAGTTCTGAAGCTCTACCTGTCGAGAGAGCGCTCGGCATACAGTGGGATACAGAAACCGATACTTTCACCTACAGCATCAAGCTGCCAGACAAGCCGATGACAAGAAGGGGAATCTTGTCCGTCGTCAACTCCATCTACGACCCCCTCGGCTTACTGGCGCCGGTCATCCTGCCTGCTAAACTCCTGCTGAAAGATCTGTGTAAGGAGCTACATGGATGGGATGAAGACATCGGTAAAAAACACGCAGAGGATTGGAAAGGATGGATAGAAGACGTTACTCACCTCTCACCAACTTCCAAGTGAACAGTTGCTTGAAACCTGCTGACTTTGGACGCACTGCTACAGCGCAGTTGCACCATTTTTCGGATGCCTCAGAGTATGCCTACGGTACTGCAACTTACCTGCTACTGGAGAACAAGCAAGGCAAGAAACATTGTTCCCTCGTGATGGGCAAGTCAAGAGTAGCCTCACTCAAACAAGTCACAATCCCCAGACTAGA
>CM051011.1:29867882-29892882 GCA_027704905.1 Muraenolepis orangiensis | reverse complement strand
GGACCGACACAGATGAGAGAGAGAGAGAGAGAGAGAGAGAGGAGAGAGAGAGAGAGAGAGAGAGAGAGAGAGAGAGGAGAGAGAGAGAGAGAGAGAGAGAGAGAGAGAGAGAGAGAGAGAGAGAGAGAGAGAGAGAGAGAGAGAGAGAGGGAGAGATAGCAGTTAGAAAGTCAGAGAGGAGCAATAAGTCAAGAGAGGGTACTTAGCCGCCAGCATGAAGCTAGCTAAATCTTCCCCATTCATCCTCCCTCCCTCTCTCTCTCTCTCTCTCTCTCTCTCTCTCTCTCTCTCTCTCTCTCTCTCTCTCTCTCCTCTCTCTCTCTCTCTCTCTCTCTCTCTCTCTCTCTCTCTCTCTCTCTTCTCCAACACTCCCAAAAAGTCTCAATTTCCAAATGCCCACAGGGCTGCTGTTGGTGTGTGTGTGTGTGTGAAGGTTTATTTACGCATGCAGGGGTGTGTGTGTGTGTGTGTGTGTGTGTGTGTGTGTACCAGCAAGATTGCAATATTTTCCTCATGGGATATCAACAACCCCAGCTGTTTCCCTCCCCCATCACCATACAATACAACATCATCATAGTTGTATTGTAGTATGTGTAGTATGTGTTTGTGTTGTTTATGTCCCTGTAGTGTAGGTAGAACTAACTTCTCTGGGTTCATCTGCTGCGATGCGATCCAGGTGAGATGATAGAAGATAAGCCAAAGCGCTTTACAAGTCAGGCCTCACAGAGGGCGAAGTCCTCAGCCAGCATGTCAGGAGCAGTTAGGGTGTCTTGCTCAGAGACACCTCATCACTTGGCTAGGAGGAGCCAGGGGATCGATCCAGCAACCTTGAGGCGCCGCTCTACCTCCTGAGATACTGCCGCCCCGGAACGTTGAGTGTGGAATATGATGTTCTTACATGCTGACCCTGTTGTGTTTTACTTTGTTTACTTCAGTGAGTATTTGATATCAATATCAAACGGTCAGCTATCAATTTGATATAGAGGACAGCAGCGTGCTTAAAACAGCTTATATTATAGTATATATCGATGTGTAAAACATATAAGGGTAGTATATAAAGAGAGTGGAAGAAAGAAACAGGAGGTGATAAATGTATACTGCTGAGAGATACAGTAGAGAGACGTGAGGTCTGGAGAGCAGGGTCAATTCCGCCCTCACGGCAGGCACAACAGCACAACAGGTACTGCCCCCCTCAAGGTCAAACACCGCTATCCATCTGCAGGTCTGCAGGATGGAGATATTCACACACTGTTTAGCATAGCGGCAGAACGGAGGCGTAGACCTTATCTGGAGGACCATCCTCACCCAGACGACGTCACCGGCCGGAACAGATGTTAGTCTGTGTAACAGCGTGGTGGTGCTCAGTGCACTGAATACTCTCTCCAGTGTTACCAGTGTTCTAAATGTATGCTGTGTGGACCAGAGGAGGCTATTATCCCAAGGGCCTTACCAAACAGCAATGCATACATTAGTAAGCTTGGGTGGACCACAGATGAAATAGAACCCCTTAACCCTTTAACAGCTTATGGTTGTCAATATTATGGTATGTATTTAAAAATAAACTCCATGGAGCTATTTGTTTTAAAGAGTAGAATATTAATAGAACAGAGTATTTCTGAAACATCTCAGAAATGACCATCCAAGGACATCAATCCAGCCCTCCTAAGGCCTACAGTGTGTCTAACATGAGTTCAGGTTATTATTTCAAACTACCCCACGATGCACGAGGCTGGACTCAGATAAGCTTGTTATCTCTTTCTTTTCTCGTTAGGCGGCCTTTCAGAAAAAGCTAATTCATTTTAGCGTTGTACTTTTGTATGAGTTTTGAATGACGGTCCAATGTCAGGGCAACAACCAAAGCCCCATTAAACATTCAAGAATAAAACGGCTCCGCTAATTAAAGTCTCCAGTAGCTGAAGAGACATGGCTGATCAATTCACCCCTAATTAGTTCCTCTCTCTCTCTCGCTCTCTCTCTCGCTCTCTCTCTCTCTCTCTCTCTCTCTCTCTCTCTCTCTCTCTCTCTCTCTCTCTCTCTCTCTCTCTCTCTCTCTCCTCTCTCTCTCTCTCTCTCTCTCTCCCTGCCTCCCTCCCTCTCTCTCTCTCTCTCTCTCTCTCTCTCTCTCTCTCTCTCTCTCTCTCTCTCTCTCTCTCTCTCTCTCTCTCTCTCTCTCTCTCTCTCTCTCTCTCTCTCTCTCTCTCTCTCTCTCTCTCTCTCTCTCTCCCCTCCCTCCCATTCCCTCTCCCTCTCCCTGGGATCCAAAGGAATAATCTGGATCCTTCTCTTCAACACAGAACCACTTATCCCCTCCCCCCCGCCCTCCGGGGCATTAGAATATATCCTAATCTAATCCATACCGGCTCACTCTGTCTGTGATTACTACAGACTAAGCTGACCTTGGAGGCTGTAGCTCCAGGGCAGAGCTGGGCCTTTCAGGTCTAGTGGTGAAGTAGGAGAGAACAATGGAGATGATCAGATGGTAAAGGCTGGGGGCGGAGCTAGAGGTATAGGCTGGGGGCGGAGCTAGAGGTATAGGCTGGGGGCGGAGCTAGGGGCTGAGCAACATGGAGAAGTTAATGTCATGATAATCATGGCCAACTTCACAAGATATAGAGAAACATCACAGGAGGCTGATTCATTCAGAACACCATTCAAAACAGACTGAGGCTTATTATATTAAAATATGTGGAAATGCAAAATATGACAAGTCTAACCTCATATTTTGATATTTTTAAGGGCTTATCTTCTCATCGTTAAAGCCCGAGGCTGAGTTACCGGAGTCAATGATTTAATCTCGTCATCTCTGTCTTTCATCCTCTTTCATTACTTTCATTCTGTCCAAAGCCATTCTGTGACCCTGCACTTTTGTGCAAATATATAGAAAAATATATTTTTAATTAAACAACGATAAGAATGGTGGAACTACTTTTGACTGAACTTTAGCTCACACTTAAACTGCAGAGATCTTCCCCATCTAGAATGCACAATTACAGACACCGCGAGGCTAAGAGACATAAAGAACAACTACTGCACAATCCTGATCCACGTTTAAACACTTGAAAAGGGATAGATGTTTGAAATCCATTAAATAAAACAGACACACACACACGCACACACACACACACACACACACACACACACACACACACACACACACACTCAGAGACACACACACGTGTGTTTTGTTAACACTGATGACATAAGTACACTCTACTGCACTGAAAGGAAGATACCCAACCTCAATATGGTGCTACAGTGTTAGCATACAGCTGTGTGCTAGCAGCTATCATCTACATTGAGGAGAGCAGGCCTGATGACAGACAGACAGACAGACAGACAGTGGCAGAAGACAGACAGTACAATACACTACAAGTATTGCCATATTACTGCAACAGTGATATATATAGTCCCATAATTCACTTCATGTAGTTAAAAAAAACAGTATGTCACTTTTCCAAAGCCACTCCAGGGAGGACAGGTAAGGTAACTTAGTTGGACTTCGTACACACACATACAGCTAAATCAACCCGTTAGCCAGCACTAGCCTAGCCTGATGCCGATAGGTACTAGACTAGAGGTTGTCTACATGTTCCATGTCCACCCTACCCCATCTAACCATACCGCAGTCTGCTTCTGTTTTTCAGTGTGCTGCTGGGATCCCCACCTGAAGGACATTTTTTGTACTTTACTATGTACATTTCTATAAGTCACTTATGGCACCCATTGCACTCCTGAACCATCCCTGGAAGGAGGGATCCCCTTCCACTCGGTGTTCCTTCTCAAGATGTCTTCCGACGTAATTAAGGGAGTTTTTTCTTGCCCTTAGGGGGGCTAGGGTTTGGGGGGTGTTGTAAACATGTGGCATGTGAAGCCTTTTGAGACTGTAACTGTTATAAGGGCTATACAAATACAATTGACTTGACTTGACTTGAATCTTGCCTAATGGTGGACCTGAACCTTTTTCTGGGACTCCTCAAACACACCTGTCTTGACCATCCTTCCTCCAGTAAAGAGTCAGACAGACAGACAGTCAGACAATTCAGCACTAAGCGAGGCTTCAGTGTGTTGAAAATCGCATTTAGCCCGATGAATGTATATATATTAGTGCTGTCAATAGATTCAAATATTTAATCGGATTAATCACAATAAATTTCTGTGATTAATCTGATTAAAAAGTTTGGCAAAACAAATGCAGAAATGGAAGAATGAAATGCTCATAGCAGTTAGAGATCCTTCTGACAGGCTTGCTGGACTTTCAGCTCTGCTGTGTTTGCAGGACTGTGTTTGAAATGTCTATTTTAAGGCACTTTGCTAAAGCCTCATCAAATCCACAGTGGCGGAGGGAGACAGACACGGCCCTCTGTATAATGTGCGCTATGCAGGGCATATGCTCAAAAGGAAGTTTATTTGCTTCCGCAATCATATTGCGAGCGCAATCAGTCCGAAATGTTCCGCCCAGCACTCCGCGGGCGTCTCCTCAGTCAGTAAACCTGTTAGTTTAACACGCTGCCTCTTAGTTCAATCACAGGTGCGCATGAACGATGAAAATACTGAGGGAGGAGCCGTCTAAACTAGGGATGGGACGATCACGTTTTTTGCCACCGATCACCGATCACCGATCACAATGAGAAATATCTGCCCTACCGATCACCGATCACCGATTTTTTATTTTTTTTGCAGCTATAGCGGTCTACAGTGTATCGCTGCTATAGCAGTCTATTATAGCAGGGGTTCCCAAACGCCGGGCCGCGGACCGGTACCGGGCCGTGGAGGTGTTACTGCCGGGCCGCGAAACAGCTGTGTTTATCATCATATTTGACTCAAATAATTTGAGTATAGGTGAACGGCGGGCGGTATAATCTATATATAGTAGATTATATAGCGGTATAATCTATATATATAGATTATATAGCGGTATAATCTATATATATAGATTCAATATATATCGGCGGCATAACGAGAGACTTTCAGTTGTACGCGCTACTAAAGAGACTACGCGCTAGTGACGTGTCGGTCGTGAACGAGCCGGGGTTTGTGTTACGGGCGCTCCGCGTACATGCGCGTTTATACTGAAATCGAGCCCTGCCGTTTTGTTAGGGGTGTGTGTTGACACACACTTTGACAACCGGTCCGCGAAAATTGACAACTGGTCCACGAGATTTTTTTCATTTATCTGCCGGTCCGTGGCACAAAAAAGGTTGGGAACCCCTGTATTATAGAACAGTTTCATCCATCATGCTATGGAAATAAGTATCTCTGTGTGTTTCAATATAGGCTATATATTTTTGATCTTTACAAACTCTGGAGTTATTGGACATGTTTGGACATGCGAGTGTGAAACAATCAGCCATGCAGTAAAATGCAGATGAGCCGACTGTAAACACACACACACACACACACACACACACACACACACACACACACACACACACACACACACACACACACACACACACACACAGGGAATAGTGAATTATTACCACATTTATTAACAGGCTGAGAGAAAAAAACAATTAGCAATTTACTTGAGATGGGCTAAAAACGCCAATGGTATTGAATAACCTTATATACAGCATTGGGAACATTGGCGGAGCTCGGGGAGGGCAACGTCAACAAGATGCCTGCGAGATGGGAGGGTGGAGCGTGGCTCAATATGTGCGAGCAGAATCCCGCATCTTCAACCACGCTAAATGGCTGATCATCCAGCGCTATGAATTCCATCACTTTTTTGTGATCGCCTTGGCTTTCCCACTATCACGGCTATATGCATGTGTGCTCTCTAAAGTGGGTTGTGTCAGCAGCTGCTGTGGTGTTTTCTCTCCTTTATTTTTCTCGTTCTCCGCGTCGTACATCGCCATGCTGCGGGTGATGGGTTTTCAGGTGTCTTATTAAATTTGTCGTGTTGAAATTTTTTACCTTGCTTCCTCCGAGATATTTTCTCTTTGCACACATTACAGATGGCAAATGTTACATCTGTATCACACACTTTGAAGAAACTCCACACTGCAGACACCGCTGACATGTTGAGGCAGGGCGAGTATCACTCTGTTTAGAAAAGAGGTGGGGCCCCACGTGTTTTACTCGCTGGTAAAGAGATGAGCTCACGTGTCGGCATTCTCCGATTGCGCATTTTTCTTCAAAATCGGCCGATAATGATCGGAAGCCGATCAATCGTCCCACCTCTAGTCTAAACTGATACTATGATTAATCTGAGTTTAAAAAAAATAGTGTGCGTTATAGTCTTGAGATTAATCACATGCGTTAACGTGTTAACTTTGACAGCCCTAATATATATATTCCTAAACTGTTGCCTCTCTCTCCTCTCTCTGTAGAGACCCTATAATGAGGCAGGAGGAAAACAAGGCAAACCTCCCAGAAACACGTCAACTCGGAGGCCACAGAACGGCAACATATCGTGCAATTACCACCAGATGGGAAAAGAAAAGGAAAACACAGCCCAAAGACCAGCATCTACTGAAACACAAGAACCGTTTGAAAAGACCAAATTATTAATCAGAAACCACCAACCTCCTGTCAAAATGAGTCGCTTGCCATTTCAGAGGGCATTTCCTCCTGACCAGTGGAATCAATTCACGGCTTCAAAGTTTGGAAACTAATTGGGGAGTTTCAGTGATAGATGAGCACTATGGTGAATTAGGTTTACAGGAGGATCACAGAGGACTGGATCGCTGGTGCTGAGGACACCACGTTCGGTTCGACGTGAACGGCAGCCCGCCGAAGCCAGCGCCGCCTGAGGAGACCAGCCTGCTGAACATCTCGGAGGCGGATGTGCGTCGCACCTTCAAGCGGCTCAACATCCGTAAGGCGGCAGGCCCCGACGACATCCCGGGCCGCGTCCTCAGAGCATGCGCAGACCAGTTGGCAGGAGTCTTTGCAGACATCTTCAACCTCTCCCTGTCCCAGGCTGTTGTTCCCGCGGTCTTCAAGATGTCCACCATCGTGCCTGTCCCTAAACAACCCAAGGTAACATGCCTGAATGACTATAGACCTGTAGCCCTCACCTCGATTGTCAGCAAATGCTTCGAGAGGTTGGTCAAGGACTTTATTTGCTCCGTGTTACCTGCCATGCTGGACCCATGGCAATTTGCATATCGTCAAAATATATCCACGGACGACGCAATTGCCATGGCCCTCCACACTGCCCTTTCCCACCTGGAAGGAAAGAACTGTTATGTGCGAATGCTGTTTGTGGACTACAGCTCAGCGTTCAACACGATAGTTCCTGCCAAGCTCGACACCAAGCTTAGAGGTCTAGGCGTGCCCCCATCCACGTGCAGCTGGATACTGGACCTCCTGTCGGACCGCCGCCAGGTGGTGAGGATTGGCAGCACCACCTCAGAGACACTGACCCTCAACACGGGAGCCCCCCAGGGATGCGTGCTGAGCCCTCTCCTCTACTCCCTCTACACCCACGACTGCATGGCTATGCACAGCTCAAACATCATCATCAAGTTTGCTGACGACACGACAGTGATGGGCCTGATCGCCGGCGACGACGAGACAGCCTACAGGGAGGAGGTCGGATCGCTGGAGCAGTGGTGCCAGGAGAACAGCCCCGCCCTCAACGTCAAGAAGACCAAGGAGCTGATCGTGGACTTCAGGAAGCAGAGAGGAGAGCACGGCCCTATCTCCATCGACGGTGTTGCAGTAGAGAGGGTCAAGTTCCTCGGCGTGCACATCTCCGAGGACCTCACATAGTCCACGCACACCACACACGTGGTGAAAAGGGCCCAACAACGCCTGTATTTCCTCAGGCGTCATTCAGCATGGGCCCCCGCATCCTGAGAACATTCTATAACGGCACCATCGAGACCCTGTTCTTACAGGGTGTATCACCGCCCGGTACGGGAACTGCACCGCACTCGAGCACAGAGCGCTTCAAAGGGTGGTGCGGATGGCCCAGTATATCGTTGGAGGTGAGCTCCCCTCCCTCATGGATATATACAACAGGCGGTGCGTGGTCAAGGCCAAACGCATCATAAAAGACATTGCCCACCCCAGCCATGAACTGTACTCACTTTTACCGTCAGGCAGGCGATACCGCAGTATCAAGTGCCGTACAAATAGACTCCGAGATAGCTTCCACAGTCAGGCCATCAGGCTGCTGTACAAGGGCGTATAGCATATAACAATGTATATTTTATTACATTGATTTCTATATACATATTGCTCTTTTTCTGTGCCGATATATTGCATTTTATAAATTGCTATTTTTATTCTATTTTTATTCTATTTTTATTTATTTTTTTACTGCTGTCTGTCGTCGGGTATTGCACATAAGATTTTCACACCACTGCTTTATACTTGTGTAAACTGTGAAGTGACAATAAACTTGACTTGACTTGACTTGACTTTCTAACCCCACCCACTCCCTAGCCCTACCCACTCCCTAGCCCCACCCACTCCCTAGCCCCACTCACTCCCTAGCCCTACCCACTCCCTAGCCCCACCTACTTTCTAACCCCACCCACTCCATAACCCCATCCACTCCCTAGCCTTACCCACTCCCTAGCCCCACGTACTTCTTAACCACTCCCTAGCCCCACCTACTTCCTAACCCCACCCACTCCTTAACCCCACCCACTCCCTATCCCCACCCACTTCCTAGGCCTACCCACTCCCTAGCCCCACCTACTTCCTAACCCCACCCACTCCCTAGCCCTACCTACTCCACCCTTTCTGAAACCACAAGCACTAGCCACAGACATATAATAAAGGGGTCTCTGGCTCTTCTGCCCAGCCATGGGTATTTATGCTATTGTTCACCGCTCAACATGTCCTAACCTGTCCTAACCAGCGGTCCCTCACCTTTGAACCAGCGGTCTCACCAACAGACCTTTGACACCAAGACCCTCCCATAGACTGGGGACCAGTGGGGAGAACTGGCCGGTGTTAGCACAACTATCAATTATAGATTGAAGTATGGTCAAAAGAAGCTAGATTTAAAATGTTTAATTGTCATAATAACGTTGCGATGTAACTCCATTGGGCCATTGTTTTTAAAAGTAAGTAGTAAATAGTAATAGTAAAGTCAAAGTAAAGCAATTTGCCTGAAAGGCACTCCTAGCGGGAGAGCCGCTAGGAGTTAGGAGGCCAACACCGGGGGATGATAACGCTGGCTGGGCTATCGCAGGCTGGGCTAACACTTTAGACGCCAACACTGGCTGGCTAGTGCTGGTTGGCTAACGCTGGAGATACTAGCGCTTGGAGACTAATGCAGGCTAACACTGGCGATGCAAACGCTTGCTGACCAGCACACGCTAACGCTGGCCGGCTAATGTTGAAGATACCTGGTGCTTGAAGATTAATGCTGGTTGGCTAACACTGGCTAGTGCTTTACATTAGCAGCATTGTGGGCTCCATTGTCAAGCAATTAGACAGGAGAGGATGGAAGGGGTTTAGCCCAAAGTGAACTCAGACGGTACACTGTGACTCAGAGGAGGGAGAGATAGGGAGGGTGTGTTTGTTTGGCTTCTGTGTGTGTGTGTGTGTGTGTGTGTGTGTGTGTGTGTGTGTGATGTGTAGTGTGTGTATGTGTATGTGTGTATGTGTGTGTGTGTGTGTGTGTGTGTGTGTGTGTGTGTGTGAGTGTGAGTGTGAGTGTGTGTGTGTATGTGTGTGTGTGTGTGTGTGTGTGTGTGTGTGTGTGTGTGTGTGTGTGTGTGTGTGTGTGTGTGTGTGTGTGTGTGTGTGTGTGTGTGTGTGTGTGTGTGTGTGTGTGTGTGTGTGTGTGTGTGTGTGAATCCAGTCAGTGAGGGGGACAGAGACAGAGGAGGTTGCATGGAGAGAGAAAACAGAGGTGAGAGAGAGAGAGAGAGAGAGAGAGAGAGAGAGAGAGAGAGAGAGAGAGAGAGAGAGAGAGAGGGAGAGAGAGAGAGAGAGAGAGAGAGAGAGAGAGAGAGAGAGAGAGAGAGAGAGAGAGAGAGAGAGAGAGAGAGAGAGAGGGAGGGAGAGAGAGAGAGAGGGAGGGAGAGGGAGGGAGAGAGGAAGGAGAGTGGAGGGAGGGGAGGGAGAGAGGGAGGGAGGGAGCCACCATGATGGCTCAGGACAGGGGGAGGTAAGGAGGCTGCATGTATTAGGAAGGGAAATGTGTAAGGCATGTGTATGTGCATGTGTAAGGAGGGAAAAGGTGAGAAACCCCAGAAGACCAAACTGCTGTAAGATGGTGTGAGTGATGGTCTCATCTTCTCCCTGTCTGCTCCACTATAGAGGGCCTGTGTGGCTCCACATCCACTTCTCAGTGTTCATCAGCACAGAGCTAAGACATACCTTTACGTGCTTAGGGTTAACCTAACCTATGTATACTGTTCTAAACTAGGCTATCAAAGGGATATGGGTTATGTTATACATTCATTTGACAGGTGATCATAATGATGTCATCCTTTGGCTGAAGTACAACAGACAACTTTCTTATCCTCAAGACACAACATGGAGGCTGCAGTTCTTTAAAGGAACATCTCGTTCACTCTGGCTCTTTCTCTGAACTATAACTATAAAACTATAATTAATAAGTCCTTCACTTCAGGAGAATGACTTGATGGGAAACAGTTGATTTTCAGCCAGAGATCAATACTCATAAATAGATGCCTGGGTGTCTTCACCACGTTTAAACCACAACAGATTGGACTTTCCTCAAGGGACAGCTGAGGTGGGCTAGTGGGAATAGAATGATTTGGACTCATACTAATATAGTGCTCAGTATTATAACTCATATTGGCTATTCTAGGACTCTTCTAATTATAGTATGAAGCTAGGATACAAGGAGTCTAGGATCCAGTCAAGCTAAGCTTGTTGTGGCCAACTTTCCAGCCTTTTGGTCAGTGATATCCCATAATACTTGATAAACAACAACATCCTCCATGACTAAAATAACAGCTTTTCAGTTTTCATAATAAAAAATGACATATTCCTAACAATAAAGTCAAAGGAGCGGCGGTAGCAATAATCTAAGCTCCTCGGAGAATGAGCATCCATAAATATAGAAATATGACATAACTGGCATCACTTAGTCTGGGAAGTGCACGTGGAGGAAGTGCACGTGGAGGAAGTGCACGTGGAGGAAGTGCACGTGGATGAAGTGCATGTGGAGGAAGTGCACGTGAAGGAAGTGCACGTGGATGAAGTGCACGTGGAGGAAGTGCACGTGGATGAAGTGCATGTGGAGGAAGTGCACGTGGATGAAGTGCATGTGGAGGAAGTGCACGTGGAGGAAGTGCATGTGGAGGAAGTGCACGTGGATGAAGTGCATGTGGAGGAAGTGCACGTGGATGAAGTGCATGTGGAGGAAGTGCACGTGGAGGAAGTGCACGTGGAGGAAGTGCATGTGGAGGAAGTGCACGTGGAGGAAGTGCACGTGGAGGAAGTGCACGTGGAGGAAGTGCATGTGGAGGAAGTGCACGTGGAGGAAGTGCATGTGGAGGAAGTGCACGTGGAGGAAGTGCATGTGGAGGAAGTGCACGTGGATGAAGTGCACGTGGAGGAAGTGCATGTGGAGGAAGTGCATGTGGAGGAAGTGCATGTGGAGGAAGTGCATGTGGAGGAAGTGCACGTGGAGGAAGTGCATGTGGAGGAAGTGCACGTGGAGGAAGTGCACGTGGAGGAAGTGCATGTGGATGAAGTGCATGTGGATGAAGTGCACGTGGAGGAAGTGCATGTGGATGAAGTGCACTGTGGAGGAAGTGCACGTGGATGAAGTGCACACTGGTGCCTGATGTGCGCCTACACATGGTCTTTATGAACATCCGTCTCCCACCAAGGGATCCAAACTCTCAACCTTTCACCACCGTTATCCGGGTCTACCTGAACATGATTTCCGTTCTCTTACTTCCTATGAGCCCGGTCCGTGATTGATGAAGGATTTGACAAAGAGATATCCAAACAACACAACATAAATGCATTTCCCTCTACAGGAAGTCCCTCCCCCTTGACAGGAAGTCCCTCCCCCTCGACAGAGACTCAAACCCACGTAAAACAAAACGGATCCCTGTCTCTGGGCAGTTGGAACATCCGGTTCCAGGGGTTCCGTCATGAGATGAGAACCCCTGGGAACGAGGCACCTGATTGGTTCGAAAGGAAAGATGTGCATTCAAGGATGAATGAAACTTCAGGTTAGATTAGATGTCACACCTGGTTTGGTATATTTAGTGTGATTAGGAAACCGGCTGATGATTATGGTTTCTGATTGATCAACCAATTGTGTGTGTGTGTGTGGTGTGTGTGTGTGTGTGTGTGTGTGTGTGTGTGTGTGTGTGTGGTGTGTGTGTGTGTGTGTGTGTGTGTGTGTGTGTGTGTGTGTGTGTGTGTGTGATGTGTCCATATTGTTTTAGTGTGTTTGTTTACCTTCACAGCCCCTTGTATGGACAGTGTTAAAGACATGAGGAGAAGGTTTGGCCTTCAGATAACCTTGGAACACTTCAAGACTACTTTTAGATTTAGATCAACAGAAAGTAGATGGGATCCCACGCAATCTCACAGTCTCACTCTCAGCAGAGAGTGTGTGTGTGTGTGTGTGTGTGTGTGTGTGTGTGTGTGTGTGTGTGTGTGTGTGTGTGTGTGTGTGTGTGTGTGTGTGTGTGTGTGTGTGTGTGTGTGTGTGTGAATGTGTGTGTATGTATGTGTATGTGTGTGTGTGTGTGTGTGTGTGTGTGTGTGTGTGTGTGTGTGTGTGTGTGTGTGTGTGTGTGTGTGTGTGTGTGTGTGTGTGTGTGTGTGTGTGTGTGTGTATCCCATGCTCTAACAACACTGCATGGACGAGACGCTGCTGCTGGGCCAAAGAGTGATGGCCCAATCCCGACCCCACATGGTCAGGTTCCATCATGGAGAGTCTGGGTTGGGCCGATGCCACCTGGTTCTAAAGCCCAAAGCACACGCTGTGTGGGGACCTTTCCCCCAAAGAGACCTGGGTGCTATTGGAAGACAGTGAAGGAATGGAGCCACCGCACTAAATAATAAGCACACTAACAAAAGTTACATATAGGTTTAAGACACACACACACACACACACACACACACACACCAACGCATTCACATGAACCGGTTCGTAGGAATCCCTACGAAAAAACAGTGCACTTTGTTTGGTAGGAAATCGTACGTACAGCAATCAGTGCGCATGCGCGTCCCACTGCAGCGAGAACACAAAGCAACATGGCCGACTTTCCGCGTATTCTCAGAAATGGGCCATTATTTGTCACAATCGTCCTTCAGTGAATGTATACGATCTTAAGTTTCATAGTTATTACGAATATTTCCACGGACATTTTTTCAGAGCCATCAGTGCGCCTGCAGCTCTATATAAGTGTGTTTGTGCGACCACCTGCAGAAACGCATTCTCATGAACCCTTCGTAGGATTCTCTACGAAAAAACTGTGCACTTTGTTTGGCAGGAATCGTACGTATGTTCGTTTACGCTCCTTTCAGTCGGCGAGCAGAGCAGCTGAAATCATGTCTAAAATATTATATATATTATACATGTATGTTTTTATGACATTTTTCTCACGATACAAACACATGTTAAGGTTACTCTAAAATACGGTTTGGTAACATTTCTAGTGAGAAATATGCACTTAAGTTAAAAAATATTTGTTCAATGAATGTATACAATCTTTAGGTTGTTAGTTATGCCGAATATTCTGCAACATGTATATCCGTTGCTATGGTGACACACAAAAGTGTGCTTGTGTCGCGCACCCTACCCAACTAAGGTACTGTAGACCTGTTCTCCACAGTGCTATTTACTGACATGATCTGGCCCTCCTAAAAACAAGTTTGGGGACCATTGGTTTATCAGCTCTTATTCTGTGAAATATTATTTCAATATTATTATTTACATGTTTAGGTTTAGATTTATTCTAGGTTGGGATTTTAGCACCCTCTGCAGGCTTGTTGAGACATGATATTATTAAGTTTAATTGGAAAATATTACATTAGATTAGATTAGATTAGATTCTAATTTATTGTCATTGTACAGCGTCAAGTACAGTACAGCGAAAATAATTTAGCATCTAACCAGAGTGCAGATGTTGCAGTAAAGTGCAGGTAATATAATATAATATACAGTTTAAATGTACAGGTTAAAAGACAGTCTAGGTATAAATGTGATATGAGCATACTAATAGGTATATGTATATACAGGTAAGTGATCATTTAATGTAGTGATCAGGGGTATGCAGTTATTGAAAGCAGGATATAAATGTATGGCAGTATAAATGTATATGTATATACAGGAGTAGGAGCAGCTCTATCAACATATTTAAATCTATATGTCAGGTACAGTAAACAGGTTAGTAATAAACATGTAAACTATAGAGAGGAGGGAGTCTGTTTGTTTATACAGTTTGTTTTTAGTTTTTTCTTTAACACTTAGTCAGAGACATCGGTGGTGATTGTTATAGGTGTTGAGCAGGGGGGGGGGCAGGGGGGGGGCAGGGGGGGGGCAGGGGGGGGGCAGGGGGGGGGGTTCAGCAGGGGGGGGGGTTCAGCAGGGGGGGGGGGGGGGGCAGGGGGGGGGGCAGCAGGGGGGGGGTGAGCAGGGGGGGGGGTTCAGCAGGGGGGGGGGGTTCAGCAGGGGGGGGGGGGGTTCAGCAGGGGGGGGGGGGTTCAGCAGGGGGGGGGGGTTCAGCAGGGGGGGGGGGGTGCAGCAGGGGGGGGGGGGGTTCAGCAGGGGGGGGGTGAGCAGAGGGGGGGGGCAGGGGGGGGGGTTCAGCAGGGGGGGGGGGTTCAGCAGGGGGGGGGGGTTCAGCAGGGGGGGGGGTGCAGCAGGGGGGGGGAAGCCGGGGGAATATGTATATTAAACAATAAAATCGAGTCTAAACCGGTCCAAATTGAAAGATATGACATAAGGCAAACATCAATATCTTGAACCCATTTGGCTACTTCATACTCCTTCAAACATGTTTGACTGGTTTGATCCAGCTTGGCCCTTAAAGGCTCAGAGACATTACACCTGCAAGTAGCCTTGGCTTGGAGCAAGATGAAAATAAACTTAGTGGTAAGACCTAGAGAGTAAGACCTAGAGAGTAGGATCTAGAGAGTAGGATCTAGAGAGTAGGATCTAGAGAGTAAGACCTAGAGAGTAGGATCTAGAGAGTAGGATCTAGAGAGTAGGATCTAGAGAGTAGGATCTAGAGAGTAGGATCTAGAGAGTAGGATCTAGAGAGTAAGACCTAGAGAGTAGGATCTAGAGAGTAGGATCTAGAGAGTAGGATCTAGAGAGTAGGATCTAGAGAGTAGGATCTAGAGAGTAAGACCTAGAGAGTAGGATCTAGAGAGTAGGATCTAGAGAGTAGGATCTAGAGAGTAGGATCTAGAGAGTAGGATCTAGAGAGTAGGATCTAGAGAGTAGGATCTAGAGAGTAAGACCTAGAGAGTAGGATCTAGAGAGTAGGATCTAGAGAGTAGGATCTAGAGAGTAGGATCTAGAGAGTAGGATCTAGAGAGTAAGACCTAGAGAGTAGGATCTAGAGAGTAGGATCTAGAGAGTAGGATCTAGAGAGTAGGATCTAGAGAGTAACATATGTCAGTATGAAAGGTGTGGGGGGGTTCCTGCTCCTCAGGGGTGCTCTTTAAACCTGGAACCTGTGCCACCTTTGAAGGCTTACAGGGAAGCCAAACAACGTGCTACAGACATGGGATCAACAGTTTTGGAAAGATCTTGACCTCTACTACCATAAGCAAAGGCAAAACAATTGGGGGCATCACTCAGCAGCGTCACAATCTGTAAAAAAAATGATTTCACCCTCTTACAAATAAGAAAGATCAAATCTGACCACGCCAGTGTGTTTCTCGGCCAGTAAACCCTATAATAAGATGGCAAGATTCCTGGTCACAATTTCACATAATAGGCCTATGTGTGACATATATATATGTCACAGTTGAAAGCCGGAAGTACCCGTTAAAAATCGCGGAAGCAGCGTGTCCCACGTTCCGGTTAATGCGTTCACCTTGGCATTCACCATGGAGGACAGTTATCGCTGGACAACATCGCTGATAACCTTCCACAAGTCGGTCCAGGCGATGTGGTTCAACTAGTGAATGAACACTACAGTGAAGAAGTCTAAATCCGAATCATACAATTCCCCGACATTGTGTGGCTCTCTCTGGATGAGAGATGGAGCGTGTGTGAGGGTCAGGACCAGTGCTTTTAATCATACACATACCCGACATTATTAGCCTATTCCGCCCACTTTTCTATGAGACGGTGTAGTTCAGTGCCGCTGCAATCCGATGGATTAGTAATACACGTTAAAATTAACATAAATAATAAACGTAACAGAACAATAAGGCGGCAGTGATATCAGCGTCCATAACAACCATAGAAACATGAACACATCTTCGTAATAACTCAAAACTAAAGATTGTATAAATTCACTGAACAAAGCGTGTGAGTACGTGTGAGTGGGTCGATACGTACGATTTCCTATGAAACAATCCTACATATCGTTTATGACAACAGCCTGCACACACATACACACATGGAGGTTCTGATGTTTTTCCCACCTTCTCACTGGATTAAATGGAGCATTTTTGCTGGCTAGCTAGGTCTGCTGGCTCCCCCGAGTTCACTTTTAGGTTTGCCAAAATGTCAATCTGAAGCTCAGACTGAGGCTCAGAAATGGAGACTGCAGACCATCTGTGTGTTCCTCCATGGACCCAATGGGGTTTGGAACAGAAGCTACCGAATGACACATAGACTAAAGCTAACTATATGAAGAATAGGACTACATTCATAAATGAATACATTGACAATGAAAAGAGAACACAACCTACATTCTGTGTAAAAGAGTTTTTACATTTTGGGTTATTCTGGAATCTTCCAGTCCACAGAAAACTGTCAACGTGGTGAAGTTGTGACCAGTCCAGTGACCTTGAGGTAATAAACACTTAGAGGGACGGGTACTGGTACTTAGAGAGCTGGAGGAGGAGCTGAATCTAAACTCACACTGTCTTTCACAACACTGCAGACAAACTGCACAGCCACCGTAATGGAACAAACAGACCACCTTACTGGAGACACCAGACCACCGTACTGGAGACACCAGACCACCTTACTGGAGACACCAGACCACCGTACTGGAGACACCAGACCACCGTACTGGAGACACCAGACCACCTTACTGGAGACACCAGACCACCGTACTGGAGACACCAGACCACCTTACTGGAGACACCAGACCACCGTACTGGAGACACCAGACCACCGTACTGGAGACACCAGACCACCGTACTGGAGACACCAGACCACCTTACTGGAGACACCAGACCACCGTACTGGAGACACCAGACCACCTTACTGGAGACACCAGACCACCGTACTGGAGACACCAGACCACCTTACTGGAGACACCAGACCACCGTACTGGAGACACCAGACCACCGTACTGGAGACACCAGACCACCTTACTGGAGACACCAGACCACCTTACTGGAGACACCAGACCACCGTACTGGAGACACCAGACCACCTTACTGGAGACACCAGACCACCGTACTGGAGACACCAGACCACCGTACTGGAGACACCAGACCACCTTACTGGAGACACCAGACCACCTTACTGGAGACACCAGACCACCGTACTGGAGACACCAGACCACCTTACTGGAGACACCAGACCACCGTACTGGAGACACCAGACCACCTTACTGGAGACACCAGACCACCGTACTGGAGACACCAGACCACCTTACTGGAGACACCAGACCACCGTACTGGAGACA
The DNA here is from genome assembly GCA_027704905.1 of Muraenolepis orangiensis. Taxonomy (NCBI): domain Eukaryota; kingdom Metazoa; phylum Chordata; class Actinopteri; order Gadiformes; family Muraenolepididae; genus Muraenolepis; species Muraenolepis orangiensis. Next base: position 29,875,147 of record CM051011.1, on the reverse strand, counting down.
CCATACCACCGTACTGGAGACACCAGACCACCGTACTGGAGACACCAGACCACCTTACTGGAGACACCAGACCACCGTACTGGAGACACCAGACCACCGTACTTCAGCCAGTGACGTGGTACTCAAACAAGTAAGAAAACCAAAAAACAATCAGATAACAGGTGAATGAAATTCCAACGTGTCTGCAAATGGATTGTCATGAAAAACGGGACAATTCCAACCACTTTCTTGCTTTCTGGTGTGTGTGTGTGTGTGTGTGTGTGTGTGTGTGTGTGTGTGTGTGTGTGTGTGTGTGTGTGTGTGTGTGTGTGTGTGTATGTGTGTTTGTGAATGATTGATGATAGCAATTAGTTTATAAGAGGGAGGGAGGGATTGGAGAGTCAGGTAAACAGTCTCATAATGGTCAACAGAGGGCCAGCTCAGAGAGAGACACACATAAGAAAGCCAGCCAAACACTCACACACACACAGAAAGAGACAGACAGGCAGACAGTGAGAGAGAGAGAGAGAGAGAGAGAGAGAGAGAGAGAGAGAGAGAGAGAGAGAGAGAGAGAGAGAGAGAGAGAGAGAGAGAGAGAACCAACCGACCAACCAGAGAGAGGGAGAGAATCCACCCGGTGTGTGTCCTCCTCTGCGAGCAGCGGCCACAGAGAGAGAGAAAGAGAAAGAGAAAGAGAAAGAGAAAGAGAAAGAGAAAGAGAGAGAGAGAGAGAGAGAGAGAGAGAGAGAGAGAGAGAGAGAGAGAGAGAGAGAGAGAGAGAGAGAGAGAGAGAGAGGGAGAGGTGTGTGTGTATAGTGTGTGTGGACCAGTGCCTTAGTGTTCATTAGCAGTAGCCTGATAGCCCCTCTAGTATCCATCAATCTCTCCTCCCTCCCCAGGGGGTCCATTCCCCAGGGTCACCATAAAAGTCTCCTGCCTGCAAAGCGTAAACATTTGGCCTGTAACCATGGTGACTGTACTCACATATATATTCATATACTGTAAATCCTATAAAAAAGACCCTCTTTTTTATAACGTCTTATGACCATCCGCTTGAACTTGGTGATTTAACAACAAAATCAGCAGATTTCACAAAAGTTCAGCAAAAGTTAAGGTAATTATTATTTAATAATTAAATAATACTTTATTTAAACGTAGCAAAAACACTTTTGATTTGTTTGCATGATTTGTGTAATAGATACCTAATATGAGCTGCAAAGCTTAAAATAGTTCAATAGTTCACACGCTGCTTGTTGCTCTAAAGTGGTCTAAAGTCTCTTTCTCTCAACAGATCAAGTGATGAACTGATGGCCTAAAGAAAAAAGGTATTTAATTATCCGTATGAGAGAACAGCTTCCCCATCTGGTGCTGATCCACACTTTCAAAGATTCAAGATTCAAGATTTGTGTTTTACAAGTAAGATGGAATGCTAACTCCACATTTCCTTCCACAGTATAAATTTCTAAAACAATACTATAAAAAATACTATACACAATAATGAACATAAAGGTGACTGAAAGATGATATGTACATCTGTTGAATTGTGCAAAAAGCATTTAAAAGCATTTTAAAGTGCCAGTAGTGCTGCAGCATCATGAATACAGTGCAGAACAGTGCAGTAACTGTAATGAGTCCAGAAAGTCTAGCAAAGTATGGCAGTGTAATGTTAATGACCATGTTTTGAAAGTGGCAGCACTCCTAGCAGTTCAGTAAGTCACTGCCTGTGGATAAAAGACGCGCTGGCCCTTTAAACAAAGTGGGAAAGCAGGAAGGAACATACTTTGCTAACTCTTCATTTAACAAATCCATAAACAACATTTAAAAGGATTTCTGATGATCCTTGTGTGTTGTTGCTTCAAAACACAGAACTGTTTGTTCTGAAGTGCGGTCTCTCCTGCCTGAATCTATCTGCTTTGACATTTGATAACCCAAAACCTGGAGGGTGGGGGGAGGGTCTTTTTTTAACACAGCTCCTTAATCTGTGTATTGTGTATTGATCTGCTTCTATTAATAGAAGGATTCCATTAGCCAGCAATGAATTATATCTATTGGGACAAACAATAGAGCACACACACACACACACACACACACACACACACACACACACACACACACACACACACACACACACACACACACACACACACACATACATACACACACACACACACACACACACACACACACACACACACACACACACACACACACACACACACATACACACACACACATACACACACACAAAACACACACACACACACACACACACACACACACACACGCACACATGCACACACGGATGCATGCCAGACGCACGCATGCACACACACACACACACACACACGCAGCAATAAAACAACATTTTAGCGTGTAAAGGAATATCCAGATCTTGTACCAAGTCCCTAAACAGAGAACTGGGTCACTGTACAGTGCAGTCCACTTCTTAATGGCCTTTCTGGTCTCTCTTTTGGCTGAGCTTGTGAATATGAACAACAGGAGGCTGGAACGCGTGGGCGTCTGATGAGTCAGCAGCAGAGAGAACAGCCACCAGCTACACTCACGGCTAATGAGCAGAAAGACTAGCTCAGAGCTACTACCGCTGCTGCTGCTGTAGCTAACAACTAGCCGTTCTGCTAACTCATCAGGAGTTGGCCCTGTGGCCATGTACCATGTTGACAGAGGGTGAGGTGAGGGGAGAGGAGAGGAGAGGAGAGGAGAGGAGAGGAGAGGAGAGGAGAGAGAGAGAGAGAGAGAGAGAGAGAGAGAGAGAGAGAGAGAGAGAGAGAGAGAGAGAGAGAGAGAGAGAGAGAGAGAGAGAGAGAGAGAGAGAGAGAGACAGAGAGACAGAGAGAGAGAGAGAGAGGGGACAATTTGAATAGGGGAAGACAGACCAAAATAAACAAATAAACATAAAATATAAAAAATGTACAGATCAAATATGGATGATAGAACAACAGTACAGGGGGGGTGTAGGGGTGAGGAGAGGGGGGTGTAGGGGTGAGGAGGGGGGGTGTAGGGATGAGGAGAGGGGAGGGGGAGAGAATAAGAGAGGTGAGAGGAGGTGAGGTGAGCTGAGGTGACTGAAGGCAACAGAAGACTTCCACTGGCGTCAAACACATTTACAAGAGATAAAAGATTTTTATTTGCCATTTGCAACAAGTACATCAACAAATCCCTCCTGCAGTATGAATTTATAAAACAATACTATAAAAATACTATACACAATAAAAATGAACATAAAACAAACAATAAAGTGACTGATGGATGATATGTACATTGAATTGTGCAATTGAAAACTGCTAGTAGTGCAGCAGCATCATGAATACAGTGCAGTACAGAACAGTGCAGTAACTGTGATGAGTCCAGAGAGTCCAGCACAAGAAACACAACACGTCACAAGTCATGGTCAGTGTTGTGTTCTGGTCCATGGTACGTTGGGTTGTCTATGATGGTTTCCCCTCTGTGGTCCACACACACACACACACACACACTCAATACAGAAGCCCACCCTCTGACTCCAGAACCCGTTCAGTCGGCCGTTGATCTGAACATTGGCCTCATCAGGCGGTGCATCAGGCTGGGCTCAAGTCCTTTTTCCAATCTCCCTGAAGTCGCTTTGGATAAAAGCAAACCGCTGAGCCAATTAATCTCAAGCGGGGCTCTCTGGTTGGTTTCAGAGTCCCTGTGAAACTCAGCTTTAACAAAAAGAAGAAGAAGAAAGTCTAGAGACTGGAGAGCGACTGGATAGACGCCATCTCTTATCTCAAGTAGGTACTAAGTAGCTACTTCATCCTAAGGCGCTACAGTGGAACAGCAGATAACACTTTAGTTGGATGAAGCGCCTCCCTTAGGGTAATGGAAACAAACAGCACGCAAAAACACAAAAGGAGAGAACAGAAGAATATGTCAGAGAGTAGAATGGATGTGTTTGTTTAGGAGTGAGGACCCGTGAGGTGACAAGACGTTCTACAAAAGGAACACATCATTTAAAACTTAAAAAATGTAGATCAGTCTGCTTTCCACCCCCTCCTCCTCCTCCTCCTCCTTCCGTTCTAAGTCTAAGTCAGTAGAACACAGCAGGAGGGCAGTAGAACATCTGGATGTCAGACGTCAGTGTCAGATGTCAGTGTTTCCTTGCGATAGGTAGCCTGACCTGGAATCAGGGGTCATTGGTTCACAATGTGGAATTCTAGAAGTTTTTCAATTTGTATTTGTATTAGTGTATGAAGCATGTTATACCAGACTGTATATCCAAGGATACTAAAACATTGGATTCCATTGATGTTATCTCACCTGACCGCATGGTGGTTAAAGTTCTCATTTTAAAATTGACTTTATCGCTCAAAGTAAGTAAGATAGAAGGATTAATGATGGGAATAGAAGATAAGTCACAGACCCCCAATCTCCCTCAAGGAAAGAGATGGAGAGGTACAGATGTATAGAGAGACAGATGGAGAGAGAGACAGATGGAGAGAGAGAGAGATGGAGAGAGAGAGAGATGGAGAGAGAGACAGATGGAGAGAGAGACAGATGGAGAGAGAGAGACAGATGTAGAGAGAGAGACAGATGGAGAGAGAGAGACAGATGGAGAGAGAGAGACAGATGAAGAGAGAGACAGATGGAGAGAGAGACAGATGAAGAGAGAGAGACAGATGGAGAGAGAGACAGATGGAGAGAGAGAGACAGATGGAGAGAGAGACAGATGGAGAGAGAGAGACAGATGGAGAGAGAGACAGATGGAGAGAGAGACAGATGGAGAGAGAGACAGATGGAGAGAGAGAGACAGATGGAGAGAGAGACAGATGGAGAGAGAGAGACAGATGGAGAGAGAGACAGATGGAGAGAGAGACAGATGGAGAGAGAGACAGATGGAGAGAGAGACAGATGGAGAGAGAGAGAGATGGAGAGAGAGAGAGAGATGAAGAGAGAGACAGATGGAGAGAGAGACAGATGGAGAGAGAGACAGATGGAGAGAGAGAGACAGATGAAGAGAGAGACAGATGGAGAGAGAGAGACAGATGGAGAGAGAGAGACAGATGAAGAGAGAGACAGATGGAGAGAGAGAGATGGAGAGAGAGACAGATGGAGAGAGAGAGACAGATGTAGAGAGAGACAGATGGAGAGAGAGAGACAGATGGAGAGAGAGAGACAGATGGAGAGAGAGACAGATGGAGAGAGAGACAGATGGAGAGAGAGAGACAGATGGAGAGAGAGAGACAGATGGAGAGAGAGAGACAGATGGAGAGAGAGAGACAGATGTAGAGAGAGACAGATGGAGAGAGAGAGAGAGATGGAGAGAGAGAGAGATATATAGAGAGAGATAGAGAGGACAGTTAAATAGGAGGAGACATAAAATATAGATAAAAATGTATCGATAACATACAGATCAAATATGGAAGGTAGATCAATAAAACGTAGTAGAGTACATCTTTAACAGCTTAAATGTTATGCCACACACAGATTGTTGCTGCGGAACCCCGGGGTACTACAGACAGAGTTCAGTAACCCCAGGAACCCCGGGGTACTACAGACAGAGTTCAGTAACCCCAGGAACCCCGGGGTACTACAGACAGAGTTCAGTAACCCCAGGAACCCCGGGGTACTACAGACAGAGTTCAGTAACCCCAGGAACCCCGGGGTACTACAGACAGAGTTCAGTAACCCCAGGAACCCCGGGGTACTACAGACAGAGTTCAGTAACCCCAGGAACCCCGGGGTACTACAGACAGAGTTCAGTAACCCCAGGAACCCCGGGGTACTACAGACAGAGTTCAGTAACCCCAGGAACCCCGGGGTACTACAGACAGAGTTCAGTAACCCGTCGGCGTCTTTATTGGATATTGTTCCAATATAATGAAAAAAAAAAGTGTGAACAATCAACTATGTGTGTGTAAATTACGGAAGTACTTCAGTAATAGAGAGTAAAAAGTAATACAATGTGGAATGCCACTTACGTGAGTGCAAAATGGTAACCCAACCAGGGGGTGTTGTATAACGTGCTGCGGGGAGAAGGATGAAGTCCAAAAACGAACACAAAAACATCCAGGAGGTAAAATCAAAGTAGAAAAATCCAACAAAGGAACAAGGAGTATAGCAAAAGAGTCTTCACGGGGGCTCACGAGGAGTAGTGCCAGAGAGTCTCGGGTTGAACAACGGGAAAGTTCTGCCAACGAGTGACAGGGGAGTGAAGTCTAAACAGGGAGCCTGATTGGGAATAGGGAACAGGTGGGCTGACGTGACTACGGTCTTCTGGGACGGAGTGTTCTGGGTGTAGTAACCCCAGGTGGCCGAGGAGCGTGGCTGGAGAGGAGAGTGGTGTGATGCTGGAATCACAACAGAACCCCCCTCCCTCGGGGCGACCAGGCGGCCTTCCAGGAGCCTCGGGGTGGGCCAGGTAGAGGTCGGTGAGCAGGGAGGAAGGAGGGACCCATCCCTCCAGACCGTATCCCTCCCCATCCACCAGGTACTGGAATCCCCTGCCTGGTCTGGGATGATATCCGGAGGAGTGGCTGACCGTGGCCCCAATTCCCCTACAGAAGGCCTGCCACACCCTGAATGTAAACTGGGGACCACGGTCCGACACAATGTCCTGAGGGATACCATGGAGGAAGATAACGTGAGTCACAAGGAGATCAGCCGTCTCAGCAGAGGAGGGGAGTTTGGGAAGTGCGACATAGTGGGCCACCTTGGAAAACCGGTCCACTATGGTGAGTATAACGGAAATACCGTGGGAAATGCGGAGACCGGTGACGAAGTCGAGGGAGATGTTGGACCAGGAACGACTAGGGATGGGGAGAGGTCGCAGGAGACCAGCAGGAGGACGATGGGAGCATTTACTGTGAGCGCAGATACGGCAAGTGGCCATGAACTCACGAGTGTCCGTCTCCATGGATAGCCACCAGGACCACACTCGAGCACTCGGGAGAGGGCCAACCAGGGGTCTCCATCTCCCAGTTGCAATACCAATACCAATACCAATACCAATACCAATACCAATACCAATACCAATACCAGTCACACAGGCTGGAGGCAGGATGGTGTCCTCCAATACCGGGCTGGCCCTCTCAGGGAAGAGACGGGACAGGGCGTCAGCCTTGGTGTTGTGGGAACCCGGGTGAAAGGTGAGGGACAAGTTGGAATGGCTGAAGGGACCAGGGGACCCAATTCAGCCGCTTGGCTCTACGGAGGTAGGTGAGGTTTTTGTGGTCCGACCAAACCACAAAAGGTTGCCGAGTCCCTTCCAGCCAGTGTCGCCACTCACTTAGTGCTGCTTGAACCGCCAG
>CM051011.1:29840382-29862882 GCA_027704905.1 Muraenolepis orangiensis | reverse complement strand
AGGTTAAACCTGCAGCCAGAAGCCGTTCATTGACTGGCTTTATGTTCTGTTTCAACAGCATTTCATTAGTACACATTTTAAGTATCATTTATTATACCAGGTTTTAGTAATTGGAATAAAAAAAGCTTATGAAGTCATAGATGATGAAACAAGACTATTTCATCTTCATCCAGAGGGCCCTCAGTGGAACACCTCCACCTAAAAGTCTCTGGGATCTGGATTTGGATCCAGGATCAAACAGCCCCAGCTGAACCTCTTCAGTGCTTCATTGGCTCTGGCCAAATTAAACCTGAAGTACTTTTTAAAATAGCTTTTAAAGTTCATATCCCGACCTTATCAACTGTTCCTTGGCCCATAAGTAATCTATCCACCAAGTTTTGGCCAATTCCAAACTTGCTAACAGACTGTGGAGGGTGTGTGGTTGATGGCTGGTTTAAGCAGCCATCAACCACACACACTCGAGCTAGAGCTCCTTGATTAACAAGGACCCACAGGTGTGCAGCCTCACCAGCCATACAGTGATCCGTCTGACTCAGGCAGGTGAGGCTGCTTCAACCAGACACCAACCACATAGACAAACAAACAGGGGTGAAAACATAACCTCCTCAGGTCAGGTCATAACAAACTATATTTCAGGACGGCCCTCCAGAGAGTCCCCATAATGCAGGCATGAAGACCTCCACGTGCTCCCCGTATCCTCCAGACCCCTCAGCATCACCTCCTGCCCACCTTAACAGGATCTTTCTGGGGGAGAGGACCTCGGAGCTCCTTGGGTCTCTCTATGACCTGTGGTAGTAGGAGCCCCGGGAGGACCTCAGGGGGGCCGGGCTCTGGACCCTCGTAGACCTTTCCTGACCACCGGGACCACCGGGTCCACCACGGGTCCCACGCCAGGGGGCCCCACGCCAGGGGGCCCCATGCCAGGAGGCCTGGGCTCCACCTCCCGGCCCCCCAGCTCCAGCCAGTCGTCCCTGTCTGAAGGGCCTGAGAGACACAGGGACAGAGAGAGATGGAGGAGTTGGTTTGCATACACTTATATCTGTGTGTCTATATGTTCATCTTTGTGTAGGTTTGTTGGTCATCAGTGTGTGTGTGTGTGTGTGTGTGTGTGTGTGTGTGTGTGTGTGTGTGTGTGTGTGTGTGTGTGTGTGTGTGTGTGTGTGTGTGTGTGTGTGTGTGTGTGTGTGTGAGTGTGTACTGACCGCTCCACTGCTGGGTCAGGCTGGGGTAGGACAGCAGACCCAGGATCAGCATCAGAGCCAGCAGGAAGAAGATCACACTCCGCTGGAGACGAGACAACTGCTTCCACTTCTGCACACACACACACACACACACACACACACACACACACACACACACACACACACACACACACTTATATTCAAATTAAATTAAACTATTCAAATAAACTTAGACTGCTTTCATGTATGCCCCATAATTAGATAAACAAAGCAGACATTTAATCCCCAGTCTTACAGTGACTTTAGATCCAGGACATACGGCAGAGGGGGTAGATGTTGTGCGTCGCCAACTATGCTGAATGGTTGCAAAGTTTCTGTTTTATTCAAGTATTATGTTTAGTTTAGTTCCATAAATAGGTCCAGGCAATCACTGTCTCGTTGCCAGATTGTCTGGTTGTGTTATGCTGAGTTCTCCAGCGTTCAGGTTCCACGTCATGCCACGCCACAGTCAGGGTTTTGGTGATTCATTATTTTGCCTTTGAGCTTTTCAATCATCGAGTGACTTTTTGTGTTGGACTTGCTTTTTCAGTAAAGACTCTTTTTACTTTATCACTGTGTCTGTATTCGTGCTTTTGGGTCCACACCGTGTACAGTACAATCTGGCCTGAACATGGACCCAGCCGATCCAGACGCAGTAGGGGGCAGTAGCTCAGTGGATAAGGACTTGGCTTTGGAGCTGCAAGGTCGCCGGTTCAGGACCCGGAAACACCAGGTTACTGCAGACAACTCATTTCCCTTGGGATAAAATAAGTAGTTAAAGTAAAAAAAAAAAATTGAAAAAAAGTAACAGCAGCCTTGCACACAGGGTGCACCGTCACGAGGAGCAGTTTGCAGTCGTGCAGCAGGCCTTGAGAGGACTCACGGACCAACTCCAGGCTACACTGACACCCACATCAGACCCATGGCAGAGTCATATCAACGTATGTTCGCTGATATGGAGGCTAGACACAGACCGCCTGCAGCTTCACCGCCACCAGCGGACCCAGCTCAGGGAGCTCATGTTACACCTCGTCTGGCCTCTCCGGAGACAGTAGATAGTTTCTCATTCAGTGTGATTTACATTTCAAATTGATGCCTTATGTTTATGGCACAGACTATGCCAGGATAGCATTCATTATCTCCCACCTGTCTGGCCGAGTGGCCGCATGGGCTACTGCTGAATGGGAAAGAAACTCTTTAACATGCCAATCTACTTTATTGTTTATTCAAGCTTTTAAGAGAGTTTTTGATCAGGTCACGCCAGCTAGGGAAGCAGCTCAGACGCTAGGGAGAATCATACAACGTCAGCGTAGGGTAGCAGATTATGCAATAGAATTCCGCACGATGGTAATAGACTGTGACTGGAATGACGCTTCTCTTCGGGACACTTTCAGGAACGGATTGTCAGAAGCCATCAAGGACCAGCTGATGCCTCTAGACCTTCCCACAGACCTAGAGTCAATGATAGCATTAGCTATCAAAATAGACCTGCGAATGATAGACAGGGAGAGAGAGAGAAAGCAGGTTGCAGGTCCATCCGGAGGTGCCGGTAGGAGCTCGTCTGTCTTCCCCCCCTTCTGGAAAACTCTGTCATGGCGATCGCCGGCCCAAAGCACCACAGCGCCCGCTGTTGCTTCGGAGGAACCCATGCAGGTTGGAAGGACCAAAGTGTCCTTCCAAGTGGGAGTTGTTTTTTTTGCGGGCAACAGGGGCATCAACAGATGACTTGTCCAGTAAAAGACGATGAAAGGGAGGACCCGGGTGAGCCAGTGTGACTTTTTTAACTTCCCATTATGCACTCTGACTAAGGTGAAACTATGTGTGGGCAATCAGGTTGTAGAACAGGGGGCGCTAGTAGACTCTGGGGCTGATGAAAGTTTTTTAGATAAGGAACTAGCGCTTAAATTTAACCTGACCCTGATCCTGTTATCCTCTCCTGTAAAGGCAAATGCGCTAGATAGGGCGCCTACTTTTCACAGTCACTCATTGCACAGAAGCTATTAAGATGTGTATCAATGACAATCATGAGGAGGAGATCATTTTTCATGTCATGGAGTCCGTGCAACACCCTTTAATTCTGGGGTTTCCCTGGCTCATGAAACATAATCCAGTTATCAACTGGCGATCAGGGGAGGTTAAGGGGTGGGGAGAGGAATGCAAGCTAAAGTGTGACAAGAAAGAGGTCATAGTGAGGAAACTATCTACTGAAGTAGTCACCGATACTAACTGTCCGAAGTCACCGCATGATTCTCTTTCTGACTACCCAGACTTATCCAAGGTCCCGACTTGCTATCATGACCTCAAGGAGGTATTTAGTAAGTCTAGGGCAACCTCGTTGCCACCTCATCGTCCCTATGATTACGCCATAGAGAGGTTTCAGGATCCACAATTCCAAAAGGTTGAATGTTTTCCCTCTCTGCTCCGGAAAAGGAGGCCATGAGGAAGTACATCACCTCTTCACTCGAGGCAGGACTCATTCGACCTTCATCCTCCCCCGCCGGAGCGGGGGTTTTTTTTGTGGGGAAGAAGGATGGATCTCTTCGCCCTTGCATAGATTACAGTCCACTCAACCAGATCACAATCAAGAACCGGTACCCCCTCCCTCTCATGGACTCTGCTTTTGACCTGTTATAAGAGGCTAAAGTTTTCACTAAACTAGACTTGCATAATGCTTATAATTTGGTAAGAATAAGGGAGGGGGATGAGTGGAAGACTGGATTTAACACTCCGACAGGGCATTACGAGTACCTTGTGATGCCCTTTGGTCTCACAAATGCCCCGGCTGTTTTTTTGTCTCTGATAAACGATGTACTCAGAGAGTTTTTGAACATTTCTGTGTTTGTTTATCTGGATGACATCCTGATTATTTTTTCCAGGTGAGCAGACACACATCTAACATGTACATCAGGTATTGCAACGTCTACTGGAGAATCAACTTTTTGTAAAGGCAGAAAAGTGTGACTTTCATGCTTCCACAGTCTCTTTCCTGGGGATCATCATCTCTCCAGGACAAATCCTGATGGACCCGGCGAAGGTCAGTGCAGTTGCAGATTGGGGGACTCCCAATAGCAGAAAGAAGGCACAGCAATTTCTCGGTTTTGCAGACGTTTTGTGAGGAATTTTAGCGCCATTGCTGTACCATTACATGCACTGACCTCGCCGGGCGGTCCCTTTGTGTGGAATCCCAAGGCCGGGGAGGCCTTTGAGGAGCTAAAGGTGAGGTTTACCACAGCTCCTATACTAACTGTTCCTGATCCATCCAGGCAGTTTGTTGTGGAGGTGGATGCCTCAAATGATGGAGTAGGGGCCATCCTCTCACAACGAGCTGTCAAGGATAACAAGATGCATCCATGTGCCTTTCTTTCTCGAAAATTGTCTCCTGCAGAAAGGAATTACGATGTCGGTAACAGGGAACTTTTGGCAGTCAAGGTGGCTCTGGAGGAGTGGATGCACTGGCTCGAGGGGGCGCAGCCACTGTTCTTGGTCTGGACAGATCACAAGAATTTAGAGTACATCCGCAAAGCCAAAAGGTTGGATTCACGACAGGCCCGGTGGGAACTTTTTTTCAACCGCTTTAACTTTACCTTGTCTTTCAGACCTGGCTCAAAGAACGGCAAGCCTGACGTTCTCTCACGCCTCCACGACCCAGAACCCATCGCCAAAGATCCAGAGTCAATCCTTCCACTTAACCGTGTGGTTGGCGCGGTGACTTGGCCTATAGAAGCCCAGGTGAAGCGTGCCAGTGGGGAGAGCCCGAAGCCTAGTGGCTGCCCATCGGATAGGCTATTCGTACCTATATCCATGCGGTCACAAGTCATTCACTGGGCTCACACCTCACTACTCACCTGTCATCCGGGGGTCAAACAAACCGTATTCACTGTTCGGAGGAGGTTTTGGTGGGCGTCTTTAGTGAAAGATATAAAGAGTACGTGGTGGCATGTACAGTATGTGCCAGGAATAAGACTTCGTCCAAGCCACAGATGGGTCTTCTGCAGCCCCTGCCCATCCCCAGCAGACCCTGGTCCGACATATCCATGGACTTTGTCACGGGTCTGCCCCCATCTAAAGGTAACACCACCGTTCTCACGGTGGTGGACCGATTTTCAAAGATGGTACATTTTATTGCTCTGCATAAATTGCCTTCTGCTAAGGAGACGGCTCAAGTACTGCTAGACCATGTTGTTCGCATTCATGGAATACCGAGAGACATTGTGTCGGACCGGGGTCCACAGTTCAACTCCAGGTTCTGGAAAGAATTCTGCACCATCCTGGGAGCATCCGTCAGCCTCACTTCCGGATACCATCCCCAGTCCAACGGGCAGACAGAGCGGATGAATCAGGAGCTGGAGACTTGCCGGCGGTGCCTAGTCTCGCAGAACCCCGCGGCCTGGAGTGAGCACTTGACATGGGTTGAGTATGCACACAATTCCTTGCCTACCTCTGCTACCGGCCTGTCTCCTTTTCACTGTGGCTATGGCTATCAACCACCCTTGTTTCCGGAGTCCGAGAAGGAAGTGGTGGTCCCGTCTGCTCACGCTCTCGTTAAGAGATGCCACCGTATTTGGGCTGCCGCTCGTCGGGTCCTCCTCAAGAGTTAAATCCGGATGAAGAGGGTGGCTGATCGAGGGCGGCGGACGGCACCTACCTACAGACCGGGGCAGAGGGTGTGGCTATCCACAAGAGACTTGCCTATCCATGTCATGTCAAGAAAGCTCGGTTTGTGGGTCCATTTCCCGTTACCAAGGTCATAAATCCTGTTTCTGTCCGTCTTCGTCTACCCAGGTCACTGCGGGTCTATCCGACCTTCCACGTCAACCGGATTAAGCTGGTATTGGACAGTTTCTTGGTTCCACCATCCAAGCCCCCTCCTCCCCCCCAGGTCATTGATGGAGGCCCGGTGTATGTAGTCAAGCGTCTTTTGGCCGTCAGGAGACAGGGTCGAGGTCGGCAATTCTTGGTGGACTGGGAAGGATATGGCCCCGAGGAACGGTCGTGGGTTCCGTCCCATTTCATCATCGGGCAGGGACTTATTGAGGATTTTTATAGGAGACATCCAGAAGCTCCTGGGCCATCAGGAGTCGTCCCTAGAGGCCCCCCCTCATTAATAAATTACACAAAATATACTAATATCTAAAACAAAATAACAAAAACTAAACTAAACTAAACTAGTATAAACAAAATATAACTAAATGAAATCTAAATGTATTGACAGATGAATTGCACAATTTACAGTATTAATACAGAAATACGTAGGTATATACAATATACAACATAGTGCAAATTGGCAGTAATAAAATACTAATAAATAACTCAGATGAATACTGAAAAAGTGACATGTGAAAAGTGAAAAGTGAAATTGAATTTACAGTGCAAAATTACATTGAAAGGATTTACAGTGCGTTGACCAAAAAATATTAACACAGTGCGTTGACCTCAGGTCACTGAGTCTCCACTGTCCCTCTCACGAGCCGAGGTAGATGAATTAAAGAGTTTAGTTTAGTTCCAGGGTTTTATTTCTATAGTCTTCCTCCCGCCCCCCGGTGATGTCATTATTGTTCGTCTCCTGGCAGAATTATAGAGACTGATGGCCACAGGAAGAAAGGACTTCCTGTGGCGTTCTGTGGTGCACCTGGGTGGAATGAGTCTGTTGCTGAAGGTGCTTCTGTATGAGGTCAGCACCTGATGGAGAGGGTGAGAGTTGTTGTCAAGGATACTACGCAGCTTACGCAGCATCCTCCTCTCAGACATCACCAACAAGGAGTCCAGCTGGACCCCCAGGACAGCGCCAGCCTTCCTGACGATCCTGCTGATCTTGTTGGCGTCTGCTGACCTCAACCTGCTTCCCCAGCACACGACACCGGAGAAGATGGCACTGGCTACCACCGACTCGTAGAACATCTTCAGCATCGTATTGCAAACGTTGAAGGACCGGAGCCTCCGCAGGAAGTAGAGACGGCTCTGGCCCTTCTTGTAAACAGCCTCAGAGTTCTTGGCCCAGACCAGTTTGTTGTCCAGGTGAACTCCCAGGTATTTATATTCCTGAACAACTTCTGCGGACACACCCTTGATGGAAATGGGTGTGGGGGTAGATTTCCTCCTGCGGAAGTCCACCACCATCTCCTTCGTCTTGTCTGTGTTGAGCTGCATGTGGTTCAGCTCACACCACTCAACGAAGGAGTCCACGATGCCCCTGTACTCCTCATCGTTTCCCTCGCTGAGACAACAACTGCAGAGTCGTACGAGAACTTCTGCAGATGGCAGGACTCTGAGTTGTACTGGAGTTGTACTCTGAGGTGTAAAGGGTGAACAGGAATGGGGAAAGAACCGTTCCCTGTGGAGCACCAGTGCTGCTGACCACAGTGTCAGACACACAGTCCTGCAGTCTGACAACCTGTGGACGACCCGTCAAATAGTCTGTAATCCAGGAAACCAGGGAAGAGTCCACCTTCATCGGCGTCAGCTTACTCCCCAGCAGGGCAGGCCGGATGGTGTTGAACGCACTGGAGAAGTCGAAAAACATGATTCTCACAGTGCTCCCGGGTCTGTCCAAGTGGGCGTAGGCACGATGAAGCAGGAAGATGATGGCGTCCTCCACCCCCAGTTTCGGCTGGTAGGCAAACTGAAGAGGGTCCCACGATGATCTGACCAGGGGCCGAAGAAGCGACAGGACCAGCCTCTCAAAGGACTTCGACACGTGGGACGTCAGCGCCCCGGTCTGTAGTCGTTAGAGGAGCTGGGACGTTCCTTCTTCGGAACCGGCACCAGGCAGGATGTCTTCCACAGCACAGGGACCCTCTCCAGTCTCATGCTCAGGTTGAAGATGTACTGCAGGACTCCACTCAGCTGGGCAGCACATGTTTTGAGGACCCTCGGGCTGACGCCGTCAGGACCAGCAGCCTTGCCTGGATGGAGCCTGCACAGCACTTTCCTCACCTGCTCAGCTGTGAAGGTCTGTGTGCCTTGTGTGGGGGCAGGAAGAGTCTCTGATGTGTTGATGGGGGAGGGGTGAGGTAGTGGTGGGGGAGAGAGAACATGTATGTTGTCGCTGGAGAGGGACGGTGGGGGAGGGGGGACAACAGGGCTGGGGGGCTGGAGGGGAATGGTTGTAGAGGAGCTGGGGGAGGGGGAGGGGGAGGGGGAGGGGGAGGGGTGGTAGACCGGAGCCCACTCATTGAATCTATTGAAAAACAAATTCAACTCGTTGGCCCGGTCAGGACCCCTCCCTATTGTCTGGCTACCAGGTTGTTTGTAGCCAGTGATGCTCCTCATGCCACTCCACACATCCTTCAGGTTGTTCTGCTGAAGTTTGTGCTCCAGCTTCCTCCTGTAGTTGTCTTTGCCCTCTTTACATCAGTGAGGAGCAGAAGAGGTCAGGGGGTGTCTTGCTCTAGCTCAGGGGTTCTCAAACTTTTTGGGGGACCCCTTACAGAGAAAAAAATGCCAAGGACCCCGTCAAAATCGTTACACACAATTAAACATATGCTTAATACCACTCTTTGTACTCTTAGATGCCATTGGAACTATTTGTATTCTAAAAATGTTCAATCTAAATACCAGTTTCATAATCATAAACAGAAACACATTTCAATTTTAATCAAGTTAATACCACTTATTTACCTTTTAAACAGAGGGTCATTTTATTTTAATTGCATTTTGACTCAACTTGACAGCATTTATACTTTTCAAGTAATGATGATCCTAAAAGATTTCAGAACAGTTAACAGTAAAAACAGTAACAACAGAAACAAGACATAGTCCTATGACTATGAACAGTAACAAGATGAACTGTAACAAGACATAGTCCTATGACAATGAACTGTAACAAGATGTGGCAGAAAGCTTTTAACAAATCATAACAGAAGTTATCCTAACAGAAGTTATCCTAACAGAAGTTATCAGAACAGAAGTTATCCTAACAGAAGTTATCAGAACAGAAGTTATCCTAACAGAAGTTATCCTAACAGAAGTTATCAGAACAGAAGTTATCCTAACAGAAGTTATCAGAACAGAAGTTATCCTAACAGAAGTTATCAGAACAGAAGTTATCAGAAGCGTTACAGAACACATCATATTTATTAAGCCCATGCCCGTGTTTTTTGGCGGATGTAAACAATCTTTAATTTTGTCCTTTTATAATATATAATAATATTCCGGGTGCTTTGTAATCAGATGTTGCTTTAGCTTAGCTGGCCTCATGGCTTCATTCTCACCTGAAGAGACATGACGCACTTCAGTCTCCCCTTACTGTTCTCAACAAACAAACTAAATTGACATAATTGTTGTTATGCTTGGTTGATTGGGGCGGCAGTATAGCTCAGGAGGTAGAGCGGTCGCCTCACAACCGGAAGGTTGCTGGTTTGATCCCCGGCTCCTCCTAGTGAAAACTGTGGAGGTGTCCTTGAGGAAGACCCCCTAACCCTAACTGCTCCCCTCTGTATAACCAGCTGCCCTCTGGTCCTAATACTAGGATGGGTTAAATGCAGAGAACACATTTCACTGTTTGTTTACATGTATGTGACCAATAAAGAGGATTCAATGTGTTTGTTTCTGTCTGTAGTACATTTTGATTAATTAATTGATTTAATATTTTTAATTGATTGTCAATTATTTATATTATAAATGGTAGCCCCTGGCTATGGGTCGCGGACCACAGTTTGAGAACCCTTGCTCTAGGATACATACAGGTTAGACTGAGAACCTAGGGGGGATCGAACCTGCCAGTCAAACACCCAAAGCCACTACAATATCCTGTTAATACAAACAAGCTGTATGTTCCACTTAGCGTGTGAACATCTCCTCTGCGTTTGGTGGAACTGAGGAGAAATAAGGAAGATCTGTTCTGGTATTCTAACGTCTACCGATCACCAGGTGTTAAATATCAGCTTCAAATACCAGTTAGACAGGCGAGCAGGGAGCAGTATATTATATTACAACTAGAAGCTGAGTCTAGAAGAGGAAGGAGGACGTATCTGGTTACAGATCACATGACCTCCAGAGGGACCCCCCATCTCAGATGGGTTCAGTAACCACTACAGACCTCATGTCTAGTCCTCACCACTAGAGGGGTTTGTCTCTCTCGGTGTGTGTTGTAGAGGACACTGTCCCCCATTAAGACATGCCCATAACATTGGACAGGGAGAGTGGATTGGAATTGGAAACACGGCCCAGGCCACAAGGACAGGCAGGAAACCACACACACACACACACACACACACACACACACACACACACACACACACACACACACACACACACACACACACACACACACACACACACACACACACACACACACACACACACACACACACCCGTGTCTGGGATTCACTTCCCTGAATGAGTGGTACAATGTGACCCCACTGATACTGCCCACATTAATGCTAATTGTCTCCGGACAAAAATTAATCACGTTCCTCTGTGTCTGACAATGGAGCCGAGGAGGACATGGTGTGTGTGTGTGTGTGTGTGTGTGTGTGTGTGTGTGTGTGTGTGTGTGTATGTGTGTGTGTGTGTGTGTGTGTGTGTGTGTGTGTGTGTGTGTGTGTGTGTGCGTTAAGGTGATTATAAAATCTTTTAATTTGGTGTTTCAATGCGTCAGCACTGCCCAAAAACCTCTGCCACTTCCCGCCAGCTCAAACAGCTCAATTGTAACCAACCTCAACCAATCAACCTTGTAAGTCGCTTTGGATAAAAGCGTCTGCCAAATGCCCGAAATGTAAATGTAAATGTAAATGTAAATCTATAACAGAGGTGGCCAAACTGTGGCCCGCGGGCCAACTGCGGCCTGTGGCCCATTTTTAAGTGGCCCGTGGTGAATTTTACAAATAAAACTGAATATGGCCTATTTGCATTCTTCAGTCCAAGGTGTAGAATCACTGCTCCTTCTGAGCAGTTCCTATCATAAGTGAATTAAACATGTATGACAGTACTTGTGTGTGTTTATAAGCCCAATTACTTAAAACAATTAAAAACTAATATCTAACAGTTAGTAGCCCATTTGATGGGTTAATGAGCCCACAAATTGTATTTACACAGGTTACATCCTGTATATACAGGATGTGTTACGGCTCTCTTTAAACAGGGCTGTGATCAGGGAGCATCCTGAGTTAGAAGCAACATTGGGAACTTTTCTTGTGAGAAGGAGCTGCTAGACGACTACATTAGGATACATTATAGAACTCATGGATCACCTGCAGTACCTTCACTGACCACCACTGATAACTGTAGAACCGGGTAGACCACTGCTGCTTTAATACTGGTTGTGGCCCCTGACTCCTTCTATTTTTCTGTATGTGGCCCCAAATGAAATGTGTTTGGACACCCCTGATCTATAACCTAACCTGTTCTTTAAGAGAGACAATGAATCGATAGGCCGACGAGATAGACAGAACCGTTTCCGAGCCGATTGCTCTCGTAACCATGAGTGTCATGCATGGGTTTCAAACTCACGGTTTCCCCGCATGCGAGGCAGACGCTCTAACGTGAGAAGCTAAAACCCACGAACCTCTAGCCTTCATCGCTAGAACGTCTTTTAGGCGTCGGGGAGTGAAGTGTACTACACTAAACAGCACCACCTGCTGGCATCCGTTACACAAAGTCACTCCACCCTCAAGGAGACGGGAGAGGAAGGAAAGCTTGGCATTAGTCGGGTTTCCATCACCATATTTCGATTCGCATTTTGAAGAATCGCATTAGAAAATGTTGATGGAAACGTCAAAATTCTAATCAACTAAAAGTTGATACTCTCGCATGAGGTGGTTTTTGACGGATTTAAATCAAGTTAATTCGCAAAAGCGGAGATGGAAAGGAAACCCCTTTGCCGAATCAATTCTGACGTAGCGAACTTTGAACTCACGTGACCTATGCTGTGGGCTTCTTCTCAAGCGTTCCTACGACCTGAAAACATGACTAGCAATAACAGGTGCGTGAGTGGGTCTGGGTCTCGTCCATAAACAGAACATCACAGCCATCTACAGCAACAATCTACCAGGAATTATGAAATTATATATAAATATATGTATATATTCTCAGAGCGTTTTGCACAAGTGGAAGAGTCTAAAGCAGCGGTACTGCTGAGAAACGAGAGATGTCTCGAGGCATATAACATGCATATAACGTTGCTTTCATTTTTGTCTCACGTGGTTTTGTTTACCTCTAGATTGTCACCACCCCACCGACAGATATTCGTCGTTGCTGACGTAGTTTGTTCGCTCAAACTAGTTGATGGAAACAACTAATTCACATTTCCTTTTTTTTGCTTTGTTGCAAACTTCCAAAAGTCACTGAAAATTCGCTTCGACTGTTAGATGGAAACCCAGCTAGTGAGACAGTCGAGTTGTGTTTGAAACGCTGGTAATCCGGTCCAATCTCAACCCTCAGACGTGCTTTACGGGCCGCATGTCGAATGACTTTGTCCGAAATACGAATCCTCCAGAACACCTGTTAGCTGCTTAAAGCCGTTTCCCCATCTGACTGAACATTGGGACAGCGGTTATAATGGGGGATCAAGGAGGCGAACATCTGGAGATAGTATCCATGTGTTCGACATGGAGCTTACCCTCCAACAGGACTGTCTCCGGTGCTTCCCATTGGTGTAGGAGTCAGACAGGGTCAGAGAGATGAAGTCCTTCCTGGAGGCCTCCAAGGTCCATGTTATTGGCATCTTTTACAATGGAAGTACGGCAGGAAGTACGGCGTGCTTGATGTGATTTTCTAGTCTCTGAATACGTAAAAAAACTAAATGAAGTCGATTGTTCTAGATATTCTTCTAAACTTACATATGAGGGTTACATATAAGGTTTGGCTTCACTTCCAGACCCGTATGCATTGAAAAGGATGGCAACATAACCGACTCTTTGCCCAGATTGGTTGTGTCTCATCAGAAATGTTAGCCTAGTCATGTTTCATGTTTTGTTAAGTCATTTTTGTTAAGTCGTCTTGTCTCCCACTTCCTGTTTTATTTTGGTCCTCACCTTGTGTGTCTCATTCCAGGTCCCTTGACTCCCTATCCCAGGTGTGCTCCGGCCCTCGTTAGCGTCAGCCCCGCCCCTGATTGTTCCAGCTGTTCCTCTGGTCTGGTGCCAGTTCCTCTTGTCCTGTGGTGATGTCAGCAGCCCGCTGGGCGTACCAGCGCGGTTCCTCTTGTCCTGTGGTGATGTCAGCAGCCCGCTGGGCGTACCAGCGCGGTTCCTCTTGTTTCAAGCCTGATTCCTGCTCCCGTGTTTTTGTTCAAGTAACTTTTCTTCCTCATTTTGTTAGTGATTTTCAAGTTTTTTGTGATTAAGTTTTGATCGTCATACTGAGGACATTTTTTGGAATAACGTAAAACCGTTAAACCGCTATTTAACCGTTATTTCATGCAAAATAAATATATTTATGGGTTTTCAAATGGTTTAAATTCCAATAACTGAGATTATTCGTACCAAAACATTGAATAAAGAAAACTGTCATCAAAAGTTAAGATAGATAGATGGAACTTTATTTATCCAGAGGGAAGTTGTTGTGCAACAGTCGCAATACAAAGTAGAGACAATATAAGGTTCAAAAGTATACAAAAGTGCAAAATGATTTATACAAATATATATATATATATATATATATATATGTATATATATATAGACAAACCCAATAAATACTGAGCTGACAGGAAGATGTACATATCATCCATCAGTCACTTTATTGTTATTTTTTATTGTGTACAGTATCTTTATAGCAGGCCTTTAGTGCTTTTCGAATGCACTATAACTTATAATACTGTGGGAGGGAATGGGGAGTAAGCATTCCATTGTACTTGTTGCACATGAACATATAATTGTTGAATCTTGAGTATAAACCAAAGAGTCCTGACTGACCCAAAGGCTCCCGGTTCCTTCTATGAACAGCATTTATCCAGGCCTCTCACTTTGGTTCTCATTCTGGAATCCTCAGGAAATGTTTACTAGAACCTTTTTGAACCGATTTGTGTAACCAATAACACAACTTTCCGGCATTATGCCTAAAACAATGGTTACTTTTCCTGACAGGTCCCATTCATTTCAGGTCCCACTGTGCTTTTTGCCAACCGGAACACATAAAAACCCGCTATAGAGCCCTTCAGCAGTGGTTCTAGTCCCCCCTCCTCTTTCTGGGTTCTGTAGCTATAGAGCCCTTCAGCAGTGGTTCTAGTCCCTCCTTTCTCTGGGTTCTGCAGCTATAGCGCCCATCAGCAGTGGTTCTAGTCCCTCCTCTCTCTGGGTTCTGCAGCTATAGAGCCCATCAGTAGTTGTTCTAGTCCCTCCTACTCTCTCTGGGTTTTGCAGCTACAGAGTCCTTCAGCAGTAGTTCTAGTCCCTCCTCCTCTCTCTGGGTTCTGCAGCTATAGAGCCCTTCAGCAGTGGTTCTAGTCCCTCCTCTCTCTTGGTTCTGCAGCTATAGAACCTTACAGCAGTGGTTCTAGTCTCTCTCTGGGTTCTGCAGCTATAGAGCCCTTCAGCAGTGGTTCTAGTCCCTCCTCTCTCTGGGTTCCGCAGCTATAGAGCCCTTCAGTAGTGGTTCTAGTCCCCCTCCTCTCTCTGGGTTCTGCAGCTATAAAGCCCTTCAGCAGTGGTTCTAATCCCTCCTCCTCTCTCTGGGTTCTGTAGCTATAGAGCCCTTCAGTAGTGGTTCTAGTCCCTCCTCCTCTCTCTGGGTTCTGTAGCTATAGAGCCCTTCAGCAGTGGTTCTAGTTCCTCCTCCTCTCTCTGGGTTTTGCAGCTATAGAGCCCTTCAACAGTGGTTCTAGTCCCTCCTCCTCTCTCTGGGTTTTGCAGCTATAGAGCCCTTCAGCAGTGGTTCTAGTCCCTTCTCCTCTCTCTGGGTTCTGTAGCTATAGCGCCACGTTGAACTCTGTCACCAGGAAGTCCACGTGGTCGCGCTCTTTGTTCTTGAAGGCTTCGGCGATGAGCCGCGCGGCGTCCCGGTGCTCGCGGCCGCGGAGGGAAAACCCGCCCACCTCCAGGATCACCTGACCCACCCGCAGCTGGCCGCAGTTGTGAGCCGACCCGCCCCTCTGGTGGAGAGAGAGAGAGAGAGAGAGAGAGAGAGAGAGAGAGAGAGAGAGAGAGAGAGAGAGAGAGAGAGAGAGAGAGAGAGAGAGAGAGAGAGAGAGAGAGAGAGAGAGAGAGAGAGGGAGAGAGAGAGAGAGAGAGAGACCTTTTTAAAACGGTTACCAATACAGTATATTTGTATTTATATTACATTACACTATCATACATTTGCTGGACTTTCTGGACTCATTACAGATACTGCACTGTACTGTACTGTATTCATGATGCTGCTGCACTGCTGGCACTTTAAAATGCTTTTAAAATGTTTTTTGCACAATTCAACACATGAACATATCATCAATCAGTCACTTTATTGTTATGTTTATTGTGTACAGTATTGTTATAGTATAGTGTTGCATAGTCTAAGTATAGTAAATAGTATAGTATATTGTTTTAAATTGTAGGAAATTCGTGTTGCGAGAGGGAATGGGGAGTAAGCTTCAAATGTACTTTTTGCATATGGCAAATAAAAACATCTTGACTCTTCTCCGATCATACACCAAACATATAAAACTACATAATTTTAGATTTACACGCTTTAATCCAAAGTCAAACCAAAAGCAAGCAATCTAAATGTGAGTTGTCAGCGCTGCAGAACCACGTTTAAAACAACTGTAGCCCATTAGTTTACTTCACCGTCTGATCCACCGACATGTCAACTCAGTAATTGTGACATTTGATAAACATAATAGAGTAATGCCTCTGGACGTTGGCACATGTATAACAGACATACCCTTTAAACCACATGATGTAATGTTTCCTAGACCTGATATAATGTTATGGAGAAGGTTAGCTGTCCCCAACGCCAACCTGTCAAACGGGGTACGAGGAGCTCAGGGATACAATTTTAAAAACATTTAATATATTAATAATGTTCATGTTTACACTGCTACACAAAACACAAACATACGTCGACTAGAGGGTGCCTATTTTCTATGTGACTATTTTTTAGGAAAGCTTAGAGGCGGTTCGCTGCTAAAGCAAAGACAAAAGTCTGGGAACCACTGCAGTAAGGCCACTAAACAGCTCTCAGCCATCTGATGGAGAGACACGTCTCCATAACAGCTACGCCCCTGGCCAAGGTGAACACAGCTCACACAACATGAACCCTCCACAATAGGCTAAGATAATAAACAAACCCCAGGGAAAACCACCAGGTCTCCATCACCTCCTCCTCCTCCCACACCTCCTGACAGGTCATTAAGGAGCAGGTAGGGGTTAGACAGTACAGAGACAGGTCATTAAGGAGCAGGTAGGGGTTAGACAGTACAGAGACAGGTCATTAATGAGCAGGTAGGGGTTAGACGGTACAGAGACAGGTCATTAAGGAGCAGGTAGGGGTTAGACAGTACAGAGACAGTCAAGAGCAGGAGGGTAGCAGTAAGAGACGGGTCATTAAGGAGCAGGTAGGGGTTAGACAGTACAGAGACAGGTCATTAAGGAGCAGGTAGGGGTTAGACAGTACAGAGACGGGTCATTAATGCTCTTTTCACTGGTCTTCCTAAAAAATCAATAGACAAGCTACAGCTAATTCAGAACTCTGCTGCTAGACGTTTAACGACAACAAGGAAGAGAGAGCACATTACTCCAGTTTGAGCTGCATTGCATTGGCTCCTTGTGTCTTTTAGAATTGATTTTAAAGTCCTTCTACTTGTTTTTAAAGCTCTTAACAATTTAGCACCCTCGTACATTTCTGATTCCCTGTCTTTTTATGTCCCCTCACGAGCCCTAAGGTCCTCCACAGCTGCTCTTTGAAAGGTTCCTGGGGGCCCCAAGGGAAATTGGGGCATCTGCTTTTAACTTCTATGCACCACAACACAATCCCAACACATATTAGAGAGGCTGGCTCAGTGGACATCTTTAAACCACAGTTGAAAACATACCTTTTTAATATTGCTTTTAATTAGAAACTCTTTTTATTATTTTTAATCATCGATTTTATCCATTTTCTTTGCTTGTGATTTTAGACTGTGTGGTTTACTTTAGGTTATTTTCTTAATCTGTTATTATTCATTGTTTTATCTTTCTTTTATCATGTTATGTGAAGCACTTTGGGCTGCATCTTGTATGAACAGTGCTATATAAATAAAGTTATTATTATTATTATTATTATTATTAAGGAGCAGGTAGGGGTCAGACGGTACAGAGACAGGTCATTAAGGAGCAGGTAGGGGTTAGACAGTACAGAGACAGGTCATTAAGGAGCAGGTAGGGGTTAGACAGTACAGAGACAAGTCATTAAGGAGCAGGTAGGGGTTAGACAGTACAGAGACAGGTCATTAAGGAGCAGGTAGGGGTTAGACAGTACAGAGACAGGTCATTAAGGAGCAGGTAGGGGTTAGACAGTACAGAGACAGGTCATTAAGGAGCAGGTAGGGGTTAGACAGTACAGAGACAGGTCATTAAGGAGCAGATAGGGGTTAGACAGTACACAGACAGGTCATTAAGGAGCAGGTAGGGGTTAGACAGTACAGAGACGGGTCATTAAGGAGCAGGTAGGGGTTAGACAGGTCATTAAGGAGCAGGTAGGGGTTAGACAGTACAGAGACAGGTCATTAAGGAGCAGGTAGGGGTTAGACAGTATAGAGACAGGTCATTAAGGAGCAGGTAGGGGTTAGACAGTACACAGACAGGTCATTAAGGAGCAGGTAGGGGTTAGACGGTACAGAGACAGGTCATTAAGGAGCAGGTAGGGGTTAGACAGTACAGAGACAGGTCATTAAGGAGCAGGTAGGGGTTAGACAGTACAGAGACAGGTCATTAAGGAGCAGGTAGGGGTTAGACAGTACAGAGACAGGTCATTAAGGAGCAGGTAGGGGTTAGACATTACAGAGACAGGTCATTAAGGAGGAGGTAGGGGTTAGACAGTACAGAGACAGGTCATTAAGGAGCAGGTAGGAGTAAGGGTATCTTGCTCATCAGGGGATCAGATCCAGTACCTTCCACCGTGAGAGATTGCATCCAGGTAAGACTTTCTAGGGCTGCATGTGTTGTATGGTGCTGGCTACTATCCTAACTGCCATCGGTTGATCATCCCCGCGGTTGGTCTTGTGCTTCACCAGTGGAACTCCGGAGTGAGTCACGAAGCCCCTCTGCCCCGAGGGATGAGCTGGGCGGCCAAGGAGCGTCCGGTTAGCTGGAGCTGAGGCATTACCTGCTGTTGGTCTCTCTCTCTCCCCCATCCCTCAGACGCTAATACAGGTCAGCTCACTGCTCCTCTGCCCTCTCTTCTCACAGAATCACACCTCCACATATATATACATATGTATAAAGTGCCTCTTATTCCTCCCTCCTCATGGAATGGTCTAAACAGACCGAGGACTGAGGGGGACGGCCTCCAGGAGAACCTATGGTCCAAGGCTTTGAGTCTCCATGGTGATCACAGTAAGCTGGCCTCGGGCCACACAGACCCAACACTCACTGGGTCCATTTTAATCAGAACCTACAGCCATCCTGGCCTTGAGGAGAACTCTATTCTCCAGACCACTGACCCTCCTGCCTGACACAAACATGATACATCAAATGAGGGATTTCACAAAGGAATAAAGAACACTATTGTGTCCCCTTTCACCACCCTTACATTTTTCCCTTATGTATTTCAAACACCAGTTTCAAGGCTAAACACATTGACCATTCATTTAATTCTACCGCCTTGACAGATTGTTGATGAGGCCCAGCATCAAAAAGAATTCATCACAAGGATGCAGGATTGGGATGAGAGGGTGAAATCTCCTGGGAAATGTTGACTGATGCGTGATACAGGCCTGACTTAGACCCACAGTCCAAGCTCCTGCTTGAGGTTGTAGCTTCAGTTATCTACGTCATTAGTTATGATGGATGATCTCCATGGAGGCTTTCCACTCTGCCGGTTCCCCCAAAACGATCCACCGTGTAAGAGACAAAGTTCCCCAAGAGCTCTTCACAAATAAAGAGATACATACTGAACGATACAAATATAATAATGTTATTTAAATATAACATTTGGTAGACACTTTTTCCATAAGTGTCTTTGGGAAAACAATAGTGGTGGCCTCCAGAGGGAATTGAACCCCTAACCCTGGCAGTGGTGATACAGTGGCTTCACCGATGTAGAGAGTCATTTGTTTTCCAAGGGGACTAGCCAGCATAGTGCAGCGTTTAGGGTGTTGGACTCCCATATGAAAGGTTCTGGGTTCGATCCTCAAATGTCTGCAGCCTCACCTGTTTCATGCATCATCCTAGAGCAAGACACCCTATGCTCCAACCTGCTCATTAAAGACAGGAATCAAAATTCACTGTCATATGGGATTTGGGATAAAACCATCTGAAAACACACACCTAACTAAAACAATAGTAAATAGGTATGCAATGTCATTCTGTTCTCATAAATCCTCATCATTTGCTGTGCAAGAAAAACAGAACCCCCCCCCCCCCCCCAGGACCAGTCAGCTGCGGCCCGTCGTCACGGAGACGGAGACGGCGTTATGCTTCGGCGCCACGGAGCAGAAGCAGCGGCGGCCGCGCACTTTCGGCTCCTCATCTGTCGGCCAGACGGCAGAGAGAGAGAGAGGACATGAGGCATGGAACCAGCCCGTTCCATCTCCGTAACCCCCCCCCCCCCCCCCACCCCACCTGCGCTACACCCCCCCCCCAATACAATTCCAAAGGGCTTCTCCTCCTATTGGCGCTGTGCCCGTGCGGCGAGGAGGGAAAAGGTCGAGGCGCCGGCGTCTCAGAGATGAAATTGATGCCTTTGAAGGAAGATGGCGAGACGGTCGTAATGGAACTTTTCCTTTGGGCCGTTGACCAAATAGAACACCTGTCAGGTAGCCGGGGGACACCGCGGAGAAGATGATGTGTCTGGTCTAAATGGGGGGGTGGGGGGGACTTGATCATGATAAAGTGTTACCGGCTTTACATTTAACACCCCCGCCAACGGACAATAGTACAGTCCTTATTATATATATGTATATACAGTATATATATCCTGTATAAATTAAGCACTTTGAATTTGTACAGCAATTTGGAAATTACTATCTTTCAGGTATATATAATAATTCTAATATTAATAATAATTAATTAATTATAATAATAATAATAACTATATTAAGGATATTTTAGAATAAGTGAATACATTTCACAAAATGTTACTGCAATTAATCAGAGCAACGAGCGGAGACACAGACAGACAGACAGACAGACAGACAGACAGACAGACAGACAGACAAACAGACAGACAGACAGACAGACAGAGACAGACAGACAGACAGACAGACAGACAGACAGACAAACAAACAAGCGAGATGAATGAAGTGGTGAAATTGGTGAAGTGGCCTTTGTATGAGAGTCAGCCCAGACTGTATGACTCCCTGACTGACTGACTGACTGACTCCCTGACTGACTGACTGACTGACTGACTCCCTGACTGACTGACTCCCTGACTGACTGACTGACTCCCTGACTGACTGACTGACTGACTCCCTGACTGACTGACTGACTCACTGACTGACTGACTGACTCCCTGACTGACTGACTGACTCCCTGACTGACTGACTGACTCCCTGACTGACTGACTGACTGACTGACTGACTGACTCCCTGACTGACTGACTGACTGACTGACTGACTCCCTGACTGACTGACTGACTCCCTGACTGACTGACTGACTGACTCCCTGAGAGGAGCTAGTATAAATAGCACCGTGAGTTTCAGTTTTCTGCAGGTTGCCATGGAAGTAGAAGAAACTATTTTCTTAAAACGATTCCACCCCGATCCAGAGAGAACTGGTGAGACGTCAGCCTCCAAAAAAAACCCTGAACCCAAAGCCAAACATGAAACCCTTCATTCCCATTAGGTCCTGGGCCTGTTGTTCTAAAGGGCTTCTCCTGCTCCTCAAAGCCCACATGTAGGAGTTCCTCAGAAGAGAGCTGGCAGCGGTTGGCATATGACATATTTATTCATGCCTTCCTCCGGGCCGATTGGGACGAGCCCCCTCGGTGGGAGAACATCGAAGGTTACGCTGGTCTGTGTAAATCCTCCAGAGAGTAAAAAACAGCAGAGCTCTCAGTGAGGATGGCCTGTAGTCTGAACTCATCAAGGCTCCAAGGATGGGAGACCCCAAGTCCAATGGAATGCTTACTCCCCATTCCATCCCGCAGTATGAATATCTAAAACAACACTATAAAAATACTATACACAATAAAAATGAACATAAAAATAACAATAAAGTGATTGATGGATGATATGTACATGTGTTGAATTGTGCAAAAAGATTTAAACGCATTTTAAAGTGCCAGCAGTGCAGCAGCATCATGAGTACAGTGTAGAACAGAGCAGTCACTGTAATGAGTCCAGAAGGTCCAGCTAAGTATGATAGTGTAATGTTAATGACATGTTATTATAGTGTTATTATAGTGTAATGTTAATGACATGTTATGATAGTGTTATTATAGTGTAATGTTAATGACATGTTATGATAGTGTTATTATAATGTAATGTTAATGACATGTTGTAATGGAAAAATCATATGTTGTCCCTTCTATCACTCTCTGTTTCTTTGACCTTGTGACCCCCCTATGTAATTCTCCCTATCACCCTTTTGATCCTTATCCCCATCCTGCTTGACCAACTGTAATGTTTATCTCACAGCGGGGGACAGTGGCTATTACAGTCTACAGCTGTTGAGGGGGGGTTGGCATACAACTATTGAGCTGGATCAAAGGCTTGGCCGCTCCTGGTCCAACACCTCTGGCTTCCTCTGCCTGCACGAGAGTTCCTCCGTTCCCGTGCTGGGGATGGGGCTGGTGGAGCCAGGTGGTCAAGACTTGCATCATTGGGGTGAAAGACAGTGTCTTAGGGGCAGTCCTAAGGAGGGATAAATACTGAGTGTTGCCAGCATTGCGGCGGACTTCCCTATCCTCACCTCATAGGATTCGGGGCTCCCGACAAAGCTTTGTCTGTCTGTTTGTCTGTCTGTTTTGTCTGACTGTCTGTCTATATGTCTGTTTTGCTACTTGACTACTTGACTACTTGACCACTTGACTACTTGTCTACTTGTCTATTTGGATATGTTCATTGTGTTTCTGCTTGCTTGATAAATCTTCAAACTTAATTGAGTTCATGCGTGACAGTTCTTATTGATTGATAATTTGCCTTCTTATTCACGTAAATTTCCACCACAATTTGGTGTCAGAAGTGGGATCGTCACTCTCATCGCGGTAGGATACCCGGACGCAGACC
>CM051011.1:29809062-29838882 GCA_027704905.1 Muraenolepis orangiensis | reverse complement strand
TGCCAGGCTAGCTGCAGGGTACCTTGGCGTACCTTGGCGTGCCTTGATAGTTGCGGGGTACCTTGGCGTGCCAGGCTAGCTGCGGGGTACCTTGGCGTGCCAGGCTAGCTGCAGGGTACCTTGGCGTGCCAGGCTAGCTGCAGAGTACCTTGGCGTGCCAGGCTAGCTGCAGGGTACCTTGGCGTGCTTGTTGAAGCTCTGCAGGATGTCCCAGCCCCAGTCCTGGTACTTGGGGTTGTGGGTGAAGCGGTGGAGGTAGAACAAACTCTCCACGGTCTCTGGTCTCAGCAGGTTGTGTCTGTCTGGGGTCTGGACACAATCAAAAAACATACTTTGGCTAAGTTATACGACGAGGTCATTAGAATTATTATATTTCCTTTTTTTTATTAGTGTATCATTTTTGAACTGATAACTTCAACACTTAAAATAAATAAATAAATAAAAAGTAACAATTTTAAAAATAAAATAAATAAAATAAATAAAATAAATAAAATAAATAAAATAAATAAAATAAATAAAATAAATAAAATAAATAAAATAAATAAAATAAATAAAATAAATAAAATAAATAAAATAAAATCTAAATACTAAAATCTAAAACCTTAGTATCTGAGGCCCTGACCTTGACGTGGATGTCCGGTCCGGAGTCTGAGGGAGGCAGGTTGAACTGGGCGATCTCGGGGCTGAGGCCGGTCTCCATCTGGACGTACATCTGGTGGCACGTCTCCATCAGCTGCTGGGCCAGGTCCATGTGGTCCCCTGGGAGCCCGTGGTGGACGCCCAGGGCCAGGGTGCCCGGGAGGAAACACACCAGGTGGTCCTGGAGGAGAGACAGATGGAAGGGGGGTTTATGGGAGTCAGGATTTAGTTTTCATTGTATATAAAATAAATAAAAAATAATAAAAAATGTGTTACTTTGTTTGATTCTGGCCATTTGAAAGGTTATTTTTTCATCATGAATCATCATTTAAATGATTATCAGATTATCATTGTGATTCATGGTTATCATTACCCTTGTGGTAAAACCCTGAAGCAGAGGGTTAACACACACTCAGACGATGGGTCGATGGTATTGATCAGACCATCGGGTACCAGACTCCCTGGACCAGACTAACGGGAGAGGCTGATTGGACGACTTAAAGACTCAGACGTCTGGACACCCTCTGATGATCGGCTCAGTATTTACACAGGGGGTCGATGGGCGTCGCTGTAGCTACATGCTGCGGCCGAGGGTCATGTGACGCGGGTCACATGTGTGTGTGTGTGTGTGTGGTCACCATCTTGGGGTTGAAGCGGTTGTGGGACAGCTCTCCTACGAAGGTGAGCTTGTTGGGTCCTGACTGCCTAAGGAGGTGCTTCCTCACGCCCTCCAGAGCATGGAGGTAGTCCTCCAGCAGACTGGAGAACACACGCACGCACACAGAGACACGCACACACACACACACACACACACACACACACACACACACACACACACACACACACACACACACACACACACACACACACACACACACACACACACACACACACACACACACACACACACACACACACACACACACACACACACACACACACACACACACACACACACATTTATTGGCATACAACTGTATATGCGTAATTAGGCAAAGATAAATTAATAGTGGAGCATTTCTATAGCTTAAACTGCAAATACTTGTCTGTAAAGTACTCTAATCGGCAAAGAAAAACCTGCATTCTGTTTCCATGTTTCTGATTATTGTTTCCACCAAGGCATTCTGAGGGCTGGTTCGGAGCCTCATCTCAAACCAGTTTTTTGCGTTTCCGCGAAAGAACCGGTTGTTGGCCCGGAAAACTGATTCCTGAGCGGCCCCAAATCGAAGCTGGGCTAGCCCAGCAAGAACCCCTACGTCAGGGGCTAGGGGCGGGGCTTATCGTGACCAACAGATCAACAAAAAAGTTGTGACCGCCATTTTAAAAATCCCTAAAAATTGGATTATGGAAGTGAAGGCGAAGCAGCGGTGGTCCATGGAGGAAACACACGTCTGGACTCCTGGGCTCCTGGGCTCCGAGGGGCCCCTCGGAGCCCAGGAGCCTCTCGGAGCCCAGGAGCCCCTCGGAGCCCAGGAGCCCCTCAGAGCCCAGGAGCCCCTCAGAGCCCAGGAGCCTCTCGGAGCCCAGGAGCCCCTCAGAGCCCCTCAGAGCCCAGGAGCCCCTCAGAGCCCAGGAGCCTCTCGGAGCCCCTCAGAGCCCAGGAGCCCCTCAGAGCCCAGGAGCCCCTCGGAGCCCAGGAGCCTCTCGGAGCCCAGGAGCCCCTCAGAGCCCAGGAGCCCCTCAGAGCCCAGGAGCCCCTCAGAGCCCAGGAGCCCAGGAGCCTCTCGGAGCCCAGGAGCCCCTCGGAGCCCAGGAGCCCCTCGGAGCCCAGGAGCCCCTCGGAGCCCAGGAGCCCCTCGGAGCCCCGGAGCCACTCGGAGCCCAGGAGCCCCTCAGAGCCCAGGAGCCCCTCAGAGCCCAGGAGCCCCTCAGAGCCTAGGAGCCCCTCGGAGCCCAGGAGCCTCCTTGGAGCCTGCTTTATTGACATTGACTTATTGCACTGCACTCTACCCTTTTACATTTTGTGATTATTGTATATTGTGTATTTTTCTATATTTAATGTTTTTTTTAATTTAAAAAAATTCTAAATATAAATGTCTGCTTCATTATGCTTTATCAACTGAGAAACATAATACAAGATGACAGTTTTGAAGAAGAAAAGGCCAATGGTCCCTTCTGTTGAAGTACTTCATTAATGCAGCTCTAACGTAATGGCGTCCATAGCACTAAAGAGGAGCAGCTCAACGCGTTGGACCAGCCCTGTTTGTATTCCAATGGAGCCTCAAAGCCAGGAGCAACACCTGTACAGACATGATGTAGTCCACCACTGTGGTTACTGTGGTTGTGGAAGTTGGCGCTAGCGTTGCTGGGAAAGCAGAGACGTATCCAGACGTTAACAGTGACTTAATGATGTGGCTGTCTTGGTGGAAAAGTCGGCGGAAACGCAAACCTGTTCTTAGACGGTTCCAACTGTGAACCGGCTCTAGCACCAGCCCAGAGCTAGAGCTAGGTTCGCGTTGGTGGAAACAAGGCATTAGAGATAGTATAGCAGCATTACCACCCACACAATAATGACTGCATAGTTAATCACATGATTTGATTCACTAATTGGTTAATTGGAGCAGGTGAAGTTCCAGAGAGTGGCTCACCTGTCCTCGGTCTTGCCCCCCTGGATCCACTGCTTGAGGAGGTACTCGTAGTGGCTGTCAGTGCGCGCCCCCAGGGTGAACACCCCCTTGTGGGAGAAGTGTCCCGTGTTGGTGTTGATGAACATGGGCACCAGGCCGTCCTTCTTGCCCGGCAGGTTGTGGACCAGCCGGGTCACCTCGTTCACCACGTCCTGGGGTTGAGAGGGGAGGGATGGGGTGGGTGGTCGGTACCGGGGAGCTAAACGTGTGTGTTGCATACGGCTGGATTCAATCTGTATAGCCATGGTTCAATTGTTCCATCCATTGATCCATGTTCATCCATCTACTCTTCAATCCATACTCCAGGGGTCGGCAAGTAAGTTAATATTTAATAATAATAATAATTTATTTTTATTCTCAAAATAATCTTCCAGGCCAAATATTATTGCTGGCGCGCCACCAATGGCCCGCGGGCCACCTGTTGCCGACCCATGGTCTAGAGTCTACTGACCTGGTACTGGGAGTCTAGGGGGTACTGACCTGGTACTGGGGGTCTAGGGTCTACTGACCTGGTACTGGGGGTCTAGGGGGTACTGACCTGGTACTGGGGTCTAGGGTCTACTGACCTGGTACTGGGGGTCTAGGGTCTACCGACCTGGTACTGGGGGTCTAGAGTCTACTGACCTGGTACTGGGAGTCTAGGGGGTACTGACCTGGTACTGGGGGTCTAGGGTCTACTGACCTGGTACTGGGGGTCTAGGGGGTACTGACCTGGTACTGGGGTCTAGGGTCTACTGACCTGGTACTGGGGGTCTAGGGTCTACTGACCTGGTACTGGGGGTCTAGGGTCTACTGACCTGGTACTGGGGGTCTAGGGGGTACTGACCTGGTACTGGGGGTCTAGGGTCTACTGACCTGGTACTGGGAGTCTAGGGGGTACTGACCTAATACTGGGGGTCTAGGGGGTACTGACCGGGGACTGACCAGGTACTGGGAGTCTAGGGGGTACTGACCTGGTACTGGGAGTCTAGGGGGTACTGACATGGTACTGGGGGTCTAGGGTCTACTGATCTGGTACTGGGAGTCTAGGGGGTACTGACCTGGTACTGGGGGCTTAGGGTCTACTGACCTGGTACTGGGAGTCTGGGGGGGGGGGGGGGGGTACTGACCTGGCATTGAGAGTCTAGGGGGTACTAACCTGGTACTGGGAGTCTAGGGTCTACTGATCTGGTACTGGGAGTCTAGGGTCTACTGATCTGGTACTGGGAGTCTAGGGTCTAATAATCTTCCGGGCCAAATATTATTGCTGGTGGGCCACCAATGGCCTGCGGGCCGCCTGTTGCCGACCCATGGTCTAGGGTCTACTGATCTGGTACTGGGGGTCTAGGGTCTACTGATCTGGTACTGGGGGTCTAGGGTCTAATGACCTAGTACTGGGAGTCTAGGGGGTACTGACCTGGTACTGGGGGTCTAGGGGGTACTGACCTGGTACTGAGGGTTTAGGGGTACTGACCTGGTACTGGGGGTCTAGGGTCTACTGACCTGGTACTGGGGGTCTAGGGTCTACTGACCTGGTACTGGGGGTCTAGGGGGTACTGACCTGGTACTGGGGGTCTAGGGGGTACTGACCTGGTACTGAGGGTTTAGGGGTACTGACCTGGTACTGGGGGTCTAGGGTCTACTGACCTGGTACTGGGGGTCTAGGGTCTACTGACCTGGTACTGGGGGTCTAGGGGGTACTGACCTGGTACTGGGGGTGTAGGGTCTACTGACCTGGTACTGGGGGTCTAGGGTCTACTGACCTGGTACTGGGGGTCTAGGGGGGTACTGACCTGGTACTGGGGGTCCTGGGTCAGACGGCTGAGCTCCCTGAACTCCAGCTGGATGCTGGTGACCTCGGCCACCGTGCTGTCGGTGGTCCAGCGAGGGGGGTGGGCCGTGCCCTTCCCGATGTTCACGTCCGAGTAGGGGATCTTGGAGGGGGTGTTGAAGGCTGGCATCAGCCTGGACCCCAGGTCTATCTGGAGGAGGGAGAAGCAGATATCAAGTCATCAGCCTGGAGACCAGGTCTATCTGGAGGAGGGAGAAGCAGATATCAAGTCATCAGCCTAGAGACAAGGTCTATCTGGAGGAGAGACAAGCAGGTATCAAGTCATCAGCCTGGAGACCAGGTCTATCTGGAGGAGGCAGAAGCAGATATCAAGTCATCAGCCTAGAGACAAGGTCTATCTGGAGGAGAGACAAGCAGGTATCAAGTCATCAGCCTGGACCCCAGGTCTATGTGGAGGATAGAGAAGCAGATATCAAGTCAAACAACACCTGGATGTGTGTGGAGGCAGGACCTCTCCTTTTAGCCACCAGGATCCACCTCATGTGGCAGTCAATTGACTCCCAGCCAAAAGGTTCTGGTTCTGCAGCCCAGAGCAAGATGCTCAACCTGCTGATGACATGCATCTGAATTCGCCGTGAGTGGCTGTGGTCTGCTGAACGTCCATCCGGTCCCAGCGGTGAGGGGTGTAGTATTAGGAACTGAGGCCACCAATGTAGCCCCAATTCTATGTGGGTGGAAGCGTTCTCTCCACTTGAGACTCGTGACTCACCAGGAAGGTTTTGGAGTAAATTAACCACAAAAATAAATCCTAAAAGCTGAAAACAAAAAAGCCATTACTCATGCTGTCGTCAAGCTATGGCAATCTCGGCAAGTCCCCCCCCATCCTTTCATTCCATCGGCCGTTGTCGTGGATACTGTTCGGTAAAAAGGGCATTAGGTGCCCCGAAGGGGCACGAGGGGAAGAGAAAGAGAAAGAGAGAGACAGAGACAGACAGAGAGACAGAGACAGAGACAGAGACACAGACAGACAGACAGACAGACAGACAGACAGACAGACAGACAGACAGACAGACAGACAGACAGACAGAGAGAAGAGGTTGACAGACAGACAGAGAGACTCACAGCCTTCTCCAGGAAGAGCTGGTCTGAGGTCAGGTGGTAGGTGCTCAGCAGCCCTCCCAGGATACGGATGGTGGTCTCAAACAGGTTCACGTCCACATTCTTGGAGAAGGACAGATCCTTCTCTACCCAGCCACGCGCCTCAGAGAACTCTGGAGGGGGAGAGAGAGGGAGAGGGAGGGAGGGGGAGGGAGGGAGGGAGAGAGAGGAAGAGAGAGGAGAACAGAGGGGCAGAGGGAGAGACAGGTAGGGGGAGAGAGGGAGGGAGAGAGAGGGAGGGAGAGAGAGGGAGAGGGAGGGGGAGAGAGGGAGAGAGAGAGGGGGGAGAGGGAGCGAGAGAGAAGGAAAGAGGGAGAGGGCGAGAGGGAGAGCGAGAGAGAGGGAGAGAGCGAGAGAGAGAGGGAGGAGGGGAGAGAGAGGGAGTAGGGAGGGACAGAGCCGGGGAGAGAGAGTGAGGCAGCAGCATGGAGGGAGAGGGAGACGAGGAAGAGAGAAAGAGGGGTGAGGGAGAGGGAGATGAGGAGAGAGCCACATGAAGGGGAGAGAGAGGAAACAAAACAAACCAATAATTAAAATAAGCAGAGGAAGAAATCTCACTGATCTTTATTCTGACAGCTCCTATGAAGATGAATACACAATCTGACGCTGCTCAGAGAAGAAGCAGTAAGTAAGCACGCACACACACACACACTTTTGTAGCTTTGTCTCAAGAGTTGTGTTGTGACACTGTTCATTTGATAAATGAAAGACTTTTACTTTGAAATACAAAAAGACTCCTTCCTTCAGATCCACATGGTGTCCATTTGATGAATATAATACATTTTCCTTTCAAAGTAAAAGCATTTTATTGATTTCAAAAGCTAGAAAGTCATGTACCTTCCTTCAGATCCAGGTGTCCACCTGAGAAATAAAATACTTTTACTTTGAAAGAGAGAGAAAGAGCGGCCCTTGCACCTTCCTTCAGCCCCAGGATCCACATGGTGTCCAGGGCGTCCACCAGGGTGAGGCCCAGGCCAAACCACTCCCCGAAGCTCTTGGAGACGGGCTTCAGCTCGTCGTGGCCCCAGGCGTAGCTCTTGTAGCCCCTCCAGGCGTGGAGGAAGGCCTGGCGCACCGCCTCCTGCCGGTCCACCACCTCCGGGGCGGCCCCCGCCCCCGTGGACCCTGGAGGAAACACCCACAGAGAGGGAGGAGGAGGAGGAGGAGGAGGAGGAGGAGGAGGAGGAGAGTTAAAGCTCATGGACCACTGTGGTTCAAATCCAAAGGGAGTGTCCGGAATAAACTTCAACAATTGTTTATGACCTCAGCCATCGAAGATAGGTCGGAGGTTTTAGGGGCGTCAGAAGCTCAGTCTGTTGGGACTTGGGGCTTGGGAACCGGAAGGTCGTCGGTTCAAGCCCCGAAACACCTGGGCACTGCCTAGGTGCCCATCAGCAAGGCACCAGACCTCTACACTGCTCCCAGGCAGCTGGATATACACTAGCTGCCCACTGCTCCTAATAGGATGGGTTCAATGAGAGGAACTCATCTCACTGTGTGTGTGTGTGTATGAGACCAATAAAGAGGATTCAGTCCTCAAGATTTAGGCTTAGATTTTAGAGGTGGTGTTTTAGCCCGTTTGCTTGACTGTTAGCAAGATAAGTCAACGGAACTGGACATTAAGTAGTGGTTAGATTACTTAAGGAACAGTATACTGGGCTCTGAATCCAGGGGACGTTTTGGTGAGGTATGAGCTCTACTGAGGTCAACCCTCTAGGTCAAACCTTTCGTCGAAATATGCAAGTATCCTTGGTCCTCCCTAGGTTTAGAAGAGCAATGCAGTCTACTGTAACATACTGTAGTCTATTGTAGACTATGGTGCAACAACACAACTAGTGTACTAAATACCTCGTATTAAACATAGTTAGAGAGTTACAGAGTGTGAGTGTGTTAAAGTGAGTCAACGGGAGTCAACGGGAGTCAAAGTGAGTTAAAGTAAGTTGGTGATATGTGAGCCCAGGGAGCTACAGACCTGTGCTTCCGGTAGCAGCAGCAGCAGCAGCAGCAGCGACCTCACTTCCTGCCGGGACGGCACCTCCATCCTGTCCCTCGCCAGCCGAGGGGAGGGGCTCCGTTCCCTGGTCTGCCTCGATCAGGGCCCCCCGCCAGCTGAAGGGATCAGGGGAATATTGATGGTCACACACACACACACACACATACACATACATACACACACACACACACACACACACACACACACACACACACACACACACACATACACATACACATACACACTCCTCCGGGGTAGTGCTGAGGTGGTGGTCTGGTGAAGGTCAGGTCCAGCGTTGTGTGAATGAACTTTAATGTAAAAGCTACTGCACCAAGGTCATGTGCCTTGTTAGATGGTCCATTAGGTTGAAGCTGGACTGCACAGCCTCCCTCAGTGTGGGTCAGGGCTGAGTGTTGGTACTGCACAGCCTCCCTCAGTGTGGATCAGGGCTGAGTGTTGGTACTGCACAGCCTCCCTCAGTGTGGGTCAGGGCTGAGTGTTGGTACTGCACAGCCTCCCTCAGTGTGGATCAGGGCTGAGTGTTGGTACTGCACCCTCAGTGTGGATCAGGGCTGAGTGTTGGTACTGCACAGCCCCCCTCAGTGTGGATCAGGGCTGAGTGTTGGTACTGCACCTCAGTGTGGATCAGGGCTGAGTGTTGGTACTGCACCTCAGTGTGGATCAGGGCTGAGTGTTGGTACTGCACCTCAGTGTGGGTCAGGGCTGAGTGTTGGTACTGCACCTCAGTGTGGATGTGTGGGTGTTAGGGGGGTGTGAGGGGGGTGTGAGGGTGGTGTGAGGGGGGTGTGAGGGGGGTGTGAGGGGGGTGAGAGAGAGACCAAGGCTGCTGTGAAGTCATTCAATATATCACATTACAATAACAGATGTGGGTGTGTTGGCATATGCATATGTGCTCATATGTTGTGGATATACAGTGTGTGTGTGTGTGTGTGTGTGTGTGTGTGTGTGTGTGTGTGTGTGTGTGTGGTGTGTGTGTGTGTGTGTGTGTGTTTAAGTAACCTGATGATCTTCTTCTCCTTTCCTGGCTCCTCCTCTTCATCGGCCCGCTTGGCCGGAGGCTCTGCTTGGCCTCTCCAATCAGAGGCGTTGTTCCATCTCTGGAGGCCAGACGGACCTCGTTTACTCAGCGGAGGCCGTTTCTGTGGACCAATCAATAAGTTAATCAATACACAGGGGGCAGGACAGGAGGTTAAACCTGCAGCCAGAAGCCGTTCATTGACTGGCTTTATGTTCTGTTTCAACAGCATTTCATTAGTACACATTTTAAGTATCATTTATTATACCAGGTTTTAGTAATTGGAATAAAAAAAGCTTATGAAGTCATAGATGATGAAACAAGACTATTTCATCTTCATCCAGAGGGCCCTCAGTGGAACACCTCCACCTAAAAGTCTCTGGGATCTGGATTTGGATCCAGGATCAAACAGCCCCAGCTGAACCTCTTCAGTGCTTCATTGGCTCTGGCCAAATTAAACCTGAAGTACTTTTTAAATAGCTTTTAAAGTTCATATCCCGACCTTATCAACTGTTCCTTGGCCCATAAGTAATCTATCCACCAAGTTTTGGCCAATTCCAAACTTGCTAACAGACTGTGGAGGGTGTGTGGTTGATGGCTGGTTTAAGCAGCCATCAACCACACACACTCGAGCTAGAGCTCCTTGATTAACAAGGACCCACAGGTGTGCAGCCTCACCAGCCATACAGTGATCCGTCTGACTCAGGCAGGTGAGGCTGCTTCAACCAGACACCAACCACATAGACAAACAAACAGGGGTGAAAACATAACCTCCTCAGGTCAGGTCATAACAAACTATATTTCAGGACGGCCCTCCAGAGAGTCCCCATAATGCAGGCATGAAGACCTCCACCTGCTCCCCGTATCCTCCAGACCCTTCAGCATCACCTCCTGCCCACCTTAACAGGATCTTTCTGGGGGAGAGGACCTCGGAGCTCCTTGGGTCTCTCTATGACCTGTGGTAGTAGGAGCCCCGGGAGGACCTCAGGGGGGCCGGGCTCTGGACCCTCGTAGACCACCGGGCCTTTCCTGACCACCGGGACCACCGGGTCCACCACGGGTCCCACGCCAGGGGGCCCCACGCCAGGGGGCCCCATGCCAGGAGGCCTGGGCTCCACCTCCCGGCCCCCCAGCTCCAGCCAGTCGTCCCTGTCTGAAGGGCCTGAGAGACACAGGGACAGAGAGAGATGGAGGAGTTGGTTTGCATACACTTATATCTGTGTGTCTATATGTTCATCTTTGTGTAGGTTTGTTGGTCATCAGTGTGTGTGTGTGTGTGTGTGTGTGTGTGTGTGTGTGTGTGTGTGTGTGTACTGACCGCTCCACTGCTGGGTCAGGCTGGGGTAGGACAGCAGACCCAGGATCAGCATCAGAGCCAGCAGGAAGAAGATCACACTCCGCTGGAGACGAGACAACTGCTTCCACTTCTGCACACACACACACACACACACACACACACACACACACACACACACACACACACACACACACACACACACACACACACACACACACACACACACACACACACACACACACACACACACACACACACACACACACACACACACACACACACACACACTTAATCCTCAGTCTTGCAGTGACTTTAGATACAGGTCATATGCGCAAGGTAGAGCGGAACAACAGCCTGACAACCTGAAGGTTGCTGGTTCCATTCCCCGGCTCCTCCTCCTAGCCAGGTGTGGAGGTGTCCTTGAGCAAGAGCCCCTAACCCTAACTGCTCCTGACCTGCTGGCTGTCTCCTTGATGGCTAACCCTAACTGCTCCTGACCTGCTGGCTGTCTCCTTGATGGCTGACTCCACCGTGGGTGGATGAATGAGTGGATGAGTGGGTGAATGTGAGACATGACTTGGTAGGGGTTAGGGGCGTCTTGCTCATGCTCTTGTTTTCTGCTTCATAATCAGATGTTGCTTTAGCTTGGCTTCATGGCTTTGTTCCGGTTGAAGACACATGAGGCACTTCAGTCTCCCGTCGCTGATCTCAAAAAAACTAACTCGACCTTATTGTGCTTATGCTTGGTTGATTTGATTGGCCCATTGTTCCCGTCTGTGGATATGAATTTTGTTTAACGAAACAGCGCAATTTTATAAAAAATATTTCTATTTTACAAATGATTCTGCGGACCCCCTATGGGTTGCGGACTACAGTTTGACAGCCCCTGCACTAGGATAGCCAAAGCCACTACGATATCGGTATGTTCCACTTAGCGTGTGAACATCTCCTCTGCGTTTGGTGGAACTGAGGAGAAATAAGGAAGATCTGTTCTGGTATTCTAACGTCTACCGATCACCAGGTGTTAAATATCAGCTTCAAATACCAGTTAGACAGGCGAGCAGGGAGCAGTATATTATATTACAACTAGAAGCTGAGTCTAGAAGAGGAAGGAGGACGTATCTGGTTACAGATCACATGACCTCCAGAGGGACCCCCCATCTCAGATGGGTTCAGTAACCAGGCCACAACGCTCTTCAAAAGCAGGTAAGTGGCCCATCGCTAGGGTCCCGCTGCACTACAGACCTCATGTCTAGTCCTCACCACTAGAGGGGTTTGTCTCTCTCGGTGTGTGTTGTAGAGGACACTGTCCCCCATTAAGACATGCCCATAACATTGGACAGGGAGAGTGGATTGGAATTGGAAACACGTCCCAGGCCACAAAGACAGGCAGGAAACCACACACACACACACACACACACACACACACACACACACACACACACACACACACACACACACACACACACACACACACACACACACACACACACACACACACACACACACACACACACACACACACACACACACACACACACACACACACACGCACACACGCACACACGCACACACGTCTGGGATCCACTTCCCTGAATGAGTGGTACAATGTGACCCCACTGATACTGCCCACATTAATGCTAATTGTCTCCGGACAAAAATTAATCACGTTCCTCTGTGTCTGACAATGGAGCCGAGGAGGGCATGGTGTGTGTGTGTGTGTGTGTGTGTGTGTGTGTGTGTGTGTGTGTGTGTGGGGGATAAGGAGATTAAAATATCTTTTAATTTAGTCTTTCGATGCGTCAGCACTGCCCAAAAAACCTCTTCACGCCTCCATCTTGTGGATGTGTGCGTGACTTATGTTACACGGCATGCTGTCCTGACTGAAACAGCCATGATGATGATGATGATGATGATTGAGTGAGAAAAAAGTCTAAAAACAGCTCAATCTATAACAGTGTTGTCGAAACTGCGGCCCGCGGGCCAACTGCGGCCAGTGGCCCATTTTTAAGTGGCCCGTTGTGAATTTTACAAATGAAACTGAATATGGCCTATTTGCATTCTTCAGTCCAAGGCGCAGAATCACTGCTCCTCCTAAAGGCAGTTCCTATCATAAGTGAGTTAAAAATGTATGGCAGTATTTTTGATGCATTAATAAGCCCAATTACTTAAATTGAATACAAATATCTAACAGTTAGTAGCCCATTTGATTGGTTCATGAGCCCACGAAAATATCGATATAGTATTGCATTTTATGCTTCGCATAAAAGTACAGCCGCTCGCTTGAGGTGGTTTTTGACTAATTCGAATCGAGTTCATTCGCAAAAGCGGAGATGGAAACCACTTTGCCGAATCAATTCTGACGTAGCGAACTTTGAACTCACGTGACCTACGCTGTGGGCTTCTTCTCAAGCGTTCCTACGACCTGAAAACATGACTAGCAACAACAGGTGCGTGTGTGGGTCTGGGTCTCGTCCATAAACAGAACATCACAGCCATTTGAGATGGAAAACGGCCACGGAATGCAACAATCTACCAGGAATTATGAAATGATATAATCGCTAAAGGATTTGACCTTGGCCTCGGTGCGTTTTGCGTAACAAGTGGAGGTGTGTGTCGAAGCATAATACATACATACATATGTATGTATTATGTTATAACGTTGCTATACATTTTGGCTCACATGGTTTTTTTTACCTTTTTTTTTACACCATCCCACCGCCCGATATCCGTCATCGCTGACATAGTTTGTTCGCTCCAACTAGTTAATGGAAACACAACTAACTCACATTTCCTTTGCTGCGACTGTTAGATGGAAACCCAGCTAGTGAGAAAGTTGAGCTGCGTTTGAAACGCTGATAATCCTGTCCAATCTCAACCCTCAGACGTGCTTTACGGGCTGCATGTCGAATGACGTACAGTAGTCCCAAATACGAATCCTCCCGTACACCTGGCTGCTTAGAGCTGTTTCCCCATCTGACTGAACATTGGGACAGCGGTTATAATGGGGGATCAAGGAGGCGAACATCTGGAGATAGTATCCATGTGTTCGACATGGAGCTTACCCTCCAACAGGACTGTCTCCGGTGCTTCCCATTGGTGTAGGAGTCAGACAGGGTCAGAGAGATGAAGTCTTTCCTGGAGGAGGGGTACATCTCTGAAGTGAGGGCCGCTCAGACCTCATACAAGCTGGAGAAACATAAACCATGTCAACATTGTTTCAAACTATTGGTCGACTGAGTCACGCGACAGACCCCCTGAGGTGTGTGCCTCCAGGTGACTACAACTTAAGTGTGTGTGTTTCATGATCATCGTTAAAATGGTAACATTTTAATTTTTATTCGTTCAGCTTTCCTTAACCAAATCTGAGTATATTTACATCTAGACTCTTAGTTAGTAGGATTTACATACCACTAGACAGTATGTCTAGTATGTAAATCACCAGAATCACCAGTCAGTACCTTGCCATAAGAACAACGAATAGACATAAAGTATATAATTGTTATAATACATTACAATATAGCATTATTAAGTCATTAAGTTCAATTAAAGACGAAGCAGCACGGCATTATATCAATATTGTGGTTTTATCGACATCCTATGGGCTACTCTTGGTGTCTATTTTGGTGAGTTTTCATCTAAAACTGATTATTCTGAATAAACTTGTGGCGTCTTGTGGCGATGCAGCATTGAAGTGTCTGCACCGACGTTAAAGGAATGGACATAGGAGTCACAAGCAGGTCCATGTTGCATGCCGCACACATTACATTACATTACATTACATTACATTACAATGTATTGTCAGTACAGTACAGCGAAAGGAATTTGGCATCTAACCAGAGTGCAGATGTTGCAGTAGAGTGCATGCTATATCATGTACAGTTATTGATGTACAGTTATTGAATAGGATGTAAAAACGGTCTACTAAAGAAAACTACTTCTAAAAACAGGTATACAATTAATTGTAGAGTAAGTATGACATATGTGCAGAATAATAGGTGTATATATATATATATACAAGGTAAGTATACACGTATAAACAGGTAGTGACCAGGTATGTGTCAGTGTCTCGGTATTATAATAGTAATAATTACTATTAATAGTATTATTATCCCTCACCTTTCAGTCGGTGCGGTCTCCTTCATGGTATAAACGGTAACACTTCTTCTCTGCGACTCACATCCAACACAACAAACGCGGTGTTCGGTAACGGAAAACCCCCCTATTTATAGATATAACTAACGTTTTTCTATATTAATAACAGTGTTATAGTATATATATATATATATATATATATGATAGTGCTAACTCCTAAACCAAGGCTTTAAACGGCCAATAC
The DNA here is from genome assembly GCA_027704905.1 of Muraenolepis orangiensis. Taxonomy (NCBI): domain Eukaryota; kingdom Metazoa; phylum Chordata; class Actinopteri; order Gadiformes; family Muraenolepididae; genus Muraenolepis; species Muraenolepis orangiensis. Next base: position 29,824,022 of record CM051011.1, on the reverse strand, counting down.
AGTCGATCCACGGATGACAGACGAACACCAGGAAGAGACAACCCGCTGGGAAGGCGTGACGCGTCACGTTACCCGACCACGTGACGCGCGTCGACGCGTCACAGTCACCACCACGCTCACCACGTGTTCATTGTTTTTCTACAGAGCTGCCATGGCTCAGCAGCACAGAGGAGAAGATATGATTTGTTATTAAACGATATTATATTTAAAGATTATACTTATGACACGTATATTCCATCACTTTAGTAACTCACAGAAGCACAATAGAGATCGAAAGGTTTTTATTCAACCGTTAGTTCATTTTTTTGTGTGTTAATGACAAGACATAGAAATGTCGAGCATGACATGACTTGGCTGCCCGGTGACGTATTTGTACAGGAGAAGGTGGTCAGTATTAAGCACCAATGATCAGTCTCAGCCAGCTAAGGCAACCATATGCTGGTATACTAAAAAAATACAAATATTAAAAGATTTATTTCTTATGAAGAGCCAACCTATTTCTAAACTGTATTTGAGCACCATGGCAGCAGAGGTGTTGAGTAGAACACGTCGCTTAGTCAAACTCACATTTGAAACACAAAAATAAAATACAACAGTTCAGTATTTAGAGGAGAGATGGAGCGCTTGTGGGCTTGTGTGTTCACACTGACTCTTATTTGGCAGTTGTTTATACCAAATGATTTGTTAAGTGTGGTCGGAATATGAAACTAATCCTTGTCAATTCACACAAACACATTCTTCTCCTCCGATCACGAACACTTGCCGTTATCGGATCTGGTATTTCTTCTTGGTAATCGTAGTGAAGTTTACCGATCGATGTTTAAGATCATTTAAAGAGCCGTGATTTTACAGGTGTGCTTTAGATTCACCATTACACGTCACTTTAATATCCCCCCATCTTCAGTGACGTCACCCGTAAACAGGGTTCCACACTTTTTTACCTTTTGGAATTTTACAAGTTCATGTGTACATTTTACAAGTGCACTTGTAAACTTTTACAAGCAAATACACTAGTAAAATATGGGAGGCGTTTTAACAGGTCAGACGTGGATGATTTATGAATGACTGAATAAAACTTGTGTTGTGTGCGCCGTCAGCTTCAGCGCTAACGTGCGTACAACATTAAGTACCATACCTGAGACAAGGAGAATATACAATTACGGGAAAGAAAAAGAAAATAAAAATAGCAATACAAACGCTTAGCCATGCGGAACGGGGTCAGAGTATAGCCTATAGTATAAGGCAGCGTAGGAGAGGAGAGTTTATCCACCAACGTGACACGCTGCTAAACTTCAAGTGTTATGATGTATACGATTACAAATGGCCGTTCCTTTCTGCCCTGCTTCTTAGCACCTTGGAACAACTAAATCAAGCTGATATTTGCTGGCGTGTTGAAGCCTGGTAACAGCTGGTTAGTGGCCTCAGCGTGTTGAAGCCTGGTAACAGCTGGTTAGTGGCCTCAGCGTGTTGAAGCCTGGTAACAGCTGGTTAGTGGCCTCAGCGTGTTGAAGCCTGGTAACAGCTGGTTAGTGGCCTCAGCGTGCTGAAGCCTGGTAACAGCTGGTTAGTGGCCTCAGCGTGTTGAAGCCTGGTAACAGCTGGTTAGTGGCCTCAGCGTGTTGAAGCCTGGTAACAGCTGGTTAGTGGCCTCAGCGTGTTGAAGCCTGGTAACAGCTGGTTAGTGGCCTCAGCGTGTTGAAGCCTGGTAACAGCTGGTTAGTGGCCTCAGCGTGTTGAAGCCTGGTAACAGCTGGTTAGTGGCCTCAGCGTGTTGAAGCCTGGTAACAGCTGGTTAGTGGCCTCAGCGTGTTGAAGCCTGGTAACAGCTGGTTAGTGGCCTCAGCGTGTTGAAGCCTGGTAACAGCTGGTTAGTGGCCTCAGCGTGTTGAAGCCTGGTAACAGCTGGTTAGTGGCCTCAGCGTGTTGAAGCCTGGTAACAGCTGGTTAGTGGCCTGGTAACAGCTGGTTAGTGGCCTGGTAACAGCTGGTTAGTGCCTCAGCGGGGCCAGAGGGGGGTTATTACCATGTGATACACTGACCTCTCTACACACAATACACACAGGGTTGGGATAGCATACACATATCAGAGTCCGTGAGGCATAAAATACAACAAACTAACTAAACTAAACCAAAAATAATACACATTTTAAATTATTCAATCCCAAGATAAACATCTCTGTAAACATTATTGGATAAAGAAGTCCTTGACCTTGTGTGTGGTGGGGGGGGAGCCATTCTCAAATAACACAATCTCCTAAACAGGAAGAGGAAATGAAAACCTGTGGTGTCCTCACAAAAAATATCACAAAATGGAGGACGGGCTTCCCCCTCTCCTCACCCCCCCCCCCCTGCAGTCCCCTCATTGGTCCGATCTCCATGCAGTGGATGCTTGTTGGTGGTGTAGAGTGGAGGAGAGGATGGTGGGGGGGTGCCTAAACACTGTCTGTGTGTGTGTGTGTGTGGGGGGGGGGGGGGTGCCTAAACACTGTCTGTGTGTGTGTGTGTGGGGGGGGGGGGGGGGGGGGGTGCCTAAACACTGTCTGTGTGTGTGTGTGTGTGGGGGGGGGGGGGGTGCCTAAACACTGTCTGTGTGTGTGTGTGTGGGGGGGGGGTGCCTAAACACTGTCTGTGTGTGTGTGTGTGTGTGTGGGGGGGGGGGGTGCCTAAACACTGTCTGTGTGTGTGTGGGGGGGGGGGGGGGGGGGGTACCGTTGGGCGACGGTGTCGAGCCACCCCCGTCTGTGTCTCTCTAGCTGAAGCAGACGGGTCCGATGGTGAAGCTGAACTGGTGGGTGAAGTTGGGTCCTCCCATCACCGCCATGTCCCGGAGGGGCAGCAGCTGGAGCTCCTCGAACTCAAACACTGACTCCCTGGGCCCCGAGGAGCTGTGCTCCCCTGGCTGACACACACACACACACACACACACACACACACACACACACACACACACACACACACACACACACGCAAGGATTGATTATGTTGTTGACTTGATTGATCTGAATCAGGATCAACTCATACTCAACTCCTCTTGTCTCAATGCTGTTAGGCCTCAGACTTCTGTTCAGTTTCATATTCAGTATATATATATCAGTGGTGGGCCGTCAGGGCCAGCAAGGCCCTCTCTGCTGGCCTAATCATCATCAGAATATCAATTTAATTTTGATATATTTGTTCCACAAATATGTATTAAATGATTCCTCAAAGTCTATTATCTTCATTCCATAGCGTTCCTCTTGGTTGCTGCTTCCAGCCTCAGATCGAGGTTTGGAGGCTGGCCTTTATGTTAGAGCTTTTATCCAATCATATTTCAGCCATCATGTGTTGCCAGGGTCCAAGTAATCTGCCCTTGGGCCTTCAGAACCAACAGTGCGGACGCCTGGAGCTTAAAGTGAACGGAAACAAACCTGTGGCGTTAACCAATCAGATTTCAAGTTGGCGACACCGGGGCCAGCTAGCAGGCTACGATAGCGTCAGCTCGTCTTCTGATTGGTTAGCACAACATGCCAGAAACGCTAGTGGCCAGACGGCTCTCAGCCTCCATGTCTCTAGAGAAGGACTCATTGGGGGAACTGAAACACAGATCAACTGGACAGCAGAGTCATTGAAGTCTTCTTCAGGAAAGAAAGGAGGATGGATTTTAGGTTCAAATAATCAGTTGTTTTGGTACAACGCATTTTATTAATTTTTTTATTTCAATATTTTTGATAATGTTTTTGTAATTGTATTTCGTTAATATTCAATTAATATTAACAAATGAATATATATGTAATTAAAATGACAAATATATAAAAAATTCATGTTTGATGCTTCTGTAGAGATGTAGAGATGTGTGGGCACTGGCTCAGCTGGGCAGTAAAAGTACTCAAGGAGACTTGTTGGATTGTTTTGGTTGAACCTTTATCAAAGTGGACATTCAAGGCTAGGAATACACTTTCACCACTGTCGAATAGATCCTCATGAACACATGCTAATGATTAGTTTGTTTTCTTTAATTTTCAGTGAATAGTTGATGTCTTTATCGTCACGTTAAATGAAACTGCTTTGGGTGCGACGATGCGCTGTTTAGTGAACACACTTGTTCAAGCTTGTTACTTGTTACTTTTGGTGGACTTCATAAAACTTTGTAGACTAATCCCTTAAAAGCGCCTTTATTTTAAGTTTTGACAGTATCCAAGTGATCTTGAAGCTGGTAGTTTAACACTTAATTGTAAATGCAGATTTATTGATTATAAATGCTTCGGAAATATGAATATAACTCTGTTGTACTTGACGATGTTAAGGTGATGCAACGCCCGGTTCTACTGCGTTTCTGTCTAAATGTATAGTTTCTAGAGCCACATGGCGTCATAACGAGGGAATTAAGAGGTGGAATAACTCAGGTAGGACATCACTGAAGGCCCAGGTGGGAAATGCACCGCCCACAACTGATATATATATATATCTGATATATATATATCTGATATATATATATATATATATATATATATATAGTATATATATACACAGTATATATATATACACAGTATATATATGTATATATATATACTGTATATATATAGTATATATATATATATATAGTATATATATAGTATATATATATATATATATATACTATATATATACAATATATATATATATATATATATATCTATATATCTATATATAGATATATATCTATATATATATATACACATACTGTATATATATATACATACTGTATATATATATATATATATACACACACACATATGTATATGGTTGTGATATATGGCTTTTCTTCATAAAACCTAAATCCAATTTCAATTTCAATTTCAAAGTAAACCTTTGACCCAACATCATTTTTCCCTGAACTATATTGTGTCTTCAAAATAAAAGCCCAACCTATGTCATCAGCAGCATGTACCCACCACACAGTCCCTGAGGGTTCCCAGGAAGCTCTGTTTCCTGGTGTCGGCCAGGAACTTGAGGTCCCGCTGGGCCGGGCCCAGCCTGTGGCCCGGGTGGCAGGAGTAGGTGATCTTCTGGCTGGACGTAGAGCTGTGGAGCCTCAGGAAGCGCATCTGGACCACGGTGGCTCCCGCAAAGTCAAACTACAGAGACAGGGGTTTTTAAGAGGGACTTTTATTTTAATATTGCGTAATGAAATTAAAGTCAAATTATAGTCAATAGTAAATATGAATTGGCTTGGATTAAATGCACATTTTAATTAATAGTTAAAAATAAATTCGTTTTTTGCTGAGAATTCCTTCATCTGCATCTCTAGCTACTTTAAGTTTAATACACTATTTATTTTTTTAGATAAGAACTTGCCCGGTAAGAAAATAATTCACAATGACTAATGATGCTGACAAAGGAAGGATACAAACAATATGTAATTATGTAAAATAAATATGTCAAATAAATATGTAAATACAATTAGTCTTTTCCTAACAAACAGAAGCCCCATTAAAGCGATCCATGGCTTCACAGAGACCATAACCATTTAAAAGCCTCATAAGTGCCCAGGTACACACCGTCCTAGAGACATTTACCATCAGCACTAATCCCTCCCTCGGATAATTATAACCTCATTAACAATCTTTATTTGTGTTTGGAACACACAACAGAACAACATTAGGTTGTTTCCCGTCTCCCAGCAGGGAGCCCACACTAATGATGATTATAGAACCCAGTGGAGGGAATCCAGCTGTGTGTTTATATTGAACTAAACAAACACACAGGATTATTTGGTCATTTAGCAGCTATGTGTCATTAAGGAGCAGGTAGGAGGCGAGGGGGCGAGTCTTAGTAAGAACGTGGACATAGACACCTAGACACACAAAGGCAAAACTAATGACAAAACGACTTTTGGAGGTTGTGTGAATTGACTCAGAATTATATAAGAGACAGAATCATGAATGAATGTTGTGTCTCGTCAAAAAAATGTTTAGTCATGTTTCATGTTTTGTTAAGTCATTTTTGTCTTGTCTCCCACTCCCTGTCCTCACCTTGTGTGTCTCATTCCAGGTCCCTTGACTCCCTATCCCAGGTGTGTGTTCCTGCCCTCCTCAGCCCCACCTCTGATTGTTCCACCTGTTCCTTGTTACCTCATGTTTAAACTCTCCAGTTTCCTCTGGTCTGGTGCCAGTTCCTCTTGTCCTGTGGTGATGTCAGCAGCCCGCTGAGCGTACCAGCGGTTTTCCTTCTTGTTTCAAGCCTGATTCCTGCTCCCGAGTTTTGCACTAGTACGTTTTGTTCCTCATTTTGAGGGAATTTTTGTTGACCCCTTTTGATTTGTACCTTTTTCACCTCATCAAGAGAGTCAATACTTTTTGTGAGCTGTTTTCTTGTTGGAAATAAAGTATTTTTGGTTTACTTTACTTTACCTCTGTCTCCTGGGGTCGTGCATTTGAGTCCTACTACCTTTATGTTTTCAAGTTTGTGACAATGAATTATTTTGGTATATCTTAGTAACCCACCTGAAAGCCTTGCTCCATTCTGCTGAGCCAATGGAAGTCATCGTCAGGGATGTCTTCCATCCAGGCCTTCATTGGGATCTGCACACAGAGAACCAGCATGGTACCAACCCAAGTCCGATTATAAAATGAACCAGAGTTCCAAGACGAGCCGGGACTGGCTCTAGAAACACCAGTCATAGATAGACTATGGGCTTAGAGATCTTGGGTTGGTTCTGGAAAGAACTGAGTCGAAAGACCTAAAGACCTGCTTCTAGAATGGCCTGTTCTGGAAACACATTATCTTTTCCAGAAGTCCTGGACTCCAGAAAGATTAGAATAATAATAATCTAAAACCTGAATTCAGCTCCATCCAGCACGACCAAGGAACAAAGCTTCAGAACAATCACATTCCATAAATGCTGTCTACCTCAGATAGTCTAAGAGTGTGCCATCCTAATCCTAATCTAAGAATCTAAGAATAAAAAACAGGAGAAATTATTGAGTGTGATCCAGATAAAGGCGTGTCTGGCCCAGCATGTGGTGAGTAGGGAACAGAGTCGAGTATCAAGGCCATTCCTACCTGGGAGGCTCTGGGATGAAGGCAGGTCTGCTTGGTCGTGTTTGTGAAGCTACAGTAAGCTAGCAGAGCATCTGCATGGCTGCCCTGGTTGGGGTCAATGTAGTACATCCCTGTGGAGAGAGGAGCTAACCCTTCAATACAACACTAAACTAATAAAGGTTTAAGTTTTGGTCTTAGAGTCTTTGAGCACCTATGACCACACCTGCTTCTGAATGACCTGTACCGGAATCCAATGCACACTGAATATTTATTCGAATATATAAGGAAATTACACCACTTACATAAGTATTTTAAAGTAACCAACTGCCTGGCGTTATCCAAGCCCTGAATGAGTTTTCCCACAGTGAAGACAAAACGTAACAGAGAGACATGACTATGTATGTTACCACTCAGTTAAGACATAACAGAGAGACAGATGACTATGTATGTTACCACTCAGTTAAGATGTAACAGAGAGACAGATGACTATGTATGTTACCACTCAGTTAAGATGTAACAGAGAGACAGATGACTATGAATGCAGGCCCAGCATTAGAGACTGACCGCTGAGGTAGTCTGGGTGGCAGAGCCAGAGCTCCAGGCAGGTGGAGGCAGGGTGCTCCTTGGTCCCATCTGGGGGGTCCAGGAGCAGACGCAGGTCCTGCTTCAGGGACTCCAGCAGGCTCTGGAGGATGTAGTAGTTGGGCTTGTCCGACATGTACACCAGGTCCTGGATGGACACATGCACCAACACGCAAGCACGCACGTCGTACAAACACACCCCCACCCACCCACCCACACACACACACACACACACACACACACACACACACACACACACACACACACACACACACACACACACACACACACACACACACACACACACACACACACACACACACACACACACACACACACACACACACACACACCCACCCACACACCCACACCCACACACACACACACACACACACACACCAGTGTCAAAGGGTGCCCACATTCGTTCACCTGGAGCTGAGACATATTTAATAATAATTATAAAATACCCCTTCCTGAAATGTGTTTGGGTTTCTATCCCAATAGGTTAATTTATGTCTTTTCATATTTAATATCTAGGGGTTCTTTACCCACAGACAACCAGAGAGCCATGGCGGAGTCATAAGAAACCTATTCCAAAAAGTAAGTCAATTAGTAAAACTTCATCTAATTCATTCATTTATTTGGACGGATCCCATGAGGTGAGACTCATGGAACCAAACCATCCTCCCTGCATCGCTGCTGACGGCTGAAGGAAGATATGGGGCCGCAGTCACTGAGGATAAAAAGAATCGGCTGACCATTGAATATCTAAATATTCAACTAATCAGAGGCCTCTATGAAATTAATTCTATGTGTGATGATCACACGGGAACCGGAAGGTCGCCGGTTCAAGTCCCGAAACACCCAGGCACTGCCGAGGTGCCCTTGAACAAGGCACCAGACCCCTCCACTGCTCCCCTGGCAGCTGGATGTACACTAGCTGCACACTGCTCCTCATACCAGGATGGGTTCAATGAGAGGAACTCATTTCACTTGCAAAACAGATTTAACTTGCAAAACTAACTAAATTTAAATTAAACTATAATTCAAGATTCAAGATGTTTAATTCCCATTTGCAACAAGAACAATGGAACTCTCGTTCCCTCCCGCATTATGAATGACCTAAAACAATACTATACAATACAATACAATACTATACAATACTATACAATACTATACAATACTATACAATACTATACTAAACTAAAAACAACATTATATACTTCCTATGATATGCTGGACTACGTATATATACCGTATTGACCCGAATATAAGAATATATATTTTTCCTAGAAAAAAATCTGAAAAAGAGGGGTCGTCTCGGGGTTTAGACTTTTGGATGTACCGTAATTGCACATGTAATTGCGCAACAACAGATCGCGCCAAACGAGTGTTCCGAGACACCGCGCGACACTTAAAGTAACTCAAAGTCTTAAAGTAACAGTACATAAAAGTTAATAAACAGGAGAGACGAAGTTACGATGCCAATTTTAAGATAATGGTGATAAACGAAGCAGAGACATCAAACACCTGTCATTGCGACGCAGGACAAGCCCAGCGCCTGCCCTCAGACTCCAGAGAGAAGCTCCTGTCTTATCAGCGATATGTGATCAAGTTAAGGAAGAAGCACTCATACCCCCTTGATCAGATGGGCAATGCTGATCAAACGCCTGTGTATTTTGACATGCCAACAGGTCACTGGGCATAAGAAAGGCGACAAATCAGTGATTGTGAAGTCTACTGGAAACGAGAAGAGCCGAGTAACGGTCATGTTAACGCGCCTCGCAGATGGGCCGAAACGTCCCCGTACGTGGTTTTAAAACGCAAGCCTGTACCTAAAGAGGCAGTGACTGTACCCTAAAGAGGCAGTGACTGTACCTAAAGAGGCAGTGACTGTACCTAAAGAGGCAGGCCAGCTGGCATTACGTGCCCAGGCAAAGGGCTGGATGGAGACGGAGCTTGTGGTGGACTGGCTCAAGGTGGTGTGGGGCAGACGGCGTGGGGGACTCAGAAAGAAGAGGAACATGTTGATTCTGGATGCTTTCCGTGGACACTTCAAAACACCAGTCAAAAAGCAAGTGAAAGAGTTGAATGGCGACCTAGTGATCATACCGGGCGGAATGACAAGCCAGCTGCAGGTGTTGGATGTGGTCGTTAACAAACCATTCAAGGTTCATCTGCGCAAGAGATCCACAGAGTGGCTCCTGGCTGCTAATCACGCACTGACACCGTCTGGAAAAATCCAAAAGCCTGCAGTACGTTTGCTCTGATCTTGCATGCATGGGCTGACGTTTCCCCAGAAAGCATCATTAATGGGTTTAAGAAATGCTGCGTATCAAATGGATGGCAGCGAGGATGACGTGATGTGGGAGGAGACAGCGAGGATGACGTGATGTGGGAGGAGACAGCGAGGATGACGTGATGTGGGAGGAGACGGGGAGCAGACACCGCGAGTGACGATAGCGGGAGTGAGAGGAACAACCAGCGATGTAGAAGACGAGCTGAATGAGAAGACTTGATGTGACCAATAGACTGATGTTCTGTTTCATTGCTCTACTATTTTATTGCACTACCGTTTTATTGCACTACTGTTTCATTGCAATCTATCTAGCCTGTTTTGTTTTTGTTTGCCAAGTTAGGCAAATTTGAACACAATGTGTGATGTGTGTTATCATTATTTTCAAATAAAATTATTTTCTTTATAAAAAAAAGATTTGGTCTTCAAAAAAATGTATTTTTATTTTTTCCAAAAATGAGTCTTGAAAAAGAGGGGTCGTCTTATAATCGGGGTCGTCTTATATTCGGGTCAATACGGTACTTTAAACAATACTATACTATAAACAACACTCTATACTATACTATGTACTATACTTAAACTATACAACACTATACTATAACAATACTATACTATTCTATAAAAAATATATACTGTATATATATATAGCACAATATTCAGCTATATATATAGCTGTATATAGTGCTATAAACAGCACTATAAACTATACTATGTACTATAATATGAACTATAAACAACACTATACTATGACAATACTGTACACAATAAAAATAACCGGAAAGTCAGCATAAAGTATGAGAAGTTCCAAGTAAAGGTGTTACCTTGATCTGTGTGAGGGTCAGGTTGAGGGAGGTTCCTGGAGGTCCAGGCAGCCCCGGGGGTCCCTGAACAACACAACACCACCCTGGGCGTCAGTGTCCTGGTGTCATCCTATTACCTCTCAGATTCCACCCCAAGACTCGCCGGAGATTTAAGATTCAACATTCTTTGTTCTTGCCATGTGCAACAAGTAGTATGGAATGTTTCCTAAACTATACTAAAGCTATACTAAACTATGCAATACTACTTTACTATAAACAACACTGTATACTACCTACTATATACTATATACTATAAACAACACTGTATACTACCTACTATATACTATAAACAACACTGTATACTAACTACTATATACTATAAACAACAGTATATACTATATACTATAACAACATTATACTACCTACTTTATACTAAAAACAACACTACATACTACCTACTATACACTATATACTATAAACAACACTATACTACCTACTTTATACGATAAACAACACTATATACTACCTACTATACACTATACACTATAAACAACACTACATACTACCTACTATATACTATACTATAAACAACACTATATACTACCTACTATATACTATAAACAACACTATATACTACCTACTATATACTATAAACAACACTATATACTACCTACTATATACTATACTATAAACAACAGTATATACCACCTACTTTAATCTATAAACAACTCTATATACTACCTACTATACACTATACATAAACAACACTATATACTACGTACTATACACTATAAACAGCATTATATGCTATATACTTACACTATAAACAGCATTATTACCTATTATATACTATACACTATACACTATATACTATACACTATAAACAACACTATATACTACCCTCTGTATACTATACACAACACTATACTATCACAATAATATACACAATAAAAATAACACAAAAGTAACAGATGAATGTATTCTTTTCATGGGCCCATGGTTCTCCTCCTCGAGGAGGACGAGGTGATCTACACACACAGTGTTCTCCATTGTTATCCACGGATCATTTAGAAATCAATGGCTATCGTAGGCTAATAGCCGGGGGCTCTCTGTGATCACCGTTGGTCATACTGAGTATTGACCCATCACCACCTGACTCACCGGCAGGCCCCGCCTTCCCTGTTGCCCTGGTAACCCCTGGTAGCCCTTCAGACCCTGCGGAGAAGGACATGTGTCAGAGGTGTAGTCGTACTTTGAATGTAGTAGAAAAAGACAAATATACAAAATTACTTGGCAGGTGATTGGACAAACCATCTGTCTATCCCCGTCTATCACGGCTAATGTCAACCAATCACATCAACGAACCACCTGACCTAGTAGAGCGAAAATCCCTCAGTACCTTCAATGCCTTCATGGTTGTGTTCAAACCAACAAACAGTTCACTTCTCGCCACCGCCACACTTAAACCACGCCCCCTAGCTACAATTAGTTCCTAATTGGACGCCGATTGGTCCGAACCAAACGGATAACTTGAAGCCTGGCGAGGTGGACGTGACCTTGTGTATCCAGCCGCCTGGCGATGTCAGGGTACCACACCCTGTGTGTGTGTGTGTGTGTATGTGTGTGTGTGTGTGTGTGTGTGTGTGTTGTGTGTGTGTGTGTGTGTGTGTGTGTGTGTGTGTGTGTGTGTGTGTGTGTGTGTGTGTGTGTGTATGTGTGTGTGTGTGTGTGTGTGTGTGTGTGTGTGTGTGTGTGTGTGTTACGGTGGAGCTATCTGCCTAAGGCGGTAATGAAAGAGAGATCGGTTTGAGTCCATCGTCCGATCAGAGCAGGTGGTCGTGTGAGAGACCACGTCTGCAGGGTGGCCAGAGATCAATACAATTGAGAACAGTGGTAAGGAAGGCGGGGAGGGAACTATGGCAACCATTACTGAGAGGTACCCACAGCTGCTGGGACAAGGACACACACACACACACACACACACACACACACACACACACACACACGCGTCTAAAAAACAGAAGGATTTGGAGTCTTACCTTCAATCCAAACAAGCCCTGAGGGCGTGGAGAGGACAGGTGAACAGCAGGAGACATAGGGGAATAGATAGGGAGAGGACGTATAAGTTAGTTTATTATATACTGTGTATATACTGTATATTATATATATATATATATATATATATATATATATATATATATATATGCCATCATTGTATTATAGTTATAACTTTACAATAAGTATAACAATATATAACAATAATATATATATATATATATAATAATAAATTTATGTTGGGTCGTATACTGTATAATACTGTATAGTAAAGTTATAGTTATAAGTTATGTTATGAGTTAAAAACTAAACCCAGCTTACAGGAAGTCCTGGCATGCCTGGAGCGCCCCTGGACCCAGACGGCCCGATGTGCCCCTGGGGGAGAGGCTCAGGTGAGTTCACATCCCGACTGTCATGTGGTTTAGTCACTCACAACTAGGAATGTGGATCTTGTCAGATGCACGTCACTTAGAATAAATACTTTGCCGGTTTTTCAACCAGGTGTGTACCATTACAATGTGGGTAGTAATATGAAAATGAACAATGATCAATTCCCTGCATCAATTAACCAGCATCCCGTTTTGCAAATTAGTTCGACAGCAAAAGTCCGCCGGGGAAGGTGGTTTGACGTCATTGACGGACTGGGTTTAACAGACTGGGAGTCACCCTTACCACTGAGAACGTTTGAGAACCGTTTATTGTTGTCCTTAGTGTTCTGTACCTGTTCTCCCTTGATGCCCGTGGGTCCAGGTGCCCCAGCGGCAGCTCGTAAACCCTGAGGAACACACACGCGTGAAGATGTATCAAAGGCTGTGTGAACATGTGTCCATGTCCATGTACGTGTGGATGAGTGGGGTGGTAACAGCTCCAGGCTCCATCCTACCTTGGGACCGTCTGCTCCGGCCGGTCCGGGTAAAGCCACATCTCCCTTCTCTCCCTGTGGACACCACGGTACAGAGGGAGTCAATGCATCTTTATTCAAATATGGTTCAAAAAAAGATTCCTGAATTGTTCATTACCTCAAATAAATTTAAAAATGTACAATAGGATACAAGATACAAGATGTTTTATTGGCCATTTGCAACAAGTACATTCCATTCCCTCCCCCCTAACCCTAACCCTAACCCTAACCCTAACCCTGGCTACATTAATGAACCATGAATTAACATCAAAATCTGGAGGATAGAATCCTCTTCATTGGTCACATGTACACACAGTGACATGTGTTTCTCTGCCTTTAACCCATCCTAGTGTGAGGAGCAGTGAGCAGCTAGTGTACATCCAGCTGACCGGGGAGCAGTGGAGGGGTCTGGTGCCTTGCTCAAGGACACCTCGGCAGTGCCAAGGTGATTCGGGGACTTGAACCGGTGAACTTTTGGTTCCAACAGACTGAGCTATCCTGCCGCCCTATTAGTTAATGTGTGTATGGATTAGTTAAGAAGTTAACCTTAAATAATGTACAAATACCCTAGTAAACTGTTAGTGTTAATGCTATTAAGTGCTATGTTAATTCATTGTGAATTAATGTACCCTTATTATAATGTGTTACCATAACAAATGTAGATAAAACCCATTTAAACATTTAAAATAAGTTTGGATTGAATGGAGGGGTCCATTGGCTCTTTAGTGTGAATCTAAGAATCTATAAGCTGTGTTTCTGTTGTGTTGGTTCTATGTGTTGTGTTGGTTCTATGTGTTGTATTGGTTCTATGTGTTGTGTTGGTTCTATGTGTTGTATTGGCTTTATGTGTTGTGTTGGTTCTATGTGTTGTGTTGGTTCTATGTGTTGTATTGGTTCTATGTGTTGTGTTGGTTCTATGTGTTGTATTGGTTCTATGTGTTGTGTTGGTTCTATGTGTTTACCTCTTCCCCCTTCCCTCCTTGGTCTCCTGCATCACCGCGCAAGCCGTGGATTCCCTACAAAACACGACGCATGATTACGATTCACTATCCTATCACAGGAGACCGCCATGGCTCCATGGCGGTCAGGATGCTTATTGTAATGAAAAGGTCCTCACAATGAGCCCTGTCCATCCCTGCAGTCCGCTCACACCTCGCTCGCCCTGGTCTCCCTGGGAAATCACAAGGGATACTTCATTCAACTCACACGTACGTAGACATACAGTAGATAAGACACTCATGGGATGATAATGTATTCTGTACAGCGCAGTACGTCTACAGCTGAGGTGAAAGGACTATTAGCATACTATTAGAACTGAAGGACAGAA
>CM051011.1:29791562-29804062 GCA_027704905.1 Muraenolepis orangiensis | reverse complement strand
TTAGAATTGAGTTATTGTTTGTGTATTTTATTTTTGGATTATCCATTATTGAGTCAATGTTTGTGCAAAATCGAATGTTAAATGATTAATTTAACGATAGCGTAGGTTATAGCGGTGGTAAGACTTACCGGGGGTCCCAGCTTCCCCAAGTCTCCTCCCACACCGCCAGCCCCCGAGGGTCCCTGAGGTCACGACACATGGAGGGAGGGAGAGAGAGAGAGAGAGAGAGAGAGAGAGAGAGAGAGAGAGAGAGAGAGAGAGAGAGAGAGAGAGAGAGAGAGAGAGAGAGAGAGAGAGAGAGAGAGAGAGAGAGAGAGAGAGAGATGCGTTCACATCTGGATCAGAGCAACACAGTATACTGATGGAAGACAAACACACACACACACACACACACACACACACACACACACACACTGCGACGTGGTCATGTGTGGAGAGCCAGAGCCACACAGATGACTGATGGGAGAGAGGCTGTTTGTGTACCTGAGGGCCGGCGACCCCAGGAGACCCCGTGACCCCGGACGACCGCGAGTCCCCCTACACAGGATGGGGTCAGAAGGAGGTCAAACAGGAAGATCCTACACAGAGCTGTGATACCATAACTGGGCCTTTATTCATCCCACAAAGGAGTTTGTCATGGGAATTAAGACAATATTGATAATAAATTGTTAGATTCATTGACAATTTATTGACAATTTGCATTTTCAAAGGCATTCAATAGACATTGAATAAAAGACAAGACAATGAGTCAAAATAGTAAATTTCCCGACACGATCAATAAAATAAAATAAAAATATTTGATGTACAGTCTTGGAATTGTGATAATAACGATGAGGTGTGTTACGTCCCTGGTCCTGGAGGCCTGTGTTGTGTTGCTGTCCGTGTCTCCTCTTAAACTACAGGTGTCCGCTCACCATCGGTTGGCCTGCAGTCCTGTCCGTCATCGTTCACGCAGCCGTTCTGGACCAATCAACTGGCCGTCCGTCTATTTAACGCCCCTCCCATCTTCTGTCTGAGTGTCGCCACCGGTTGTGTTTTGTTTTGGTGACTAGCGTTGAAAGAGGTTATGCTATTGTGCGTTTGTGTTTAAACGTGCACACTATCCTCGGTATAGGGATATTGTTTTGGTTTTGGCCACGCAGGGACCAAGGAGGAGCTGGCCATGGGTCTACTCTGCATCACGCTCCTCTGTTCTGAACATCAGGCTAGGAGCGGGGCCCCTGTGTTTGGTTTAGTAAATCGTTTAAGTTATTAAGTAAGTAAGTTATTTTCTTTGGGCACCGTTCACAATCCCCTTTGTTCCCTAATGACGATAACGCTGTCAGTACAATAAACCATCTTGCACTATAGTTGTGATTCGTTCCCTTTTGGTCGTAACGCACCTACCGTCAGCAGTCTTATGTTAGGCCCTTGGCCCATTCTAGACCGAATGGGCGTAACAACGTCCATCCTCTAATTGACCACATAGATGGTTTTAAATGACAATAAACATGTTTAGCATCAAGGCTAGGTGGCTAATCTCATATACATGATGATCCATCAGCTCATAAGTTACCTTCTGCCCTTGAGGTCCATCCACTCCTGGTGCTCCATTAGGACCTGGGATCCCCTAGCAACCAACCAAGACCCAAACACACACACACATCATGAACAACTGACCAAACCTTAACAAGATGCGTGTTCATCATAGATCAATCACTGATGGTATCTGATAAACGCAATCAATAGGTATGATTGGAAAGGTTGTGGTCAGGATCAATGGATCCTGATGGACAGACAGACAGACCCCCGGACCTCACCTGGATGCCCGCTAGTCCTGCAGGCCCCACCTCCCCCAGCAGACCTGGCTCTCCCTGTCACACACACACAACAGCACACACACATCATTACCTGCTCCGAGCAGGGAGGCAGAGACAGAGCCAACAGAGGCTGTAGAATACAGGGCTTTACATTCTAATTTAATATCGCTTTAGATTCTAATTGAATATGGTTTTAGATTCAAATTCAATATGTTTTTAGATTGAAATTGAATATGGTTTTACATTAAAATCGAATATCGACTTATATTCTAATTGAACATTGTTTTACATTCAAATTGAATATTTCTTAAATTCAAATTGCCTATTGAATCAGATGATCTTTCCTCTAAAACAGAGTCTTATGTTTGGGTAGAATTAATAACTGACGGATATAAACACAGTGGGTCCTGATGGAGTAACTAGTAAGCTGTAGGTACTCTTATCCTATATTTACTGATCACATCATAATCAATCATGTGAACTATCACAAAACATCCTACAGGCTCTGAGGGTGGATGATGAATGACCAAATGGTGAGACAATGAATCACCAAGAGAATCACCAAGGAATCACCAAGGAATCACCAAGGAATCACCAAGGAATCACCAAGGAATCACCAATGAATCAGTGAAAATGATGACCAGTGAAACACTAATCACTATTAGGAATTGAGGATGAGTAGCAGTATCTTAGGATGCTGGATTGTGATTGGACGAGGCGTCGGGGGGGTGTGTTTACCAATAATCCAATGAATCCTTTCACTCCTTTAGGTCCCGCCTCCCCGTTGACCCCGAGAGGCCCCCAGGGGCCCTCTCTGCCGGACAGCCCATAGGGTCCCTCAGAGCCCTGTGGAAAACAGACTGGGTTCACACTGATGGTGAACACAACTGGTTCACACTGATGGTGAACACAACTGGGTTCACACTGATGGTGAACACAACTGGGTTCACACTGATGGTGAACACAACTAGGACAGGGGTGGAGGAAAAAGAAGAGGAGGTGTGGGAGGAGTTGGAGAAGCAGATCTAGGAAGAGGAGGAGAAGGAGATGTAAGAGGAGGAGAAGGAGGAGGAGGAGGAGAGGAGGAGGGAGGAGGAGGAGGAGGAGGAGGAGGAGGAGGAGGAGGAGGAGGAGAGGAGGAGGAGGAGATGTAGGAAGAGATGGAGAAGGAGATGTAGGAGGAGGAGGAGGAGAAGGAGGAGGAGGAGGACGAGGAGGAGGAGAAGGAGATGTAGGAAGAGATGGAGAAGGAGATGTAGGAGGATGAGGAGGAGGAGATGTAGGAGGATGAGGAGGAGGAGATGTAGGAGGAGGATGAGAAGGACACGTAGGAGGTGGAGTGGAAGGAAATGTAGGAGGAGTTGGAGAAGGAGATGTAGTAGGAGTTGGAGAAGGAGATGTAGGAGGAGGAGTAGGAGGTGTAGGAGGAGGAGGAGAAGAAGATGGAGGAGGAGGAGAAGGAGATGTAGGAGGAAGAGGATAAGATGAAATGAGGAGAAGGAAAAGAAGATAAATGGAAAAGCGGCAGAATGATAAGAAAGTGTTTGAGTAGAAAGAGGAGAAGTAAATATAGGAGATAAAGCTATAGAAAAAAAGAAATAAAAGGTAGGAGAAGTAGAAGAATAAGCAAGAATAATCCAAAAGAATTGGGTTCAGGGTGAGGAACAACAACAGAATCAAACGGTACAGTGTGTCTCAATAGAAGCAGTGCATGTGTTACCTTGTCCCCGTTGGGTCCTGGTTCCCCCGTCTCCCCAGGGGGTCCAGCATCTCCCTGTGGGCGTCAGTTATGTGAGTCACCCGATTCACACGTACACACACACTCACACACTCACAGAACAACACCTTCAAAGAACACAGCTTAAGAAGCGTGGCCGGAATGGGATGAGAAATGTTCTGCTTCTTCCCGAGACGGTAAACACACTGCGGCACTTTAAATTAAATTAAATTAAGCTTAAGGAGAACAAATATTTCCTACGGTGCGTTTGGAAGATCGTGAATAATGCATGAGCAGCAGGCAGATTACATTCATTTGAGAAGGGATGTATTCCTTAGTAGCCGTCTTCTAAAGCAGTGTGTTTGTTATGTGTTGGTTGTGGTCGGCAAAAAGCAACGCAGTACCTGAAATGAACATGGGAATGAATGGGACCTGTCAGGAAAAGTGTTTTAGGCGTAATGCAGTCAAGTTGTTGTGTTATTGGTTGCACAAATCGGTTCAAAAAGGTTCTAGTAAACGTTTCCTGAGGAATCCAGAATGAGAACCAAAGCGAGAGGCCTGGATAAATGCTGTTCATAGAAGGAACCGGGAGCCTTTGGGTCAGTCTGCGGTAAACACTTCCACTCAGGTCAGCATTGGGTAATGATTATGTTCAGTTTATAAACAGTTTGATTACAGTTTTCTTAATTCAATGTTTTGGTGCAGCTTGTCGTTAAGTCGCTGATAAGGAAACACTCTGCCATTTATAAAGCAATAAGGAACACCATCTTCGACTGAGTGATACCACAGCGGTTTATTGTGACCACAAAGGAAGAACTGATCAGCTTCCAGTGATTGTAAAGCCTTGAGAGACTCCTTCGTGTCTATCCCTAACGTGTCGATCAGGTGTAAATCAGGTGTATCACCAAAGCTCAAATCTGGGCAAAGAGTGGGGTTATTTAGCCATCCTTTAATGCGTACGGGTCTGGAAGTGAAGCTGAACCTTTATCAAACGTTAGTTTAGAAGAATATCTATAACTAGCGCTTTGGAAATCGCTATGTAATTGAAACACACCACCTTTTGCCAACCGTAAAATGCATGCGTGCAAATGACGTCGATGTTTATAAACACGAATATACATATATATAAACATCGCTATACAGTAAAAATCGAGAAATCAATGTATAACATTAATCCCAAAAATGCAAAGTGTTGGCTCCTAGCTAGCGTGGCATTGAAATGTGTGGGCAAAATGAACCAAGGCGTACATACCTCTTTACCGATTGGTCCGCTGGGACCCGGCTCTCCTTTCAGGCCTTGGAACCCTCTGTCTCCTAGGAGACCAGGTGGACCATCCTTGCCCCGATCACCTGTGTCTCCCTGACACACAGGTATGGAGGACAGGTGTTGAGTACAGGTGGAGGAGACGTGCGTTACACTAAGAGTCAGGCTGTTCTTGAATGAATGATCATACTCTTTATTTTTACGTGATTTACACATCTGAAGATTTGTAAATTAGAGGTCATTGAGTCAGCTTTAATTGATTCAAATGATGGGTTAGATAGAAAGCCCTTTGCACGTTGCGTTTCACGAGAGAAGAGTCAGTTCTGTGACATGCTACTCCTAGCATGTCACAGAACTGACAGATTTAAGATGTAGGCATGGTCAATTTGGTACATACAGATACAGATTTACAGATAAAACATTACTGCACATATTAGTACATTGTGTTTTACCAGGTACACAAGTTGACATTTGTTTGTGAATAGTATTGAGACTTTAAGTATTGAAAGAGATGAGGGTAGAGGAGTGGGATGAGGCGGTCGTTCTCCTGCTAAGTGATTTGTTTTCTACCATTAGATTAGATTAGATTAGATTAGGGTTATTTAGTGCCAACGCATAGTGTGAGTACATGAGTACACATGGGTCAGAACTCACCAGGTCCCCTTTCTGTCCGTTTGGGCCTTCAGCTCCAGAGAGGCCCGGGTTGCCCTGAACAAACCACAACGTCTGCATTTTAACAATAACTTCACATATTATGACATTTTAGTCATTTAAAAGTTTGTGCGGCATGAGCGACTTTCTTCTTCACAACAAGCGGCCGGACGGCCGAGCGGCTCTCAGAGAACAAGGGGAGGATATTTCATTTTAGTTGACTCGTGTTTCTCCTCAACATTCAGCTTTTGTTTTTCCGGAAGACCGCCGCCAAAATGAAGTGGAAACACAAGATACTTAAAAAACGACCCATCTGGGGACAACAAAGTAGATTTGATTTGTTTTGATACTAATGTAATAAAATATTATATATTCTGATATCCAAACCCTTTTGTTTTCCTTTATTATTAACTCTGTTGTTTTCTTTTAACCAACCTGTTGTCCATCACGTCCGACTGGGCCTGCAGCCCCGAGAAGTCCTGGTAGACCCTAGACGACCCCACAAAACACACTCAAAATAAGACAGAGGATAAACCCTACATGATCATACAAAACACACTCAAACTGATGGAGCATGCACATAATAATGTCCATCACTAAGGACCCCAACCCCCCTGGGCTCCATCTCTTCTCCCCCATCTCCGTCACTAAGGACCTCAACCTCCCTGGGCTCCATCTCTTCGCCCCCATCTCCATCACTAAGGACCTCAACCACCCTGGGCTCCATCTCTTCTCCTCCATCTCCATCACTAAGGACCTCAACCACCCTGGGCTACATCTCTTCTCCCCCATCTCCATCACTAAGGACCTCAACCACCCTGGGCTCCATCTCTTCTCCCCCATCTCCGTCACAAAGGACCTCAACCACCCTGGGCTCCATCTCTTCTCCCCCATCTCCATCACTAAGGACCTCAACCACCCTGGGCTCCATCTCTTCTCCCCCATCTCCATCACTAAGGACCTCAACCACCCTGGGCTCCATCTCTTCTCCTCCATCTCCATCACTAAGGACCTCAACCACCCTGGGCTCCATCTCTTCTCCCCCATCTCCGTCACAAAGGACCTCAACCACCCTGGGCTCCATCTCTTCTCCCCCATCTCCATCACTAAGGACCTCAACCACCCTGGGCTCCATCTCTTCTCCCCCCTACCGTCTGGTCGCCGGTTCTGCAGCATCCGAACAGCAAGGACTACCAGGTTTAAGGATAGTTTATATCCACAGGCAGTGACCTACTGAACTGCTAGGAGTGCTGCCACTATCATAACATTGTCATCCATATTACATAACACTATTATACTTTTGCTGGACTCTCTGGACTCATTACAGTTACTGTTCTGTACTGTATTCATGATGCTGCTGCACTACTGGAACTTTTAAATGTTTTTAAATGCTTTTTGCACAATGCAATATATGTACTGTATATATCATCCTTTAGTCACTTCATTGTTCTTTGTATTGTGTACAGTATTGTTACAGTATAGTGTTGTATAGTATAAGTATAGAACATAGTATAGTATAAAGTGTTCAATTGTAATTCATACTGCAAGAGGGAATGGAGAGAAAGCATTCCATTGTACTTGCATATGGCAAATAAAACCATGTTGACATTTGAATCAGGGGGTTTATCATACAGGGCCACAATGCTTCTTTTCTACACTGTATTCAGAATAACATTTTTCCAGGTGATGTGTGCTCACCTTCCCTCCCTTTTCACCGGCTGATCCGAGGAGTCCATCAGAACCTTGCGGGCCCTGAGGGGAGAAGCAGAACCTCATAAGACTAAGACTAAGACACTCTGTAGTTACAGAGTGTACAAATAGCCTTATAAACCCAAGAACAAATGCTGGTATACAATATAGGCTGCAGGATAGCTCAGTCTGTTGGGACTAGGCTTAGCAACAGGAAGAACGTTGGTTCAAGTCCCCGAAACACCTAGTTGCACTGCCGAGGTGTCCTTGAGCAAGGCACCAGATATGCATATCCAATAGCTGCCCACTGCTCCTAATACTAGGATGGGTTAAATGCAGAGGAACACACTTGACTGTTCATGGATGAGACCAATAAAGAAGATTCAGATTGATTCAGATTTACTATACCATATGCCCATTGGGATGATATTTGTCTTGGTTCAAGAGGTTAATTATCACAAATATCATGATAAGATCAAATATGAGACATTAACATTGAGAAGGAGGCGTCCTGCTGGCTCACTGCCAGTCAGTGGAGGGGCCGCTTGATGCAGAACAGATGAATGGAGGACACTCACAGGGGGGGGTTTACACTGATTGAATCACCCTCCGAAAGCAATTTCTTACTCTCGAAAACAACATAACATCAACTGGATGAGTGTATAAAGTGTGAACCCTTTCAGGCTTTTCAGAAAGTAAGTCTTTCAAAATCCGGTCTTTGGTGCCAGGGGAGCCTGCAACTTGCCCTCATTTAGTCAAATCGCCCCATATGTTCATAGCTGAACACTTTGCCAATAAATAAATGAGAAATGTACTTTCCACTATCCTCAGTAAGAGCTTCTATCAATCACCATCCAGCACCGACAGACAGACAGACGAGAGACAGACGGAGAGACAGACAGACGACAGAGAGACAGACGAGAGACAGACAGACAGACGGAGAGACAGACGGAGAGACAGACGAGAGACAGACAGACAGAGAGACAGACAGACAGAGAGACAGAGACAGACAGAGACAGACAGACAGGACCCAAACTCACTGCGGTTCCTGCGGAGCCTCCAGGACCCTGAGGACCAGCCTCCCCGGGACCCCCCAGGGAGCCTCTCTTCCCCGGGACCCCCTTAAGACCCGGGGGCCCTGCTGCCCCCTGCAGGGGACACCAGAAGACACACAGCTGTTAGACAAATGGGAGGGTGGACGTGCACACACACACACACACACTCATGGACACACACACACACACACACACTCATGGACACACATATACAGGGACACACACACACACCTGCACATACGGACCACACATCATGAAACA
Source organism: Muraenolepis orangiensis (assembly GCA_027704905.1). Taxonomy (NCBI): domain Eukaryota; kingdom Metazoa; phylum Chordata; class Actinopteri; order Gadiformes; family Muraenolepididae; genus Muraenolepis; species Muraenolepis orangiensis. Next base: position 29,795,626 of record CM051011.1, on the reverse strand, counting down.
ATAGGGACACACACACACACGGACACACACACACACCACTCATGGACACACATATACAGAGACAGCCAGACAGACACACACACACAAACACACATACACAAGAAAGTGGGCATACACACACATCAAGTACATCATCATGATGAACTTACTGCTGGACCTGGCATCCCAGTAGAACCTCCGTCTCCCAGTCGGCCCTGTCAGGAACCATCACTCCCATTAGTCTTGGACCACACTCACGGGTATCCTCACCAGGAACCAGCACTGGAACTCACTGGTCCAGTGCTGGACACAGTATGCAGAATGTCTGTGCCTACAAAACTTACTGCTGGCTCTTTACTTTACTAAAGTTTTGTCTATCTATTTCAGTTCCAATACTTGCTAATATTATAATTGTACCACTATTCAACTCTACTGCTATCGGCTATAGATGCCTTTATCCAGATGACCTGACAGGGGGTTCAGGGCCATGTCATCATTAAGGAGCAGGTAGGGGTTAGAGGACATCTTGTTCTAGGACACGGGAGGGGGGAATTGAATTGAACCCAGTAGCTTTTGGCCTGGAGTCAAACACACCTAACCACTACCCTATCACCTCCCCCCTCCCTCATCCCAAACCACCCTCCCCCCTCCCTTATCCCCTCCCCCCTCCCTCATCCCAAACCACCCTCCCCCTCCCTTATCCCTCCCCCCGCCCTCATCCCAAACCACCCTCCTATCCCCTCCCCCTCCTCATCCCAACCACCTCCTTATCCCCTCCCTCATCCCAAACCACCCCCCTCCCTTATCCCCTCCCCCCGCCCTCATCCCAAACCACCCTCCCTTATCCCCTCCCCCCTCCCTCATCCCAAACCACCCTCCCTATCCCCTCCCCCCTCCCTCATCCCAAACCACCCTCCCCCCTCTATCCCCTCCCCCCTCCCTCATCCCAAACCACCCTCCCCCCTCTCTTATCCCCTCCCCCCGCCCTCATCCCAAACCACCCTCCCTTATCCCCTCCCCCCTCCCTCATCCCAAACCACCCTCCCTTATCCCCTCCCCCCTCCCTCATCCCAAACCACCCTCCCCCCTCTCTTATCCCTCCCCCCTCCCTCATCCCAAACCACCCTCCCTTATCCCTCCCCCCTCCCTCATCCCAAACCACCCTCCCTTATCCCCTCCCCCCTCCCTATCCCAAACCACCCTCCCCCCTCTCTTATCCCCTCCCCCCGCCCTCATCCCAAACCACCCTCTCTTATCCCCTCCCCCCTCCCTCATCCCAAACCACCCTCTCTATCCCCTCCCCCGCCCTCATCCCAAACCACCCTCTCTTATCCCCTCCCCCCGCCCTCATCCCAAACCACCCTCTCTTATCCCCTCCCCCGCCCTCATCCCAAACCACCCTCTTCCCTCCGCCTCATCCCAAACCCCTCTACCCTCCCCGCCTATCCAAACCACCTCTCTTATCCCTCCCCCCTTATCCCAAACACCTCCTATCCAAACCACCCTCTGAAATATGTAGAAATTAAAGTGAAAAGAAGAGAAGAGTCGAACACACATTAGTAGTATTTCACACAGCGAGGTGAGCGAGCGAGCACTAAATCAAGCACGTAATAGCGTAGCGTAGCATAAATCAGTAGCGTATCCATCTGTTCAGAGCGGGGATTGTGAAGAACGGCACGTTAGCATTCCACGGCACGCTACTCTCGTGTGCGTCGTGCAGCTCTAGCTTGACGACGCTGGCGGCATCTGAGGAGAACTGCAGGCATCAGTCATATTAAATGTGAGCCTGTATGGATCAACCCTCTCCCTCTTTGAGCGGTGATGTTGTAGCTTTATTGTGTGGTGTTGTAGTTCATTAACATCACGCAGTACGTTGAGCTTGTATTGTGATCAGTGGGAAGCTAAACGATGACAGCTGTGGATGATTTACTGAAGAGGTTTGCACACTTTGCAACATATTCATCAAAGCAAGTCACTTTGGATGAAGGTGTTCATTGTGTCATTTAAAGCAATGAAACCATTTAAAGCTTTTATCCAAAGCGACTTATAATTAGTGTTGAATACGTGTCTTTAAGGAGGGGCTACAGGTAGACTGCAGACACTGGCTTTCAAATCCACAACTGAAGAGTCAAAAACGGTGCTGGTTTGGAGGGTAACACACTGTACAGGTGTTCAGAGTCCTGCTCCGGGTCAAGGGTCAGGAGGTCAGGTGTTCAGAGTCCTGCTCCGGGTCAAGGGTCAGGAGGTCAGGTGTTCAGAGTCCTGCTCCGGGTCAAGGGTCAGGAGGTCAGGTGTTCCACCACCAGCAGGTGAGTCTCACCTGAGGCCCACGAGGTCCTCTCTCCCCAGGGGGTCCCGCTGGTCCCTGGACAACACGCACACACACACACACACACACACACACACACACACACACACACACACACACACACACACACACACACACACACACACACACACACACACACACACACACACACACACACACACACACACACACACACAGCACACACACACACACACACACACACACACACACACACACACACACACACACACACACACACACACACACACGCAAGCAAGCACACACACACACACACACACACACACACACACACACACACACACACAGCAGGTCACCCACCCCGCATAGTAATAGTAATATTAAATAAACCTTAATGAATAAATAAAGTATGAGGCAGATGGCCCCTTCATAAAACAAAAAATAAACTAACTGGCAACTGGAACAGCTAAATTGTATATAGAGAAAGAGCGAGCGACAGACAGACAGGTAGTGAATGTGTCTGTCTTGGCAGCAGATAGGAACCACTTACTGGTGGTCCTGTCTTCCCAATAGGTCCCACCGGACCTCTCAGACCGGGCTCTCCCTGGGGGAGAGAAACACAGGAAACATCCAAGCTTCACATACACTTTACTACTTTTAATAAGAGTCCTGGAGCCAGCCACGCTAGCCACTACTAGACATCAATATTATCTATATATATATTATCCTATTAACAGAAAAACATTTTCTTTGCTTTTATTTTATTGCAAACATGCGTTCCGTTTTGCATCCTTTGCTGTGAGCGATGCCTTAAAAAAACACAATGTCTTGGTCACGTTTGATCAGGAAATGATCGTGGCCGCAGAGTGTCAACGTGCCACATGTCTGTAGGAGAGAGAGAGAGAGAGAGAGAGAGAGAGAGAGAGAGAGAGAGAGAGAGAGAGAGAGAGAGAGAGAGAGGAGAGAGAGAGAGAGAGAGAGAGAGAGAGAGAGAGAGAGAGAGAGAGAGAGAGAGAGAGAGAGAGAGAGAGAGAGGAGGTATCTTACCCTGCCTCCCTGGTGTCCGGTCACCCCACGCATGCCCACCGTCCCTGGGAAGCCCTGAGGAGGACACAGAGGGCAGGGGGTCATGGAGAGAAACCCATGGGAGACGGGATGAGGAGAGAAATCCCTCACACCTCCAGAGATGGTGATGGTGGCGAAGTAGGAGAAGGATGAGGAGGAGGATGAGGATGAGGATGAGGATGAGGATGAGGATGAGGAGGAGGAGGAGGAGGAGAAAGAAGAGTAGGTGGAGGAAAAAGAAGATAAAGAGGAGGAGGACTAGGAGGAGAATGAGGAGAACGAGGAGGAAGATGAGGAGGAGGAGCACTAGGAGGACTAGGAGGATGAGGAGGAGAAGGAGGAAGGGTTGTATGTGTATATAGAGCAGAGCCCTGCATCTGCCTCACTGTAAAACACAGTCGCCAGACTGTGTTTTAATAGTCTGGTGGTTAAAGAGTTTTTTATCAGTAGAATTAAGGTTATACAAATGATATACAGCCTTATATAATATAATGCATACTTAATAACCCGTTTTATAGTCTTAACTAAGATTACTAATGCCCTTGAATACATAGACAGAGCTTACATAGTTCACAGAGAGAGTCAGATAACAGAGAATACTAGCTTCCCTTGAACGTTAAGTGAACATATTCTCTGGTCTACTGAGCCTCTTGTCTGCTCACACAGTGTCTTAATGTAGTCATGATGGTGCTTCATCTCTGTACTGCTGGAGGTATCATCCACGGCATCCTTC
>CM051011.1:29776562-29786562 GCA_027704905.1 Muraenolepis orangiensis | reverse complement strand
TTATAATTTTAATAAATAAATAAAAACACTTTGTTTTTTTCGGTAATTCTCCTTTGCTGTGTGTTGCTGCCGGACCGTCTCTCCCCCATTCTCATTGAGTATTTTACAAAGAGTGAAACAACAGCGCCCCTCTAGATGTTATGGTGAAACAGTAAATTGCATTCACTGTTGCCAGAGGAAGCCAGCCGAATGAGCTTCCCTTGGTGAAAAAAAAATGGAGGGATTGTCCCGGATTGACCAATCAGATGAGGCCCACGTCATGCCCCCCAGCCAACCTGTGATTGGTCAGGGCCATGCCAAGGGATGCCAGCCGTCTCTGGCTTCCCTTCAAGGGAATGGGATCCCTTGATCCCATTGGATCGATTTGAAGGGAATCCCTTGCCTCACAATCCAATCAAATCACATCAACATCAGTACGCAGAACTGTAACTGTCATCCTCGCCGTTTGATAGTATCAAGCTAATTAAGCATTATGGAGGGTGGAGATTTGGCGTACTTAATAAAATATAACTTTACTAAACTTCCGCTACAGCAGCAAACGTATCAGAGGAACACTTGTGGACAGGACAGACTTGTCAACCTAGCCACAATATCCATTGACTCTGTTGTTGTGGAGGACCTAAAGGCCGCTGGGAGGTTCTATGACATTGTTATTGACCACTTCGCCACCATGAAAGACAGGAGAATGGCCTTCCTCTTCAAACAGGGTGAGTGAAATGTCCCCCCCTTCCTCTCTGTGGCACCTGTGGCCTGAACGGCCCGTCAATGCTTCTGTTATTCATTACTGAATCTGCACTGAGCGGCTGAGCGGCTGAGCGGCTGAGCGGCTGAGCGGCTGAGCGTGAGCGCTGGGTATGACTTTGGGGGGGGGGAAGTAAGAGGAGAGGTGGGGTGGGGAGTGCGTGCGGACCTGTCGGTTAGATAACAGGCGTGTGCAAGTCCTGCATCTGTATGATACATTTACATTTAGGGTATTTGGCAGACGCTTTTATCCAAAGCGACTTACAAGGTGTACATTAGTTGAAGCAGACAATAGCATAACACTGAGGTACGGGAACACAAACGGGTTACGTTATTGACCCCCCCCCCGACCCAAAAAAACTGGCTTCCCCTAAATTTTTCCCCACGCCACGCTACTGTATATTAGTAATATTAATATTACAGCATGAACATTATGTTGTTGGATAAGAGTTGTTTCATTATATGTTTGATTTCGGTACAGCAGCGCGGTTTGGACACAACCAATAGACATCAATAACCTAATGTTAACATAAGGGAACAGGAAGTTACTTTACCCTACTATCGATGACCTGTGAAAAGGCTCGGAATCACGATTTCAAACCTCTGCAATTAACTTTTTTGTTAAAAGGTTAAATTGATAAAAATCCAAAAATTTACAGAATTATAAAAATGACATAAAAGGTCCGATTTTATACGCCCGTTACATTCAAATAAATAGAGAAAAAATTGCTTCATTATTATTATTATTATTATCTTGTATATCGAGTCAGCGCCTCGAATATCAACAGAATTGATCGTTTGTGACATCGCAATTTGTAAATATGAACAATTGCAATATCGGGCAGAATAATTGCAATTATCATTTTTATCAAAATTCAGATGGCGGGTGTTAATGTAATAGGTGTTAATGTAATAGGTGTTAATGTAATAGGTGTTAATGTAATAGGTGTTAATGTAATAGGTGTTAATGTAATAGGTGTTAATGTAATAGGTGTTAATGTAATAGGTGTTAATGTAATAGGTGTTAATGTAATAGGTGTTAATGTAATAGGTGTTAATGTAATAGGTGTTAATGTAATAGGTGTTAATGTAATAGGTGTTAATGTAATAGGTGTTAATGTAATAGGTGTTAATGTAATAGGTGTTAATGTAATAGGTGTTAATGTAATAGGTGTTAATGTAATAGGTGTTAATGTAATAGGTGTTAAGGCATCGGGATGCAGGGTGTCAAGGGTGGGAGTCACTGATCGGGAGTCACAGTATTAGTGGGTCATGGGGTGGGGGGAGGAGGGGAGGAGGAGGGGGAGGGGGAGGGGGAGGAGGAGGAGGAGGAGGGAGGAGGGGGGGAGGAGGAGGAGGAGGAGGGGAGGGGAGGAGGGGGGAGGAGGAGGGGGAGGGGGAGGAGGGGGAGGGGGAGGGGGTCATGGTGTAAGAATGAGTAGAATATGATATAGAATGGGAACCTGTATACCAGGCTTTCCTTCAACCCCTTTATGCCCAGTTAGCCCTGGTAACCCCTGTGGAGAGAGCACACACACACACACACACACACACACACACACACACCACACACACACACACACACACACACACACACACACACAAACACACCAACATAAACACACACACACACACACACCAACATAAACACACACACACACACACACACACACACACACACACACACACACACACACACAACATAACACACACACACACACACAAAACATAAACACACACACACACACACACACCAACATAAACACACACAAACACACACACCAACATAAACACACACACACACACACACGCACACACACACCAACATAAACACACACACACACACCAACATAAATACACACACACACACACACACACACACACAAAACATAAACACACACACACACACACACACACACACCAACATAACACACACACACACACACACACAAAACATAAACACACACACACACACACACACACACACACACACACCAACATAAACACACACACACACACACACCAACATAAACACACACACACATACACACAGACACCAACATAAACACACACACACACACCAACATAAACACACATGCACACAAACACACACACACACGGCAACACACACACATACACCAACATAAACACACACACACACACAAGCACACACACACATACACACACACACACGCACACACACGCGCATACACACACACGCACACACACACAAACACACACATACACAAACACACACACACTGTTGTTAGAACATAACAATTAACAATTATTTTCACTGTACTGTACTTGTGCTGTGCAATGACAATAAATTTGAATCTAATCTAATCTAATCTAATTAATAAGGAATTAAATTCATATCTATTCACATCATCTACCTATGTCCTTAACAACACTGTCCAATGAAGACCACAGATGCACTGTTATTCAGTTGATTGACAGGCACTTGGCCTCACACCGATATAGACACACAGACCCAATCACAGACGATCAATAACTCCTTGGCTACGATCAGCTCACCGACGGGCCCGGCTGGCCGGTGTGTCCCCTCGGTCCCTGGGGCCCCTGGAGGAGGAAGGAGACGCTGGTTAAAGATCGAGGGGAACAAGACACCCTCACTACCCCTCATGGATCTACCCCCTGGAGCTCTGGAACCACAGACCCCTAAATCTAAAGCTACATCTAGAGGGTTCAGTCCTCTTTATTGGTCTCATACACACACAGTGACATGAGTTTCTCTCATTGAACCCATCCTAGTATTAGGAGCAGTGGGGCAGCTAGTGTATATCCAGCTGACCAGGGAGCAGTGTCTGGTGGGTCTGGTGCCTTGCTCAAAGGCACCTCGGCAGTGCCCAGGTGTTTCAGAGGGGACTTGAACCGGCGACCTTCCGGTTCCCGAGCCCTAAGTCCCAACAGACTGAGCTGTCCTGCTGCCCCAATACTGGCCTTTTTGATAGGTTTAACTCTGTGTTTCCCGATATCTGGGAATAATAATAATAATAATAATAATAATAATAATAATAATTTATTCATTTATTCGTTTATTTGTCAGGGACAGTGCACATCAATGAACAATATATTGTAAATGAGCTAGATTTAGCCCAAAGGCTAGTTTTCATCTGTTGTCCCTGGCAACCTAAAATATCAAAACATCAAAGACAATAAACACTAATAATAGTGTAATATAACACTAGTGTGCAGGGCTCTATGTGGGCAGTAAGGACATGAAGTTGAAGATGCAAAGCCAATTAACATATTACACCAATCTCTCCTTGTGAGGTTTGTATTGACTAGTAGTTTGAGTGCCAGTGATGTCAGTCACAGGTCGAAGGTCGTACCTTATCTCCTCTTGGTCCGCGCCGGCCCTGACGTCCCACCGCTCCTCTGCTCCCCTTCAGGGATGGGAACACACCGGGGGCCGCTCATTAAACACAGGTGTCTCCACGCACTCATCAATCAACTATCACAGAGCTGGAATGCCTTATTAGTGACAGATGAGAGGACCACACGTGCGGCTTTATCGACCGGATCGTCCAGCATCCGCTGATTTACTCGTTGCCGTGACAACTCGCGGTGCCACAGCTGGGTGCACTTTTAATAAAGCGTGATGTGATGTTGCGTGAAATCTCTCACAAATGGAAGCAGGCTCACAGACCAAGGAGACCATGGTACAACGTACCGAGGTCAGACTTCGTAGTAGTGACCTGACCACCATATAATGGTTAAATAGATCATTGTAGGCAAGATTGTGGAGCAAAGTATCAATGAATGTAATGAATGTAAAACAGGAAACCAGTCTCTTTTTTAATCAATGAATGTAATCACTATGATGTTGTAAACACGTCAGCATAAGATCTATTTAGTTTAAATTTCAATTGAATTTCAATATTTCAATTCCGATCATTCAACGGGTCTAAACTGAACGGGACAGCCTGACAGAGAAGAGGGGCTCGACCTCGGCTTTGTAACGACAGTTGAACGGACGAACCGTATTAACCGGCACACTGACCTTCGACCCCCGGACGCCCTGTTTCCCCCGGAGACCGTTCTCTCCACTCTCTCCCTGAGCCAGAGAACAGACAGGAAACCAGTCAGCCATACACTTCATCATTTCCTGTTTCATTTTTTGTGACTAAATGGCGATAAACTGAATGATGGAATAGCCATATGCATTAGCTGTGACATTTAGCTGCAGGACTATTGTGAATTAGCACTTGAAGGTAATGACTTCCACCAGAAGGATCCCCACTCAGAAGTCATTAAAACGCTGACATTCAAAGAACCCCTCAGGGACATTATTTGGTCCTTACAAATGACAGAACATTTACAATTCTTCATTTAAAACCAAGGTTTTTTCCTTCTTGCGTAGTTAAAGCAAAAAGCATTCAATCAAAACCCAACCTGTAGCTTATGTTGGTGGACCCCAGAGGGAATAGATTAACAGTATTGATTAATATACAATTCCAATAGTTTGACACCGTTGATTAATACAGAACCACAGCCTTATAATTGATATTATATATATATATATATGAATCAATACAGGTACTCAATAGCTGTTGAGCAGTCTACTAGAGGAAAGGTTAGCAGGTCACACTGTACCTCGGTTCCTCCAGAACCGTGTTGACCTCTGACCCCCAGCAGACCAGGGAAGCCCGTGGGACCCCTCTCTCCCTGGGGGCCCTCGATACCTGTGACCCCCTGGAAACCCTGAGGAACACCAGGTAAGACAGAGAGAGAGAAAAAGAGAGAGATAGAGAGAGAGAGGGAGAGAGAGGGAGAGAGCGAGAGAGAGAGAGAGAGAGAGAGAGAGCGAGAGAGAGAGAGAGAGAGAGAGAGAGAGAGAGAGGAGAGAGAGAGAGAGAGAGAGAGAGAGAGAGAGAGAGAGAGAGAGAGGAGAGAGAGAGAGAGAGAGAGAGGGGGTGGAGAGAGAGATGAGAGAGAGGGAGAGAGAGAGAGAGAGAGAGAGAGAGAGAGAGAGAGAGAGAGAGAGAGAGAGAGAGAGAGAGAGAGAGAGAGAGAGAGAGAGAGAGAGGAGAGAGAGAGAGAGAGAGAGAGAGAGAGAGAGAGAGAGACAGAGAGAGAGAGAGGGAGAGAAAGTGAGAAACATCCCAGAAGAAGAAAGTTACGTTGAAATAACAGACAATAAAAATGTTCATGAATCATAATTTTTTTTTATAAATAATGAATAATAAAAGTACGAATAACAAATGATTATTGCTATTATGAATCAAGGCCTCCTACTCTCTCTCCTTTAGAGCCGAGGTCTCCCTTCTCTCCGTCCGGTCCTCGGTGACCCTGCCAGAGGGACACGGCGCACAGTTCAAAGGTCACTTCAGAGGTCAAAGGTCAGCGCTCAAAGGCAGGTACACAAAATGAGGCGTGATGATTCAGAATTCCATTCACAACTTCCAACAAAAGCAAAATGATCAAATGTTTTCCTTCTGTCTTAGCTCTGGCTTGGTTGCTGTTCACATTATTGATCAGTGGATATCACTTTTTAATCATCATCATCATAATCATCGTCATATGGTACCCACCGTGACCCCAGGAGGTCCCCCTGGACCCTGTGCTCCTGGGGGACCCTAAGATAAGACAAGAGAGAGAGGATGGATAGGAAGATAACACATTATTATAAGGAGGATGAAGGATAGACCTGAAGGATGAAAGGCATGGTTACATCTCCATATGGAGACCCTGACCCTCTCTGGATCAGGTCACTGCGAGCATCCCCTTGATGACAGACCCACATGTAAGGTTTAGCGCTGTGTGTCCACAGAATGTTGAGAACCCTGAGAACCCTGGTTCTCATCTGGTCCGTGTGTGTCCTCATTCAGTCACCACCAAAAAATCAAAAAACGTATTCACCAATATTTGCAGAATCAATGTGCTGCCACTATAATAACATTGTCATTAACATTACACTGTCATACCATGTCATTAACATTACTCTATCATAACATGTCATTAACATTACTCTATCATAACATGTCATTAACATTACTCTATCATAACATGTCATTAACATTACTCTATCATAACATGTCATTAACATAACACTATCATAACATGTCATTAACATTACACTGTCATACCATGTCATTAACATTACTCTATCATAACATGTCATTCACATTACACTATCATAACATGTTATTAACATTACACTGTCATAACATGTCATTAACATTACACTATCATAACATGTCATTAACATTACACTATCATAACATGTCATTAACATTACACTATCATAACATGTCATTAACATTACACTATCATAACATGTCATTAACATTACACCATCATAACATGTCATTAACATTACACTGTCATACCATGTCATTAACATTACTCTATCATAACATGTCATTAACATTACTCTATCATAACATGTCATTAACATTACACTATCATAACATGACACTATCATAACATGTCATTCACATTACACTATCATAACATGTCGTTCACATTACACTATCATAACATGTCATTCACATTACACTATCATAACATGTCATTAACATTACACTGTCATAACATGTCATTAACATTACACTATCATAACATGTCATTAACATTACACTATCATAACATGTCATTAACATTACACCATCATAACATGTCATTAACATTACACTGTCATAACATGTCATTAACATTACACTATCATAACATGTCATTAACATTACACCATCATAACATGTCATTAACATTACACCGTCATAACATGTCATTAACATTACACCATCATAACATGTCATTAACATTACACCGTCATAACATGTCATTAACATTACACTATCATAACATGTCGTTCACATTACACTATCATAACATGTCATTCACATTACACTATCATAACATGTCATTAACATTACACTGTCATAACATGTCATTAACATTATCATAACATGTCATTAACATTACACTATCATAACATGTCATTAACATTACACCATCATAACATGTCATTAACATTACACTGTCATAACATGTCATTAACATTACACTATCATAACATGTCATTAACATTACACCATCATAACATGTCATTCACATTACACTGTCATAACATGTCATTAACATTACACTATCATAACATGTCATTCACATTACACTATCATAACATGTCGTTCACATTACACTATCATAACATGTCATTCACATTACACTATCATAACATGTCATTCACATTACACTATCATAACATGTCATTCACATTACACTGTCATAACATGTCATTAACATTACACTATCATAACATGTCATTAACATTACACTGTCATAACATGTCATTCACATGACACTATCATAACATGTCATTAACAGTACACTGTCATAACATGTCATTAACATTACACCATCATAACATGTCATTCACATTACTCTATCATAACATGTCATTAACATTACTCTATCATAACATGTCATTAACATTACAATATCATCACATGACACTATCATAACATGTCATTCACATTACACTATCATAACATGTCATTAACATTACACTGTCATAACATGTCATTAACATTACACTGTCATAACATGTCATTAACATTACTCTATCATAACATGTCATTAACATTACACTATCATAACATGACACTATCATAACATGTCATTCACATTACACTATCATAACATGTCATTCACATTACACTATCATAACATGTCATTAACATTACACTGTCATAACATGCCATTAACATTACACTATCATAACATGTCATTAACATTACACTATCATAACATGTCATTAACATTACACCATCATAACATGTCATTAACATTACACTGTCATAACATGTCATTAACATTACACTATCATAACATGTCATTAACATTACACCATCATAACATGTCATTAACATTACACCGTCATAACATGTCATTAACATTACACCATCATAACATGTAATTAACATTACACCATCATAACATGTCATTAACATTACACCGTCATAACATGTCATTAACATTACACTATCATAACATGTCGTTCACATTACACTATCATAACATGTCATTCACATTACACTATCATAACATGTCATTAACATTACACTGTCATAACATGTCATTAACATTACACTATCATAACATGTCATTAACATTACACCATCATAACATGTCATTAACATTACACTGTCATAACATGTCATTAACATTACACTATCATAACATGTCATTAACATTACACCATCATAACATGTCATTAACATTACACTGTCATAGCATGTCATTAACATTACACTATCATAACATGTCATTCACATTACACTATCATAACATGTCGTTCACATTACACTATCATAACATGTCATTCACATTACACTATCATAACATGTCATTCACATTACACTATCATAACATGTCATTCACATTACACTGTCATAACATGTCATTAACATTACACTGTCATAACATGTCATTAACAGTACACTATCATAACATGTCATTAACAGTACACTGTCATAACATGTCATTAACATGACACTATCATAACATGTCATTCACATTACACTGTCATAACATGTCATTAACATTACACTATCATAACATGTCATTAACATTACACTGTCATAACATGTCATTAACATGACACTATCATAACATGTCATTAACATTACACTATCATAACATGTCATTAACATTACACTATCATAACATGTCATTAACATGACACTATCATAACATGTCATTAACATTACACTATCATGACATGTCATTAACATGACACTATCATAACATGTCATTAACATGACACTATCATAACATGTCATTAACATTACACTATCATGACATGTCATTAACATTACACTATCATAACATGTCATTAACATTACACTATCATAACATGTCATTAACATTACACTATCATAACATGTCATTAACATTACACTATCATAACATGTCATTATCATGACACTATCATAACATGTCATTAACATGACACTATCATAACATGTCATTAACATTACACTATCATGACATGTCATTAACATTACACTATCATAACATGTCATTAACATTACACTATCATAACATGTCATTAACATTACACTATCATAACATGTCATTAACATGACACTATCATAACATGTCATTAACATGACACTATCATAACATGTCATTAACAGTACACTGTCATAACATGTCATTAACATGACACTGTCATAACATGTCATTAACATGACACTGTCATAACATGTCATTAACATGACACTATCAT
>CM051011.1:29744062-29764062 GCA_027704905.1 Muraenolepis orangiensis | reverse complement strand
TCTCTCTCTCTCTCTCTCTCTCTCTCTCTCTCTCTCTCTCTCTCTCTCTCTCTCTCTCTCTCTCTCTCTCTCTCTCTCTCTCTCTCTCTCTCTCTCTCTCTCTCTCTCTCTCATCTTTCTCCCATAACCTTGCGGTGTATGGTTGTCGATGGTAACAGACAACAGATTGCAGCTGTGGCGGGAGCAGGCCACGCCCACCTAGGCTACGTACGGCTGCTGCTGCCGCTGAGCATGCTGGGTAGAGAGGCGCCGTGGGCCTGCTGGGGGTGAGGGTACGGTGAGGGTATGATCTAACTCTGACACTAATGTAGTTACTCGTACTAGCGTAGTTATCCCCAAAGATCTGTGTTAGCCAGTAATGAATTGATCCAAATTGACTTATTAAATTAAACCCTTTCAGGGAATCACATTCCCCAATCGTCAACAGCGTAGGAAATGATTTGAATGCAAGGCGATTAAAAGACAATTTGACAAGTTGACATACAAAACACAAAATGGAAAATATGAAAGGAAAAGGTCAACGAAAGGTCAACTGGTTGATGTTTAAAGGTCAGCAAAAAAAGCCATTTGATTAATATTTGTGAAGTACAATAATATCATGTGTGAGCACATATATGATATGAGATATACTGTATATGAGTCATCGCGGTGGAGCGTATAACCAGCAGTATTACCACCGCGCTGAGGGACCAGTCAAGGTCCATTCTCAGGTTACCAGATTAAAGATTCAATCACAGATTAGCTACTTAAATGTGGAGGCCAGAGTGGAACTGCATCAGCCTGTGCATTAAAAGACAACATGTGTGTGTGTGTCAATGTGTGTGTGTGTGTGTGTGTGTGTGTGTGTTTGTGTGTGTGTGTGTGTCATGTGACTGTATTTGTGTGTGTGTGTGTCTCTGTGTGCATGTGTGTGCATGTGTGAGGGGTTACGTCTTGCCTTTCTATATACAAAATCTAGCTTTAGGTCAACACATTAGACAGGGGATTACTATTGAATCTGGATTAAAGTAATCTACATCTAAATCTAGATCTGGAGGATTGAATTCTCTTTATTGGTCACATATTGGCACACACACACAGTGAGATGAGGTCCTCTCATTAACCCATCCTAGTATGAGGAGCAGTGGGTATCAGCTATTGGATATCCAGCTGACCAGGGAGCAGTGGATGGGTCTGGTGTCTTGCTCAAGGACACCTCGGCAGTGCCCAGGTGTTATAGAGGGGACTTGAACCAGCGACCTTCCGGTTCCCAAGCCAAGTCATAACATACTGAGCTATTCTGCCGCCGACAATATATATATACTGTATATATATATTTATATATATACAGTATATATATATATATATATATATATATATATATATATATATACTGTATATAGCTATTTATATCTATTTACATATATATATATAATTTTGGGGAAGGTTTACCCGAAAGGCATCCCACTCCTCAGGTGTGTTCTTCCACAGGTAGAGGGCGGGCACCCCAGCTGGTCCCGGGGGGCCCTGGTCCCCCTGTCTCCCTGCTTCACCCCCTGGCCCAAACCTCCCCTGGTGGAAACACACAAACACACAAACACACATCCTGTTTCCACAACACCCAAAGTGGCCCCGTGCAGGGCTGGAAATACTTGTCCACATTAATTATTTTACACAATACGGATGAAAATCATGATATGCATGTTATGAATTCACAACCCTATCCTGTGAAGCCGAGGGTAGTAGTACCGAGGGTAGTAGTACCGAGGGTAGTAGTACCAGGGTAGTAGTACCGAGGGTAGTAGTACCGAGGGTAGTAGTACCGGGGTAGTAGTACCGAGGGTAGTAGTACCGAGGGTAGTAGTACCAGGGTAGTAGTACCGAGGGTAGTAGTACCGAGGGTAGTAGTACCGAGGGTTAACAGACTACGCTATCCGACTAAATCTAGTATTTGTTGTATTTTTTATATTTGCTGCTAACTCACTTTTATACACTTTGTGCTGCTTATTCCATCCATGTTTGTGTACTTATTTGTCATACTGGTACTTATTAGTCTTATTTGTCTTGCTGTTACTAACTAACTATGGTTACTAACATGTCCTTGACGTATATATCGGCCATACTTTCTACGTTAGTCTACTTTTTGATTCCCTCTTGCCTTCTTCATCTCCACCGTCCCCCGCTGTGGGACGAATAAAGGACTTCTTATCTTATCTTATCTTTCCTCTGACGTCCCGAAACCTCATATTTGATAGGTGGGTTTCACGACCAATACAATACCATTCAGACAAGACCATAAAAAAAACGATAATACAGAATTATAGCCCCGCCCTAGGGTAACAGCAGCACCTTGAGGACCGGTGGGAGGGTGATTTAATACAGAGAGATGTTACGAGCGTCGTCTCGTGTGGATGTAGAGTCGTGTGGACGGATAATAAAACAGAGTAAAACCAAAAAACCATCAAAGGACTGTGGTTCCCAGTGTCTGAGGGTCTGAGGTTGTAAATCAGATGCACTGATCCCAGGTCAGCCTGGCCTGGAGGGTGAGGGCGGGCCAACGTGGATCTGAGGACCACGGACTCATAAACAACCAAAACATTGAACTTTAAAAGAATGATAAAAGCGCCGTGCTTACCTTGTCACCTTTAAATCCGTGCAGGCCGGGGTCACCGGGGTCGCCCTGTTGGAACAACCCATCAGCCATGACTATTAGATTAGATTAGATTAGATTCAAATTTATTATCATTTCACAGCACAAGTACAGTACAGCGAAAATAAATTTAGCATCTAACCAGAGTACAAATGCTGCAGTAAAGTGCAGGTAATATAATATAATTTACAGTTGTATGTAGTCACCATAAACTAAGACATCCAACACTCATGTAGTCACCATAAACCAAGTCATCCAACACTCATTCAGTCACCATAAACCAAGACATACAGTAGTCATTCAGTCACCATAAACCAAGATATACAACACTCATTCAGTCACCATAAACCTGAACATACAACACTCATGTAGTCACCATGAACCAAGTCATCCAACACTCATGTAGTCACCATAAACCAAGACATGCCAAACTCATTCAGTCTCCATAAACAAAGACATCCGACACTCATGTAGTCACCATAAACCTGAACAAACAACACTCATTCAGTCACCATAAACCTGACCATACAACACTCATTAAGTCACCATAAACCTGACCATACAACACTCATTAAGTCACCATAAACCTGAATGGAGTATGGCGCCGTACGAGATGGCTGCCGTGTCGCGAGCTCCCGCACGACGACGCAGTTTTTTGTTATTTATTCTTTTTATTGCAACTTTTTTAGTTCAGGATGTTAGCAGCAAGTTCACTTATAACTTCTGCACACTTTGGGAGATCAGATCGACAGTCGCTCGCCGCCTACCGGAGTTTTTTCATTCTTTCGACTCGGACGTCCCGCCCGAAGTCACAGCTGGATTATCTCCGTCCATTTTGGGCACGATTACGCGCAAGCGTCGCCGGAGGAAGCGAGGGAAGCGAGCCGGCGTGCTAGTCAGGCTGAGATGTCGATCCGATCGCCCCCCACTACCCACCATTCTACTGGCTAATGTACAGTCTCTGGACAATAAGCTAAGCGAACTACAGGCTCGTATTCAATTCCACCGGGAAACTAGGGACAATTGTATTATCTGCCTTACGGAGACATGGATGTCGGAGGGGGTTACCGACGCAGCTATCGAGCCGACGGGATTTTCCGTACACCGGGCGGACAGAACAAAGGCTCTCTCCGGTAAAGATCGCGGAGGGGGGGTATGTCTCATGATAAACAGATCTTGGTGCAACCAAAGTCATGTACATCCCCTCAAGTCTTTCTGTTCCCCGGACCTGGAGTACCTGATGCTTATGTGCCGTCCATACTGGCTACCTCGGGAGTTTACAGCGGTAACCGTGACCGCTGTTTACATTCCCCCACAAGCCAACACGGACACAGCGCTGAAGGAACTGTACGGGGCTATCAGCGAACAGGAGTCGGCCCACCCCGAGGCTGCTCTCATCGTGGCGGGGGACTTCAACAAGGCGAACCTGAAGAAGGTTCTCCCGAAGTTCTACCAACACATAAAGAGCAACACACGGGGCGAGCGGATCCTCGACCACTGCTACACTCCCTTCCGTGATGGCTACAAGGCCCTCCTCCGCCCACCGTTCGGCAAATCAGATCACCGCTCTATCCAGCTACTCCCCGCCTATAGGCAGAGACTGAAGCAGCAACCGATCGCTGTGAGGGAGGTCCAATGCTGGTCGGACCAATCAGATTCTACGCTGCAGGATTGTTTTGATCACGCTGACTGGCACATGTTCCGCGTTGCCTCGGACAATAACGTCAACGAGTACGCGTCGTCGGTCACCGGGTTCATCAAGAAGTGCATAGATGACGTTGTTCCGACCAAGTCGGTTCGGATATATCCCAACCAGAAACCGTGGATTAACGGCGATGTTCGCGCTGCCCTACATGCGCGTAACGCCGCCTTTGGTTCCGGGAATACGGAGGAATATACGAGAGCCCGTTACGACCTCCGTAAGACCATCGTCACTGCCAAGCGGGAGTATAAGGACAGAGTGGAAGATAAATTCAAGAAACACGATGCGAGGGTAGGGCAGGGGCTGCAGAAGATAACGAACTTCAGAGGGAGAACCAGTTGTGTAGAGAACTCCTCTACCTCCCTCCCAGGAGAGCTAAATACATTTTTTGCTCGGTTCGACGTAAACGGCAGCCCGCCGAAGCCAGCACCGACTGGGGAGACCAGCCAGCTGCGCATCTCGGAGGCGGATGTGCGCCGCACCTTTAAGCGGCTGAACATCCGTAAGGCGGCAGGCCCCGACGACATCCCGGGCCGCGTCCTCAGAGCATGCGCAGACCAGTTGGCAGGAGTCTTTGCAGACATCTTCAACCTCTCCCTGTCCCAGGCTGTTGTCCCCGCGGTCTTCAAGATATCCACCATCGTGCCTGTCCCTAAACAAACCAAGGTAACATGCCTGAATGACTACAGACCTGTGGCCCTCACCTCGATCGTTAGCAAATGCTTCGAGAGGTTGGTCAAGGACTTTATTTGCTCCGTGTTACCTACCACGCTGGACCCATGGCAATTTGCATATCGTCAAAATAGATCCACGGACGACGCAATTGCCATGGCCCTCCACACTGCCCTTTCCCACCTGGAGGGGAAGAACTGTTATGTGCGAATGCTGTTTGTGGACTACAGCTCAGCATTTAACACAATAGTTCCTGCCAAGCTCGACACCAAGCTGAGAGGTCTAGGCGTACCCCCATCCATGTGCAGCTGGATACTGAACCTCCTGTCGGACCGCCGCCAGGTGGTGAGGATGGGCAGCACCACATCAGAGCCACTGACCCTCAACACGGGAGCCCCCCAGGGATGCGTGCTGAGCCCTCTCCTCTACTCCCTCTACACCCACGACTGCATGGCTATGCACAGCTCCAACGTCATCGTCAAGTTTGCTGACGACACGACAGTGATGGGCCTGATCGCCGGCGACGACGAGACAGCCTACAGGGAGGAGGTCGGATCGCTGGAGCAGTGGTGCCAGGAGAACAGCCTCGCCCTCAACGTCAAGAAGACCAAGGAGCTGATCGTGGACTTCAGGAGGCAGAGGGGAGAGCACAGCCCTATCTCCATCGACGGCGTTGCAGTAGAGAGGGTCAGCAGCTTCAAGTTCCTCGGCGTGCACATCTCCGAGGACCTCACATGGTCCACGCACACCACACACGTGGTGAAAAAGGCCCAACAACGCCTGTATTTTCTCAGGCGTCTGAAGAAATTCAGCATGGGCCCCCGCATCCTGAGAACATTCTACAACGGCACCATCGAGAGTGTTCTGACAGGGTGTATCACCGCCTGGTACGGGAACTGCACGGCACTCGAGCGCAGAGCGCTTCAAAGGGTGGTGCGGACGGCCCAGTATATCGTTGGAGGTGAGCTCCCCTCCCTCCTGGACATTTACAACCAGCGGTGCGTGGCCAAGGCCAAAAGAATTATAAAAGACATTGCCCACCCCAGCCACGAACTTTACTCACTATTACCGTCAGGCAGGCGATACCGCAGTATCAAGTGTCGTACAAATAGGCTTAGAGATAGCTTCCACAGTCAGGCCATCAGGCTGCTGAACAAGGGCGTATAACATATAACAATGTATATTTTATTACATTGATTTATATATATATATTGCTCTTTTCTGTGCTGATTTTTGCATTTTATAAATTGCATTTTTTATTTTTATTTTATATTCCTTATTCTATTTTTTATTCTATTTTTTATTCTATTTTTATCTATTTTATCATTTTATTTATCTTATTCTATAACTGCTGTCTGTCGTCGGGTATTGCACACAAGAATTTCACATCACTGCTTTATACTAAACTGTAAACGTGTGAAGTGACAATAAACTTGACTTGACTTGACTTGACTTGACAATACAACACTCATTCAGTCACCATAAACCAAGACATACAACACTCATGTAGTCACCATAAACCAATACATCCAACACTCATGTAGTCACCATAAACCTGACCATACAACACTCATGTAGTCACCATCAACCAGATTTAGGGGCATACGGTATCAACAATGTCAACATCGGCAGAGGAGAGACTGATACTAGCGGTCACTGACAACCCATTTATATACGATGTGTTGATGAAGAACTACTAACAATGCCAGAACACCATTTCTTTCCATTGTTGAAACTTATTTCTAATATAAATAGACTGCTTCTGTTTACGTTCACAACCAAGAAATGCGGAAGCGTCAGAACGTTTTTGTAAACTTGGGAGAAGGGCTCTGAAAAAGAAGTCGAGGGCGGAGTCAGCGCCCGAGATAGAACCAATATGGCCGCTAATGTACATGCTACTGAGGTTCCAGCTTCCACCGGTTGTAGCTAGACTGACAGTCTGAAGAAGTGACCCCTGTTAACCTTGACTTTTGTGGATCTGCTGCCTACATCATGCTCGCCCCTGAAAAGTGAAAGGCGCCTATTTAAGAAGCCTTTCTTTCAGCACAGTTAGGTTTGACAAGCCTTCTCACAAGGCCTTGGGTATTAGCACCATAAAGCCTGGGTGTTTAACCTGCTTGCCCTCATTTGTGGAGCTCTGGCAGAGCTGCCAAGACATGGCTTCTGTTCAGCCTCCCGGCCTCGTAAATAACAGCCGGTGAGCACGGAGGAACCTCTGGAGGGTTCCTGGCAGTATGTTCATCTCCACGTCTTCTTCCAGCACAGTCTGATGGCGGCGACTTGTAAAAATGGGACTTGGGGAAATATACAGTACATCACTAGCATGTGTTTGTTCTTTAGAAATGGATCATATTTGTTCCATAGCTCAACTCACTGATGATTAATATAAGCTTTAATTTCCTAATCCTGAAATGCCGATGCTGAAAAGCAAAAAGGGAAAACCGACAGCTTTAAAAGCTATTACGAGAATCTTAGCGGCAGTATATCAAGCTAACCCCAGCCCCTAACACCTCGCTGGCCGGCTGTCAGAAAAACCTGGACTGAACTTTTGGTACACAGGAAGGGAGGGAAGAAGAAACTAATCACGGCCTCCCGTGCCTTCATCGCATCCTCCACGATTGTTCCCTGCAGATTGCGGCCGATAAGCGGGCCCATGTGTACAATCTGGGTCGAGTTGTGAGTCTGACTCGCTCACCTCCCCGACCCAGTGAAGCCCTTCTCGTGTGTTGTCGTAGACGGCCCTAATCCGTCGGCACTGCTCGGATGGCTCGGAAGCTTCCCTGGAGCACGCCGGCCGCGGCGGTGAGTGATGTTATGGCGGATAGCGTTGGCACTGACGGAGAACTTCAAAGACATGTAGAAACATGTGCCGGGCTTCCCCTTGATCCCAGTCAGACTGGGGTTGGCGGTGGTCAGCCGTTGAGATGTTTTAAAGTCAGAGCACATGGGCCACATTGGGCTTCATTGGTAGACATTTCTTAACCCTCACCATATAGGCATTGGTTCGTTAAAGGGCCCCTCGTTTACCACCAGGGTGATGAGCCATTACGCCCAAGTGGACTGTACCAACTCGTAGGCTTATCTATCCAGCAGGATCTGGATGGACTCTCCCACTCTGTGATGTCACGAGAGGGTAGTCACATGACAATTTCTGAAATGGCTTGTCATGGCTAATCGCACTCACTCCTGGTGAAATGATGAACCCAATGGGGTGAAAAGATGTTCAGATTCGACTGAGCGAGTCTGAACATTAAAGTATATTATTGCAGCTGTGTGTCGCAGAAAATTCAGCGCTTCATCCAACAAAAAGTAGTATTCTTAATAAGCCGTGAATGGTATGTTTAGCTTGCATTGCTTTGCTCCATATGCCAGCTTTAGGGATGATGCGGAACGCTTTGAGTTATTTGGAATTAAATGCTTTGGCACAAAGATCCAAAGAGCCAAAGCGGGGGGATTGTCAGTACTCACTTCTCTCCCCGGGGGGCCCATGCGTCCAGGGGCTCCTCTCTGAAGCCGGTACCAACTGCCATCCGAGCCCAGGGCCATGTCCCCATCTCTGGGTACCACACTGATGAAGCCCTGGCGCTTCTCATCGATGGCGTTGTCCATGGTGACGTTCCTCTCCTCAGGGACCTTCTTGGAGGCGGGGGCCCCGGGAGGCTCTGAGGAGTCGACTTCCCGTACGTCGTTGGATCCAAGGTTCCTGGTGGGACCTCCAGGGGGGATCTTCCTGGCGGGGAGCATGACCGAGGACTTCTCGGGGTCGGTCCTCGTGTCCAGGTCTATGATCACGTCTCCCGCCGGTTTCCCGGGAAACTCAGAGCCCCCCCCTGTGGCCCCCGAGGCCGTCTCCGACCTCTTGTCGGTGGTGGTGTTCTCATCCGGGCTTTTGGAGGAAGCCCCGGCCTTGCCCCCCTCGCGCTGTCCCTTGGCGCCTCGCCTGGGGGACTTCCACTGGGGGTTGAGCTGACCCCCCAGCCCCTGGAAGACAGGGTCAAACAGGTCGGTGTCCTCGTCCACCACCAAGACGTCCCCACGGCCCACAGAACCCTCTCGACGGGTCCCAGAAGGCACCGTCCCGTCTCCGCGGGAACTGTCCCGCCGCTGGTATGTGCTCTGTGGAGAGACATAACATAGACAAATTGGATTTGTTTTCGTGCCAAGAACAAATAGTTTATATATATTTGTTTATGGAAAAATGGCAAATTGAGATTTGAATGTGGCAACAATGTTGTGGTTTAGCATTTAGCTAGCCACTAGTTAGCCTAGCCACTAGTTAGCCTAGCCACTAGTTAGCCTAGCCACTAGTTAGCCTAGTGTCGTTGTGCTGTTGGTAAGCAAGGTCACACTGGGACATTAGAGTTTTTATGTTTTTTTTGTGGTGTGTGTGAGGGTCATAAACATGGTTGGACTGCGTGTCTTTGCGGCAAAACATTACATTTTTAAAAGTAGAAAGCAAACACCCAAGTTCACAACATGAAGAAATGATTACACACTTATAGAAACTTCTCCTGGGAAGCCCTGCAAACACGTGAAGAATGAAGCTTCAAACAATTATCCATATTCTGTCTTCAGTCCACTTCAAATAAAAGGATATCTGTGCACATCGAATTCAATAAAAAAAAAATCCAGAAGTGCACATACCTATTGAGGAGGCTGCTTTAATCTGGCCTGAATTTGACAGATTGGCTGGTGAGGCTGCACACCTGTGGGTCCTTGTTAATCAAGGCCCACAGGTTAAAACAGCCTCCACCACACACTGGAGGAGCTCTAGCATGTACCATCTGCGCTGTTCACCAGGATTCAAACTCTTGCAATAAAGCGTCACCCTGATCCCTCATCAATCATGTCCTTGTCTTCAGGAGGAGCCTCAAGCAGTCATTTAAATGGCTGGTGGCAGCGTCGCTAGTGGTATATCTGCTACACCTATTTAGATACTTGGTTCAAATCAATTCTAAAAATATATAATATACGCCTAATTATATTAGCTATATAATAAACAACAAATGAACAACACCATCTACCAATCCCATCTTTGAAAAGTGTCAAACATGACAAAACCAAGAATCCAGAGTAAAAGGTTGAACAAAGTGAAGGAACTATGTTATTCTCCCTATTCTATAAGTACAGTCCTCTGTGTTATACAGTCCTCTGTGTTATACAGTCCTCTGTGATATACAGTCCTCTGTGTTATACAGTCCTCTGTGATATACAGTCCTCTGTGTTATACAGTCCTCTGTGATATACAGTCCTCTGTGTTATACAGTCCTCTGTGTTATACAGTCCTCTGTGATATACAGTCTTCTGTGTTATACAGTCTTCTGTTTGGTGATTGCATTGTGTGTAAATCTCTTTTATGTATGCCCTTTATGTATTTTATTGGCTACCACAGGGAAACAAGTTCGCTGGGTCAAGTCTGGATCATAACTCTGTTTTACCTTTTCTCTTTCAGTACGAGCTGTTTGGAGCTACCCTGTGGAGACACGGTTCATTCTACTCCTTCGAGCTTCAGAGAACCCACAGTGCAAACACTTTTCAGGGGAGAATTTATAAGTGAAGCAATCCTTATCTTTCTCTTCCAGCAGGAAACCCGTGTCTCTCTTTCTGAAATGTTCCTGAACCTGATATGAGTCTTGGATTGCAGTGTAGTGTCCCTTAAGAGCTACCGTTACAGTGGACCAAACTGCACAGAATAGAGCACGCACACACACACACACGCACGCACGCACGCACACACACACACACACACACACACACACACACACACACACACACACACACACACACACACACACACACACACACACACACACACACACACACACACACACACACACACACACACACACACATAGTATTTCCCCCTTATATATGTCTGAAACAAACCATGAATCTGGGCCTCGTAAGGTGACAAGAGGCAACAGGATTTCCAAATGAAAAACACACATTAAGAGTGTAACTGCAAACCCGGGGGATTCCCCTTGACTGATGTGCTCATACATTACACATGCCTGAGGACATACGCACACTTAAACACACACACACACACACACACACTTAAACACACGCACACATACACACACACACTTAAAATCACACACACACACACACACACACACACACACACACACACACACACTTTAACACACACACACACACACACACACACACACACTTAAATACGCACATCTAAACACACACATGCACACACACACACTTTAACACACACACACACACACACACACTTAAATACGCACATCTAAACACACACACACACACACACACTTAAACACACACACATACACACACTTCAAATCACACACACACACACACACACACTTTAACACACACACACACACTTTAACACACACACACACTAACCCGGAGCCTCCTCTGACCCTCCTGGGGAGAAGCAGTGCGTTAAGTGAGGCCTGAGGTTAGCCAGCGAGACGTTGTAAATTCAGCCTGATGACCCAACTGGGTGGCGACACGCGGCTGTAAAGAGGGATCTGGAGAGGTGGCCCGATGCTACCAGAACACACAGAATGGTCTCTAGTGGAGCTGCTAAATCCACACTCTTTAGAACTTAGAACTTTTTAAAGTAATAAATAAGGTATTTGTCTATTGAAAAATACCCTGTTTTCCTTTTTTTTACGTCTGGATGTTATTACAAATCTGATCATTTTTGCCCTGTGGTTTACATGTGATGACATCAGAGGTCAGAGGTCAGAACCGGGATCCACAGATCCACTGTATGTTTGAGATCAAGGGTGTGAAAGTGAAACCAAAACCTATTAAATCACATTATGCCGAGATTATCGCTGCTCAGAAATGTGATCCGTGTCACGTGTGACTGAAAAAGTAGAAAAGAGTCAAAGTAAAAGTCTCTCCCCTATATCTCCCCTGTTTGGTTTGAGCAAAACAAACAGCAGCGCTTTTACTTTGACAGCCTGGAGGTTACCCACCAATGAACAACACATTTTTCCACAAAGAAAATGACATATCTACAATTGACCATAAATCATATTTTTAATAACACATCCTAATTACTCTGACTGGTGTCCCAGGCACAGCCAGCGGTGAACTGCAATAGACTTCAACATTCAAGTCCAGAGGGGTTTGTGTGTGTGTGTGTGGAGATGTGTGTGGAGGGGTGAGACATGTGTGTGTGTTGGGAGGGGTGAGACGTGTGTGTGTGGAAGGGTGAGGAGTGTGTGTGTGGAGGGGTGAGACGTGTGTGTGTGTGTGTGTGTGTGTGTGTGTGTGTGTGTGTGTGTGTGTGTGTGCGTGCGTGTGTGCGTGTGCGTGCGTGTGTGTGTAGGAATGAGACATGTGTGTGTGTGGAGGGGTGATACATGTGTGTGTGTATGTGTGGAGGGGTGAGGAGTGTGTGTGTGTGTGTGTGTGTGTGTGTGTGTGGAGGGGTGAGACATGTGTATGTGTATGTGTGGAGGGGTGAGGAGTGTGTGTGTGTGTGTGTGTGTGTGTGTGTGTGTGTGTGTGTGTGTGTGTGTGTGTGTGTGTGTGTGTGTGTGTGTGTGTGTGTGTGTGTGTTCACGGGTCGAGCCTTGTGTGGAGGAATACAAAGCCCCTTTTATCTGCCCATCCACACAGAGCACCGGCAGACGGTGAGGAAGGACCTGCTGATACAGGGCCATGGGACCCGGGGCCCTGGGACCCGGGGCCATGGGACCCGGGCCCATGGGACCCGGGGCCCTGGGACCCGGGGCCCTGGGACCCGGGGCCCTGGGACCCGGGGCCATGGGACCCGGGGCCATGGGACCCGGGGCCATGGGACCCGGGGCCCTGGGACCCGGGGCCCTGGGACCCGGGGCCATGGGACCCGGGGCCATGGGACCCGGGGCCATGGGACCCGGGGCCCTGGGACCCGGGGCCATGGGACCCGGGGCCATGGGACCCGGGGCCTGGCCAGCAGAACGCCTCTCTGAGCCCGTCCACACAGCCGGACAGAGCTGCAGTACTCTGTGTCAGTGCCTGCCAGTGTGGAACCAACAGGGTTGGGAGGATCTGGTATCTGTTGGTACAGGTACAGGAAGACACAGCCTCAGAGCTGTCACTCTGTTGACATTTGATTTTGTTTTAATGTGTCATGAGATGTGAAGGCTTCTTCTCATCTGTGTTCGGTATGGATTGTGATAGAGTGCTCGTGTTAAAACAGAGGTAATCCGCTGTGGATTGACGAAGCCGCTACCCAGGCCAACTCAAACACATGCGCGCACGCACACACACACAGACACAGACACACAGACACACACACACACACACACCCTCCACACACCACACACACACACACACACACTCACACCACACACACACACACACACACACACACACACACACCACACACACACACACACACACACACACACACACACACACACACACACACACACACACACACACACACACACACACACACACACACACACACACACAGTGGGTAAATCTAGTCCAGACCCAGGTATGCAGCCTATCCGAGGCGGCTTGTCTCTTGCAGGCTATGAAAGAATGACCAGGAAACTCCCTGCAACCTGATCAAAGAGGCTTCCAGGGGAATACACAGAGAGAAGAACTTGTTAAATAGTCTACCAGAGAGTTGGAACATGCATGAGGGATCCAGTAAGCACACTACAGTCCAAAGACAACAGGTGATACAATACGTTGGATGAAAGGAGTGGATTGAAACAGTGTGTTTGGATGTGTGCTTGGACACACACACACACACACACACACACACACACACACACACACACACGCACACACACACACACACACGACGATGTGTGTGGTGAGAGTTGAGTGTTGATGTCCTGCATGTGTGGAACAGAGACAAGTAGGGGAAGAAGTGACCTTGGACCTCTGCAAGGCTTTTGCAGTCTTAATGAAAGTATTATATATGTAATATATATAAATAAGTAAGTAAAAACAGAATGAGAAGTTGAAAATAGTCTGGGAAACTGGGATAATGCAAACAACAACAGTGTTAAAGTGTAAAGTAACGCATATTTGAAAAAGTGCTGCTGAAACTGATCATACATCCATGTGGATTTACTGCTCATCATAACATCCTTATTGTCCAGCATGGGTGATGCATGTATGTGTTAATGATAGGTAAAGTCCCTGTTAAACCTGCACTTTACTGACCTCAAACCACAGGCACACATAGTGCTGTTCAGATCAGAAGAGGGAACATTTGTACGACAACACAACAAGGCACGCAGAATCAGTACGTTTAGCTTAGCGGCACCAATGACCTTTTAAAGACTGGGTTCTTCGTAAATACTTAATAACGCCAAAGCCATAAACACATTGATCTGAAACCACATGCATACAACAAATATATATACTATATATAATATATAAATACTATACATCTGCACATAACTTATACCTACTGGTTAGATGCCAAAGTATTTTAGCTGTACTGCACTTGTGCTGTGAAATGACAATACATGTGAATCTAATCTAATCTAATCTAATCTAATCTAATCTAATCTGAAGCCCACACTATGGGCAAGTCAGTACCTTTCTGTTCATCATCCGTCGCCCCTCCACACTCCACAGTCCATTTAAATCCAGTAAAAGACATCCAAGAACCAGGAACCCTCCAGCCTGAAACTGCATGATGGCAGAGCAACGCACGCACACCCAGACTCTGTCTGGGGCTGAGGTGTGCACACACACCGGCTCTGTACTGACAGGCAGACACTGAGGAGGGGTAGGGTGATCCAAACAGAAGACACACCCACACCTACTACTTACCTGGGAGTCAGCTTTGATTTAGATTTAAACCCAGAACACGCTGTAATGATTGTCCTGTCAATGGTGGTATTTATCTGTATGATGTACAGCACCCGGGCAGTCCTCATCACCTAGAGGGTTTCTCTCTCTCCAGACTCCAGGACTCGGGCAGAGGCAAGAAAGAGATGGGTAGATAAGATACAGTAGACAGGGAGAGAGACAGACAGATAGATACAGGAGACAGGGAGAGAGACAGACAGATAGATACAGGAGACAGGGAGAGAGACAGACAGATAGATACAGGAGACAGGGAGAGAGACAGACAGATAGATACAGGAGACAGGGAGAGAGACAGACAGAGATAGATACAGGAGACAGGGAGAGAGACAGACAGATAGATACAGGAGACAGGGAGAGAGACAGACAGATAGATACAGGAGACAGGGAGAGAGACAGACAGATAGATACAGTAGACAGGGAGAGAGACAGACAGATAGATACAGGAGACAGGGAGAGAGACAGACAGATAGATACAGGAGACAGGGAGAGAGACAGACAGATAGATACAGGAGACAGGGAGAGAGACAGACAGAGATAGATACAGGAGACAGGGAGAGAGACAGACAGATAGATACAGGAGACAGGGAGAGAGACAGACAGATAGATACAGGAGACAGGGAGAGAGACAGACAGATAGATACAGGAGACAGGGAGAGAGACAGACAGATAGATACAGGAGACAGGGAGAGAGACAGACAGATAGATACAGTAGACAGGGAGAGAGACAGACAGATAGATACAGGAGACAGGAGAGAGACAGACAGATAGATACAGGAGACAGGGAGAGAGACAGACAGATAGATACAGGAGACAGGGAGAGAGACAGACAGATAGATACAGGAGACAGGGAGAGAGACAGACAGATAGATACAGGAGACAGGGAGAGAGACAGACAGATAGATACAGGAGACAGGGAGAGAGACAGACAGATAGATACAGGAGACAGGGAGAGAGACAGACAGAGATAGATACAGTAGACGTAGATACAGTAGAGAGACAGACAAACATATAAATAGAGCGATAATAGATACTTCATCGATCCCGAGGGAAATAGGTTTTCTCCAGTTGGATACGCATGACAGAGGAGAGAAACAGGAGAATAGCCGTTTTTGGTATTTATTATTATATTATCGTTGCTACCTAGACTGAGCTCCAATTTCCAAATATTGAAACCAATTTGTGTTAAACAATACAAATAAACAGTACGACACACATGCTTTGAATCTGCAAAAATAATTCTGAAAAATGGCAAAACTAAAAACGTGAACCTTCGTCTAATCCAATTACATTGGGAGTGACATCCAGTGTCAGACTGAAGCTAAACATTGGCACCACACCACAACCGCAGAAATAGAGAGGAGCGCTCTGGAGAGACTTAGGAGACTGAAGGTTGGCAGCAGAATGATGGAGCAGAGAAACACACAGAGAAGACTCTTGATTAGATACATGGCAGAGAGACAGAGAGAGAGAGGAGGAGAGGGAGACGGAGAGAGAGTGTCTGAGAGGGACAGAACCAGAGAGAGTCTGAGAGGGACAGAACCAGAGAGTGTCTGAGAGGGACAGAACCAGAGAGAGTCTGAGAGGGACAGAACCAGAGAGAGTCTGAGAGGGACAGAACCAGAGAGAGTCTGAGAGGGACAGAACCAGAGAGAGTCTGAGAGGGACAGAACCAGAGAGAGTCTGAGAGGGACAGAACCAGAGAGAGTCTGAGAGGGACAGAACCAGAGAGAGTCTGAGAGGGACAGAACCAGAGAGAGTCTGAGAGGGACAGAACCAGAGAGAGTCTGAGAGGGACAGAACCAGAGAGAGTCTGAGAGGGACAGAACCAGAGAGTGTGGGAGAGCTAGAGCCCCCGGGATAGAGAACAGAGAACCATAAGGTAAGAGCTAGCAACAGAACCAACCAGAAAGAAAGACAGAAAATATAGAACCGATAGAGAGAGTCAGACTCAACATTATAAATGAAGAAACAAAATCTAAATGGTGATGGATGATTCCTCCTCAGGCCCCAAAACCACAAAATCAAACAGGCGATGATGAGGCCCTGGGGGGCTCCAGGCCTGCAACCGCAGCCCAGAGAGAGAGGTGGAGAACCATCCTCCAAGGTGGATGGTTCTCCACCACCACCACCACCACCAAATACCTCAGGTTGGCTTTTGATTTATCAACCCCCAAACCCAAAGAGGACAGCACAGGACAGGACAGGCAGGACAGGACAGGACAGGACAGGACAGGACAGGACAGGACAGGACAGGACAGGACAGGACAGGACAGGGTGGAGGCAGGGAAGCCTCCTCTGGTGCTTCCCTCTAAATCAAAGAAGAGGAGGTGAGACGTGACGACTCAAGAGGGGGAGGAGAGGAGGAGAGGAGGAGAGGAGAGAGGAGAGAGGAGAGAGGAGGAGAGGAGGAGAGGAGGAGAGGAGAGAGGAGGAGAGGAGGAGAGGAGAGAGGAGGAGAGGAGAGAGGAGGAGAGGAGGAGAGGAGAGAGGAGGAGAGGAGGAGAGGAGGAGAGGAGGAGAGGAGGAGAGGAGAGAGGAGAGAGGAGAGAGGAGGTCCGTCCAGGAGCAACGACCTGTCTAGACAACGGCGTGGATGGAGGGAGAGGAGGTCGATATGGGCCCCAGGGATGGAAGAGGCCACAGGGGCAGATGTTACCAATCTGTAGTTTGTAAATAAGAGCATCCGTGATGTGATTTCAACACATTTATTTCCCGCCCACGAGTTTTAAATGGCTTCCAGAGCTCCCCCACCCCCCACCACCACTAACTGAGGGAGTGCTTTTTTAAGTGTTTGAGAGTCAGGGGACTATCCTCCACTCCCCAGCTCCGCGGTTGACTGAAGATGGGGAGCTTAAGTCAGTAGGATGGGGGGGATTGATGGAGGGGGGGTAAGGGGGTGGAGGGAGAGGGGGGGGGTCAATTTAGTTGCTGATAAAGCGTTCTGGTGACCTAGCAACCCAGCACCACTTAAACCGCTGATTTATCATCGCAATTTTGGACGGCGTGTCTAAATGACAGCGTGAACATCACGCTAAGCAGGTGGAGGCTTCGGGATCTAACCCTAACCCATCTGTCTACAGGCTCACATTCTCCTGGTCTAACTGGTCCACATGTCATTTCCTGGCAGAGTTACTGGTTGTCTCTCTCTCTCTTTACTTAATATTATCAGTATATCATCATTGTTTGTGTCTGCCTGTCTGTGTCTGTCTGTCTGTCTGTCTGTCTGTCTGTCTGTGAGAGAGAGAGAGAGAGAGAGAGAGAGAGAGAGAGAGAGAGAGAGAGAGAGAGAGAGAGAGAGAGAGAGAGAGAGAGAGAGAGAGAGAGAGAGAGAGAGAGAGATACATATACTGTATTGTTCTTTTTGTTATCTTCTTTCTCTCGCCCATCACATGTGTATTCAGCAGATCAAATACAGTAGATCTAATGTTTGTTATAATTTCATAGATTATAATTTAGTTTAATTTTGTATCTATATTCTTACTTCAATTTAATTTGGCTATTGTTTTCTTATTTAACTACCTGGGTGGCTGCAAGCAACTATCTCCCTCCTCACCTTAATACTAATCAAGCATTTACACCGGGCCATCAGTTGACCCATGAGAGAGGGTTCCTAGAACCCGGTGGAGGCTGTGAGAGGGTTCCCCCACCCTGCTGTGGTTCATCCAGGGGGGGGCTGGGAGAGGGTTCCCAGCCCCCCCCCGGCTCTGGTTCATCCCGGTGGAGACGGATGAAGGAGGATGCTGTCATACCCCGTCCAGACAACACCTGGAGTTGTTTATCTCTCTCTCTCTCTCTCTCTCTCTCTCTCTCTCTCTCTCTCTCTCTCTCTCTCTCTCTCTCTCTCTCTCTCTCTCTCTGTGTCTGTTTGTATATTGTCATTCACTCGTCCCTTCGTTCATTCGTTCCTTTGTTTGTTTCTTTCAAATCCGACAATCCCAATCCCAATCCCAATCCCAATCCCAATCGCAATCCCAATCCCAATCCAATCCCAATCCCAATCCCAATCCCAATTGTTATAGAACACAGAGAACATTCTCACATCTCTTCCCACGAGACCGACCCCGGCCCAGGGCCCCGAGGATGAAGGGGAGAATGTTACCCGGGCTCCGACCCACGGGCCCGTCTGGGCTCAGGGCCGAGAATCCAGTCTACTGCTGACTGAAGGAACCAGCCGCTCTACTCCACTCTACTGCTGACTGAAGGAACCAGCCGCTCTACTCCACTCTACTGCTGACTGAAGGAACCAGCCGCTCTACTCCACTCTACTGCTGACTGAAGGAACCAGCCGCTCTACTCCACTCTACTGCTGACTGAAGGAACCAGCCGCTCTACTCCACTCTACTGCTGACTGAAGGAACCAGCCGCTCTACTCCACTCTACTGCTGACTGAAGGAACCAGCCGCTCTACTCCACTCTACTGCTGACTGAAGGAACCAGCCGCTCTACTCCACTCTACTGCTGACTGAAGGAACCAGCCGCTCTACTCCACTCTACTGCTGACTGAAGGAACCAGCCGCTGTACTCCACTCTACTGCTGACTGAAGGAACCAGCATGTTGGAGGGGAAGATAACCTGTGTCATGTGGGCTCACGGTGGAGCTCTGTGATTGGTTGGTGGATAGGAAACACACACACGTCTCACCCCTCCACACACACACACACACACACACACACACACACGTCTCACCTCTCCGCACACACAGGTCTCACCCCTCCACACACACACACACACACGCACACACATCTCAACCCTCCACACATACATGTCTCACCCCTCCACACACACAGGTCTCACCCCTCCACACACATCTCAACCCTCCACACACACGTCTCACACCTTCACACACACACACACACACACACACACACACACACACACACACACACACACACACACACACACACACGTCTCACACCTTCTCACACACACACACACACACACACCACACACACACGTCCCACCCCTCCACACACACACACACATCTTTTCACCCCTCCGCAAACACACACACACACACAAATGCACACACGTCTCACCCCTCCACATACAAGTCTCACTCCTCCACACACACACACACACGTCTCACCCCCCTGCACCCTCACACACACACACACACACGTCCCACCCCTCCACACACACACACACATCTTTTCACCCCTCCGCAAACACACACAC
>CM051011.1:29729062-29739062 GCA_027704905.1 Muraenolepis orangiensis | reverse complement strand
AGGCTGCAGTGGAGGCGGGCGGCGCCCGGGTCATCCACCAGGAAGCTCAGCTGTCGGACGCCACCCTGAAGACACAGGCGTAGTGTTAACAAACAGCACACACACGCACGCACGCGCGCACGCACGCACGCACGCACGCACGCACGCACGCACGCACGCACGCACGCACGCACGCACGCACGCACGCACGCACGCACGCACGCACGCACGCACGCACGCACGCACGCACGCACGCACGCACGCACGCACGCACGCACGCACACGCACGACACACACACACACACACACACACACACACACACACACACACACACACACACACACACACACACACACACACACACACCACACACACACACACACACACACACACACACACACACACACACACACACACACACACACATGCACACGAATGTGCACACGCACGCACACACATACACACACACACACATGCACAGTGCACACGACGCACATACACACACACACACACACACACACACACACACACACACACACACACACACACACACACACACACACACACACACTCACTACAGTTATTACTGTCGGTCAACATTTCACAACAATAAGTGGTGAGTTGTTCAGGCCAGGCCCTCTGTAACTAATTAATGCTTTCATGTTTTTGGCTGAAGTTAAAGTGAAATATAATGCATGAGGTTCTAAAAGTAATGCTCAGATGAATGAGGAGATGAGACGGCGACTCATGGGAACAATATACATCCAAACAGGATAAAGCAGACCGGCACAAAGGCCAATACACACAATCCCATATTCTCCCAGCCTCCCAGCCTCCAGCCTCCGCCAGCCTCCCCGCCTCCCAGCCTCCCCGCCTCCCCGCCTCCCAGCCTCCCAGCCTCCCAGCCTCCCAGCCTCCCAGCCTCCCAGCCTCCCAGCCTCCCAGCCTCCCAGCCTCCCAGCCTGCCAGACACAAACACGCTGCATCACAGCCCACGTCACGGGAGGTAAGAGCTGGTCATGTGTGTCACTGCTGAGAGGCTGATATGACCCACGATAAGAGGGTAGGAGCGTTGCCTCGGGCCGTGTGTACAGGAATGTGTTGTGGTCGGCCACATGGCTCGGGTCGTTCAGGAACACACTCACACACACACACACACACACTCACACACACACACACACACACACACACACACACACACACTCACACACACACACACACACACACACACACACACACACACACACACACACACACACACTCACACTCACACACACACACACACACACACACACACTCACACACACACACACACACACTCACACACACACACACACACACACACACACACACACACTCACACACACACACACACACACACACACACACACACACACTCACACACACACACTCACACACACAATGCACAGTTGTGTTTACGCTGAGCCCCAAACAGAGCTTTGAGGAAATCGTTTCAATCACGTTGGCAGAGGAAGGTTTTAAAGCCAACCTGAGCTGGACTTGTTTTGCAAAAGCCTTGAAGTTAAAGTGTTTTATCCACATAGATGGCATAAGATGAAGTGACAGAAGAGAGAGACAGATGTCATGATGACATGTTATCCCGGTCAATTAACCATGTTTGGTGAAGGCATGCCAATATTAAGCCCACCATTCAATAAGGTTTGCATGCTGACCTGAGGCAGGTTACCCCTGAGATAAAAAGCAATCGAGTGAACACACTGACTTTTATTATGACATCTTAATGTCCTAAACAGGCCCAATGTGTGATTGTGAAAAATGTCTCTCAGCCACAGTATGGGAGGCGATCTCCATGAAGTACCAGAGGCGATCTCCATGAAGAACCAGAGGCGATCTCCATGAAGAACCAGAGGCGATCTCCATGAAGAACCAGAGGCGATCTCCATGAAGAACCAGAGGCGATCTCCATGAAGTACCAGAGGCGATCTCCATGAAGAACCAGAGGCGATCTCCATGAAGAACCAGAGGCGATCTCCATGAAGAACCAGAGGCGATCTCCATGAAGAACCAGAGACGATCTCCATGAAGAACCAGAGGCGATCTCCATGAAGAACCAGAGGCGATCTCCATGAAGAACCAGAGGCGATCTCCATGAAGAACCAGAGGCGATCTCCATGAAGAACCAGAGGCGATCTCCATGAAGAACCAGAGACGATCTCCATGAAGTGAGACAACACATGGTTACCAGAACAGTACATCATCCCAATGGGGCGAGTGTCAGCACTTCTGACCAGGAACCACCAGGAACCACCAGGAACCACCAGGAACCACCAGGAACCACCCCATCACCGGTCCTGGCTTAGTGGCCCCCATCACCGGTCCTTGCTTAGTGGTTAAGTATTGTGACAAGAGAAGATGGGTCCATGGAGAATCCATGGATCCTCAGCTGACACTGAGCACTAAGCCAGATGTCCCCTGGTTCTCCTGGCTTCCCTGCTGGGAGCCCATCACTCGGAATGAACTGTGATGCCGGTCAGGCGAGGAGCGTGGAGATGTCTTTATGGGATTGAACTGTATCATCATTTCATCACAAGACTTCGATTCCCGATTTCAAGGTTGACTCTCGATTTAGTTTAGGTACTAAACTCTGGATCTACTCCGGTTCAGCTGTGCACTAAGGAAGCCGGTGTGTCAAATGGCATGAAAGTACGATCAACTGATCAACTGAGCAATAACAACTGAACACCCTGGGCTCCATCTCTTCTCCCCCCTACCGTCTGGTCAACAGTTGTGCAGCAACAAGTACTACCAGATTTAAGGATAGTTTCTATGCACAGGCAGTGACCTACTGAACTGCTAGGAGTGCTGCTACTTTCACTTTCATAACATAGTCATTACCCCATTAAGTCACACTTACACACTTTGCTGGACTCTCTGGACTCATCACAGTTACTGCACTGTACTGCAGGGAAAGACTGCCCTCAGATGGACCTACTGGTCACCATCGAGAACACCCAAGTCTCCCCCTCAACCACAACAAGAGACCTTGGTGTGGTGGTAGATGACCAGCTGTCCTGCAATGCCAACGTCACCGCGGTGGCCCGATCTTGCAGAATTGCCCTCTACAACATCCGCAGGATCCGGCCCTTCCTCACACGTGAAGCGGCGCAGATCCTGGTCCAAGCGCTCGTCATCACCCGCCTCGACTACTGCAACTCTCTCCTGGCGGGACTCCCCGCCTCTGCAACTAAGCCCCTCCAACGCATCCAGAACGCAGCAGCACGCCTGGTATTCAATCTACCGAAATTCTCCCACGTGACCCCTCTCTTCCGCGATCTCCACTGGCTTCCGGTAAATGCTCGCATCAAATTCAAGACTCTGGTGCTGACCTTTAGGGCAGTCAATGGAACTGCCCCAGCCTACCTCGCTCGTCCAAAACCCAGCTCTTCACGGCTCTGGCTCCACAGTGGTGGAATGAACTCCCGTCTCATGTCAGGACGGCAGAGTCCCTCGCCAGCTTCCGCAAAAGACTCAAGACCCACCTGTTCAGAGTCCACCTGGACTCTCCTTGAACCCTCCTTCTCCTTCGTGAAACCCCTAAACTTGCTTAAGTCCTGACATTAGTAGCTCTTAGCATGTTGTATATGTTAGCAAGTGTATATCCTTAATGTTGATAACACGCTCTTATCACAGCTACTTAAGCAGGTGACCTAGCAGTACGAAATTGTGTTATTCATCTTGTTAAAATGAATACTTGTGAACTACTGTATTTTTATGTTTGCGTACCCCAGTGTTATGCTATTGTCTGCTTCAACTAATGTACACCTTGTAAGTCGCTTTGGATAAAAGCGTCTGCCAAATGCCCTAAATGTAAATGTAAATGTAAATGTATTCACCATGCTGCTGCACTACTGGCACTTTAAATGTTTTTGAAACATTTTTGTAAAAAACATGTACATATCATTTAAGTCACTTTGCTGCTGTTTTTTTGTTTATTTATTGTATATATCATTTAAATTTGTATGGTGTTGTTTTTAAGATTCATACTGCGGGAGGGAATGAGGAGAAAGGGTTCTTATGTACTTGTTACAAATGACAAATCTGTCAGGTATCTTGTATCTTGTGCCTTGTATCTTGTATCTAGTGTCTTGTGTCTTGTATCTAGTGTCTTGTCTTGTATCTAGTGTCTTGTGTCTTGTATCTAGTGTCTTGTGTCTTGTATCTAGTATCTAGTATCGTGTATCTAGTATCTTGTATCTGTATCTTGTATCTAGTATCTTGTATCTAGTATCTTGTATCTTGTATCTAGTATCTTGTATCTAGTATCTAGTATCTTGTATATTGTATCTAGTATCTTGTATCTTGTATCTAGTATCTTGTATCTTGTATCTAGTATCTTGTATATTGTATCTTGTATCTAGTATCTAGTATCTAGTGTCTTGTATCTTGTATCTTGTATCTAGTATCTAGTATATTGTATCTAGTATCTTGTATCTTGTATCTAGTATCTAGTATCTAGTATCTAGTATCTAGTATCTTGTATCTTGTATCTAGTATCTAGTGTCTTGTATATTGTATCTAGTATCTAGTATCTTGTATCTAGTATCTAGTTCTGTATCGTGTATCTTGTCTCTTGTATCTAGTGTCTTGTGTCTTGTGTCTTGTATCGTGTATCTAGTGTCTTGTGTCGTGTATCGTGTATCGTGTATCTAGTATCTTGTATCTAGTATCTAGTATCTAGTATATTGTATCTAGTATCTTGTATCTTGTATCTAGTATCTAGTATCTAGTATCTTGTATCCAGTATCTAGTATCTAGTATCCTGTATCTAGTATCTGTATCTAGTATCTTGTATCTAGTATCTTGTATCTTGTATCTAGTATCTAGTATCTTGTATCTTGTATCTTGTATCCAGTATCTTGTATCTAGTATCTAGTATCTAGTATCTTGTATCTAGTACTTAGTATCTAGTATATTGTATCTAGTATCTAGTATCTAGTATCTTGTATCTAGTATCTAGTATCTAGTATCTAGTATCTTGTATCTAGTATCTAGTATCTAGTATCTAGTATCTAGTATCTTGTATCTAGTATCTAGTATCTGTATCTAGTATCTAGTATCTGTATCTAGTATCTTGTATCTAGTATCTAGTATCTTGTATCTTGTATCTAGTATCTAGTATCTAGTATCTAGTATCTAGTATCTTGTATCTAGTATCTAGTATCTAGTATCTTGTATCTTGTATCTAGTATCTAGTATCTAGTATCTAGTATCTAGTATCTAGTATCTAGTATCTAGTATCTAGTATCTAGTATCTTGTATCTAGTATCTAGTATCTAGTATCTTGTATCTAGTATCTAGTATCTAGTATCTAGTATCTTG
Source organism: Muraenolepis orangiensis (assembly GCA_027704905.1). Lineage (NCBI taxonomy): Eukaryota > Metazoa > Chordata > Actinopteri > Gadiformes > Muraenolepididae > Muraenolepis > Muraenolepis orangiensis. Next base: position 29,733,721 of record CM051011.1, on the reverse strand, counting down.
TATCTTGTATCTAGTATCTAGTATCTTGTATCTAGTATCTAGTATCTAGTATCTAGTATCTAGTATCTAGTATCTAGTATCTAGTATCTAGTATCCAGTATCCAGTATCTAGTATCCAGTATCTAGTATCTAGTATCTTGTATCTTGTCTCTTGTCAATAATGTAAACGAGGCAAGTTGTTTGGGAAGTTGTCGATTCTCAGAACCATAGAAGATAAGAATCTGGGCAGCTATTGGGACCGGAAGGTCGCCGGTCCCTGAAACACCTGGGTGCTGCCGAGGTGCCCTTGAGCAAGGCACTAGACCTCTACACTGCTCCCCTGTGGCAGCTGGATATACACTAGCTGCCTACTGCTCCTAATACTAGGATGGGTTAAATGAGAGGAACTCATTTCACTGTGTGTGTGTACATGTATGTGATCAATAAAGAGGATTCAATTCTCCAGATTTAGATTTAGATTTTGAATGGGGATTCTTCCGCACACCCCTCCACATGCCGACTCACTTCAAAAGGGGTGTCGTGTCCCTCGGCGGTCCCCCCGACCATCAGCAGGCCGGCGGTGGAGACCCCCATCCCGTGGTAGACCCAGTCCAGGCTCTCCACCAGCACACAGTCCACGTACAGCGCCAGCCGCTCCGCCGACACGCTCAGCGCCAGGCGGTGCCACGCCCCGTCAGTCAGACCGCTCACCGGGAACCTGGAGGGGTCCAGTCACACAGGAGGCATCAGAACCGGACACTAGGGCCGGGCACGAGTACTCCTTGAGCGTTACTAAGCCAGTGCGCATGCTCAAATAAGGTGGCCGGACGTGGAGACCAGAGTAGACCAATAGGAAATGCTAGTATTTGAGCACAAGGGGGAGAGAGTGTAATGTCTTGGGAGTCAGAAGGAGAGAGTGAGGGACTAGGGAGTCAGGAGGAGAGAGTGAGGGACTAGGGAGTCAGGAGGAGAGAGTGAGGGACTAGGGAGTCAGGAGGAGATAGTGAGGGACTAGGGAGTCAGGAGGAGAGAGTGAGGGACTAGGGAGTCAGGAGGAGAGAGTGAGGGACTAGGGAGTCAGGAGGAGAGAGTGAGGGACTAGGGAGTCAGGAGGAGAGAGTGAGGGACTAGGGAGTCAGGGGGAGAGAGTGAGGGACTAGGGAGTCAGGAGGAGAGAGTGTGAGGGACTTAGGGGTCAGGAGGAGAGTGTGAGGGACTTAGGGGTCAGGACGAGAGAGTGTGAGGGACTTAGGGGTCAGGACGAGAGAGTGTGAGGGACTTGGGAGTCAGAAGGAGAGAGTGTGAGGGACTTAGGGGTCAGGAGGAGAGAGTGAGGGACTAGGGAGTCAGGAGGAGAGAGTGAGGGACTAGGGAGTCAGGAGGAGAGAGTGAGGGACTAAGGAGTCAGGGGGAGAGAGTGAGGGACTAGGGAGTCAGGAGGAGAGAGTGAGGGACTAGGGAGTCAGAAGGAGAGAGTGTGAGGGACTTAGGGGTCAGGAGGAGAGAGTGAGGGACTAGGGAGTCAGGAGGAGAGAGTGAGGGACTAGGGAGTCAGGAGGAGAGAGTGAGGGACTAAGGAGTCAGGGGGAGAGAGTGAGGGACTAGGGAGTCAGGAGGAGAGAGTGAGGGACTAGGGAGTCAGAAGGAGAGTGTGAGGGACTAGGGAGTCAGGAGGAGAGAGTGAGGGACTAGGGAGTCAGGAGGAGAGAGTGAGGGACTAGGGAGTCAGGAGGAGAGAGTGAGGGACTAGGGAGTCAGGAGGAGAGAGTGAGGGACTAGGGAGTCAGGGGGAGAGAGTGAGGGACTAGGGAGTCAGGAGGAGAGAGTGAGGGACTAGGGAGTCAGGAGGAGAGAGTGAGGGACTAGGGAGTCAGGAGGAGAGAGTGAGGGACTAGGGAGTCAGGGGGAGAGAGTGAGGGACTAGGGAGTCAGGAGGAGAGAGTGAGGGACTAGGGAGTCAGGGGGAGAGAGTGAGGGACTAGGGAGTCAGGAGGAGAGAGTGAGGGACTTGGGAGTCAGAAGGAGAGAGTGAGGGACTAGGGAGTCAGGAGGAGAGAGTGTGAGGGACTTAGGGGTCAGAAGGAGAGAGTGTAGTGGCTTCGGAGTCAGAAGGAGACAGTGTGAGGGACTTAGGGGTCAGAAGGAGAGAGTGTGAGGGACTTAGGGGTCAGGAGGAGAGAGTGTGAGGGACTTAGGGGTCAGGAGGAGAGAGTGTGAGGGACTTGGGAGTCAGACGGAGAGAGTGTGAGGGACTTAGGGGTCAGGGGCCAGGAGGAGAGAGTGTGAGGGACTTAGGGGTCAGGAGGAGAGAGTGTGAGGGACTTGGGAGTCAGAAGGAGAGAGTGTGAGGGATTTGGGAGTCAGGAGGAGAGAGTGTGAGGGACTTAGGGGTCAGGAGGAGAGAGAGAGGGACTGGGGAGTCAGGAGGAGAGAATGTGAGGGACTTGGGAGTCGGGTGGAGAGAGTGAGGGACTTGGGAGTCAGGGGGAGAGAGTGAGGGACTGGGGAGTCAGGGGGAGAGAGTGAGGGACAAGGGAGTCAGGGGGAGAGAGTGAGGGACAAGGGAGTCAGGGGGAGAGAGTGAGGGACTGGGGAGTCAGGGGGAGAGAGTGAGAGGCTGGGGAGTCAGGGGGAGAGAGTGAGGGACTAGGGAGTCAGGGGGAGAGAGTGAGGGACTAGGGAGTCAGGAGGAGAGAGTGAGGGACTAGGGAGTCAGGGGGAGAGAGTGAGAGGCTGGGTAGCCAAGAGGAGAGAGTGAGGGACTAGGGAGTCAGGGGGAGAGAGTGAGGGACTAGGGAGTCAGGGGGAGAGAGTGAGAGGCTGGGTAGCCAAGAGGAGAGAGTGAGGGACTAGGGAGTCAGGGGGAGAGAGTGAGGGACTGGGGAGTCAGGGGGAGAGAGTGAGAGGCTGGGTAGCCAAGAGGAGAGAGTATAGGGGCTGGGAACCATCACATCAGGAGTTAATGGTCAGCTAAGGAGAGCTGACTTAGAGAGCTGTACTGGAGTGTTGAATATGGGTTTGGTTAGTTGATTGGTTTGTTTTGGGGGTGGGTCTGTGTTTGCCACATGCGGTTTGCTACATGTGTTCTCTATATATTTTTGTTCACACATCAGTGCCCTTCTTTTGGTTTTAATAACACCACACATATCAATTTGGTTCATTATTGTTTGTAATCATATTGTGTTAAGTCTTTTCTGTTTTGGATTAGTTGCATGTTTGTTTGGTTGGACGAGCGTCTCGCTGTCCATTCAGAAGTCAAAACCAAAACAAAACAAACAAACAAACCAAAAGGGTTTTATTTTACCAGTAAGTCCAACAGCTTTTGCTTTGAAGCGATGAGATCGTTTCAGCGCTTCGTTCATCTTTCTTAAATCATCTAGTACACACACACACACACACACACACACACACACACACACACACCCACACCACACACACACACACCACACCCCCACCCCCACACACAGGGAGGACTCACTCGTAGTGTCTCTGCTGGGTTCCCGTGAAGGTGAGGGCGTGGTCGCTGGTGCTCAGCTGGAGCATGACGTCAGCGTGGAGACTGAGCAGGGTCAGAGGGCTGGTCTCCTCCCCCTGGAGGCTGCGGAGCTCCACCAGGAGGCTGAACTCCACCGGGAACCTGCACACCATCCGATATAGAGCTTATTCATCACCATATGGCCGCTCTCACACAATACTGCTAATTATGTATATCGCACGCAATATGCTTATGAATTCAAAATTCCATTATAAACAGTCCAACTGAGGGTCGTTACGTTGAAGTAAATGGACATTCAAAGTATGGTATCAGACCGCTTGTTTTCGTGTCTCTCCGATGTTCCAAACCTCATATGTGATCATTTTAAGTATTGTCATCAATAATTTGCTCGTTTAAAGGTGTGTGTGTGTGTTGGGGTCTGGTTGAAGCAGCCTCACCTGCCTGAGTTAGACTGATTACTCCACGGCTGGTGAGGCTGCACACCTGTGGGTCCTTGTTAATCAAGGCCCACAGGTTAAAACAACCACCAGCACACACACTGGAGGAGAGAGCTCTAGCATGTTCCATCTGCTCTGTTCACCATCATTCCAATTCTTGCAATAAACCAGATTCATCATCACCCTGTGTCCTGGTCTTCGGGAGGAAGAAGCCATTTTAATGGCTAGTGGCAGCGGCGTCTGCTACACGATAATATTGAATTTTGCCACACACATATATATATACACACACATTTGGCACACACACACACACACACACACATATATATACAGATGCACACAGACGGGTACGCATCAACACACAAAAACGTAAGCAGGCAAACACACATGCAACCACATTCTCTCTCTCTCACACACACACACACACACACACACACGCAAGTGATGTGAAGTGTCCCAGGACGTGCAGTCATATGGTAACAATAACCCCCGGGGACGGCGTCGGAGTGGTTATGGTTTATAGAGGATTACCACTCTGGGGAAGAATCCACATGTGTTAGCGGAGCTAGCCATGTGCCCCGCGGAGACGCAATCAGCGGCCGCCACAACAACTAGCTAAAATCACTGTGTGTGTGTGTCTGTGTGTCTGTGTTGTATGTGTGTATGTGTGTGTGTGTGTGTGTGTGTGTCTGTCTGTATATGTGCGTGTGTATGTGTGTGTTGTCTATGTGTGTGTGTGTGTGTGTG
>CM051011.1:29696562-29726562 GCA_027704905.1 Muraenolepis orangiensis | reverse complement strand
ACACTGAATTATTAAAACCAATTTTTCTTCTGTGAACATTCCACAGCAGCTTTTGTACAAGCAAGCAAAGTCATGCTAATCATCATGTGTGTAAGCACACAACTGCCATTAGCGTAAATGACAGCCACGTGTCCACCGAGCTAACCGTAGCTGCTAATGGGTCCTACGGCGGCCGTTAACACACTAAAGCACGAACAGCTAACTTCCGCAGGGACGGTCACCTCTCACAGGAGCGTGAGAAACACCATTCCAACCAGCGTTCACTTCCTGTCACTTCCTGTCACTTCCTGTGGACACGGCTTCATTTCTTATTGTGCTTTCAGCCAGAGGTTCAGTGTCATTCCTCAAGTACAATGGAATGCTCATTCCCTATATATACTATATACTATAATACTATAAAAATACTATACACAATAAAAATGAACATAAAAAGAACAATAAAGTGACTGATGGATGATATGTACGTGTTGAATTGTGCAAAAATAATTTAAAAAGCATTTTAAAGTGCCAGCAGTGCAGCAGCATCATGAATACAGTACAGAGCAGTAACTGTGATGAGTCCAGAAAGTCCCTATCGTAACATGTCATTAACATTACTCTATCGTAACATGTCATTAACATTACACTATCATAACATGTCATTAACATTACTCTATCGTAACATGTCACTATCATAACATAACATGTTATGATAGTGTAATGTTAATGACATGTTACGATAGTGTAATGTTAATGACATGTTACGATAGTGTAATGTTAATGACATGTTATGATAGAGTAATGTTAATGACATGTTATGATAGAGTAATGTTAATGACATGTTATGATAGTGTAATGTTAATGACATGTTATGATAGTGTAATGTTAATGACATGTTATAATAGTGTCATGTTAATGACATGTTATGATAGTGTCATGTTAATGACATGTTATGATAGTGTCATGTTAATGATATGTTATGATAGAGTAATGTTAATGACATGTTATGATAGTGTTATGTTAATGACATGTTATGATAGTGTCATGTTAATGACATGTTATGATAGTGTCATGTTAATGATATGTTATGATAGAGTAATGTTAATGACATGTTATGATAGTGTTATGTTAATGACATGTTATGATAGTGTTATGTTAATCACATGTTATGATAGTGTAATGTTAATGACATGTTATGATAGAGTAATGTTAATGACATGTTATGATAGTGTAATGTTAATGACATGTTATGATAGTGTCATGTTAATGACATGTTATGATAGTGTAATGTTAATGACATGTTATGATAGTGTTATGTTAATGACATGTTATGATAGTGTTATGTTAATGACATGTTATGATAGTGTTATGTTAATGACATGTTATGATAGTGTCATGTTAATGACATGTTATGATAGTGTCATGTTAATGATATGTTATGATAGAGTAATGTTAATGACATGTTATGATAGTGTTATGTTAATGACATGTTATGATAGTGTTATGTTAATCACATGTTATGATAGTGTAATGTTAATGACATGTTATGACAGTGTAATGTTAATGACATGTTATGATAGTGTAATGTTAATGACATGTTACGATAGTGTAATGTTAATGACATGTTATGATAGTGTAATGTTAATGACATGTTATGATAGTGTCATGTTAATGACATGTTATGATAGAGTAATGTTAATGACATGTTATGATAGAGTAATGTTAATGACATGTTATGATAGTGTCATGTTAATGACATGTTACGATAGTGTAATGTTAATGACATGTTATGATAGTGTAATGTTAATGACATGTTATGATAGTGTAATGTTAATGACATGTTATGATAGTGTAATGTTAATGACATGTTATGATAGTGTAATGTTAATGACATGTTATGATAGTGTCATGTTAATGACATGTTATGATAGTGTAATGTTAATGACATGTTATGATAGTGTAATGTTAATGACATGTTATGATAGTGTCATGTTAATGACATGTTATGATAGTGTAATGTTAATGACATGTTATGATAGTGTGATGTTAATGACATGTTATGATAGTGTAATGTTAATGACATGTTATGATAGTGTCATGTTAATGACTTGTTATGATAGTGTCATGTTAATGACATGTTATGATAGTGTCATGTTAATGACTTGTTATGATAGTGTCATGTTAATGACATGTTATGATAGTGTCATGTTAATGACATGTTATGATAGATTTCCAACCTCCACCTCCTATTTAACCTGCTCAAAAATGTAACCGTTAGTTTCCGAAGCAACTTGTTGTTGCTTCGGAAACTATTAAAAATGACTTAATGGAAAGGGAAAAAAAGCCATTTTTGGTGAGATCTTTATTTAGAGGATATAGCTGGAACCAATTGAACCAATAAGTCCGCAGGCCCATTCCCTCCACACTATCTCTCACTCCCCGGGGTAATCCACGTATACTTAAACATCCTCTTCCCCTTCCTCACCACACTTAACACATACTCAATCCCCAAGGTCATCTAATTGCATGGTAACTGTTCCTGCGGTCACTCTGTTCCTTTCCAAGTGGGGACAGGATGGGGAAATGGGGCCTCGGAACGCTAATCCCCCTGTTGGGAACCACTGGGTTTGTGGCCCCCCCCCCGGTCCTGGGAGCCACCAGGCAGTAGGGCTGCCTGGTGCCCCCCCCCCCGGTCCTGGGGGCCACCAGGCAGTAGGGCTGCCTGGTGGCTCCCCCCCGGTCCTGGGGGCCACCAGGCAGTAGGGCTGCCTGGTGGCTCCCCCCCGGTCCTGGGGGCCACCAGGCAGTAGGGCTGCCTGGTGGCCCCCCCCCGGTCCTGGGGGCCACCAGGCAGTAGGGCTGCCTGGTGGCCCCCCCCCGGTCCTGGGGGCCACCAGGCAGTAGGGCTGACCCGGTTAGACGACCAAAGGTGAATCCACCAAAGAGTCATCAGTCCATCAAGTTCTTTCGTTTTTGTTCGTTGGTCGCAGGAAAATAAAAATAAAAAAAGTGTTGTGAGCAAGACACTTCTCCAGGACAATGTACACAAAGCTTGAGCCTATAAATATTTATTTGTTTGTTTGTTTACATCGTTTGTTAAGTATATAAAGTGATTGTTTTGGTTTTAAAAGTTCATAAGTTGTGTGATGTTGATGAAATCAATTAACAAAATGTTCAGACAGTCTCCTTGTTGATTTTTACGACACATTGTGAATCCTAATTGAATGACTTGCCGTGTCGTTAGACAGGCGGCTGGTTTCATGCGTGAAACGAGGACCATTGGTCCTCAGTTCAGGCCATCAGTTGACTAATGGTTGACTAATGGCCTGAACTGAGGACCAATGGTGGACCAGGGAAATCTTTGGTGGGGGGCAGCCTGACCCCAACCTGAGCTAGGAGCGGTCACACTCTGTGGACCAGCGGTATGGCTCTGTAGGAGCTCTATAGGAGCTCTGTAGGAGCTCTGTAGAAGCTCTATAGGAGCTCTATAGGAGCTCTGTAGGAGCTCTATGTGAGCTCTGTAGGAGCTCTATATGAGCTCTATATGAGCTCTGTATGAGCTCTATGGGAGCTCTATATGAGCTCTATATGAGCTCTGTAGGAGCTCTATAGGAGCTCTGTAGGAGCTCTGTAGGAGCTCTATAGGAGCTCTGTAGGAGCTCTTGGAGGTATCAGGTGTCTGAGCATTCAACCACATTCCAGACGCCAGGGACTCCAACGGGAACATATGGTTTGGTCAGAGGGCCCGCTCTCTCTCTCTCCCTCTCCCTCTCCCTCTCCTCTCTCTCTCTCTCTCTCTCTCTCTCTCTCTCTCTCTCTCTCTCTCTCTCTCTCTCTCTCTCTCTCCCCCTCTCTCTCTCTCTCTCTCTTTCTCTCTCTCTCTTTCTCTCTATCTCAGCCCAAGGGAAGACCCCTACATAAAAGGACGTCCTGCATGATTTGACCCGTAAATGTCTTGATAATCTGATGTCGCTCTTTATCTTTAATAAGAAAAATCTGCTTTGAAAATCTAAATAGAATGTCGATTAGATTTAATGGTTGTTCAAGAGGAATAAACACGTGCATATGTTGAATTAAATTCTCAGGAAACGTTACGGTCCTAAATATGAACCAGTCCTCAGGACGTGGACCTTCTCTCCATCGGTGATTATCCGCCTTTGAAGTCATTTAGCATGTGATGACAGAATTAGGAAAGGAAATCAAAACACATAAAAAAGGTTATATTAGGAACTAAATATATTGTCTCAATGAGCAGAGGCATATTTTGGAACTCAGTTTTTTGTTGCCATGGTTTCACGGAATTTCAGCACAATTCAGCCCAAGTTTTCACCCTGACAATTACCTTGAGGGAAATAAGCTGCTATGTACACTCCTGTCAAGAGACACGTGAGAGGAGCTCTCACCGTGAGAGCTCCTCTCACCGTGAGAGGAGCTCTCACCGGTCGGTTGACGTTAGCACAGGAATTAGGTCCAATGGGGTGAATTCTTTAGGGATTAGCAGAAACAAAAACCTACCTCAGAGAAACCTTAGTGAGCCATCATGATACACTCATATTAGATCGACACTTCAGTCCGATTGCATTACCCTGCTGGTTTGCCACCTGGTTCAAATTGACCTTGATTCAGATGTATCACGGTTACGATACTTCGATTGCTCTATACTGTATTTTGTGTTTCTGTAGGCCCTATGAAATACTGCCTACTTACTTAAAGATACATTCCTCATGAGGTATATGGGACTGGCTAGAAACGGCCAACCAGCTGAAATACATCAACATGCATTTCATGTTTTGCCATTGTCAAGATCAGCTTGACGATTTTTCTTGAAGCTAATGGACCACGGCAGTACGTCCCCAGAGACAGACATATGGATCATGTTTATTATCCTTTGAATTAGCTTCTATAGAAATATGAAAGACTGCCAAGAAGCCAAGAAGCCAGGCAACGATTTAGACTAGAAGGCCTTAAAGATTCAACAGATTCAAGCTCATTGTTGACAATAACACACCAACATGACACACACACACACACATGGCACACACACATGACACACACACACATGGCACACACATGACACACACACACACACACGACTAGTTTTTGCAGGTCCATGTTGAGACTAGAGCTCTCTGCATGATCCTCCACAGGCCTGGCTCACACTAAACCTCCTCATCACATCCCGTTAGGGTGATCCACACTAAACCTCCTCATCACATCCCGTTAGGGTGATCCACACTAAACCTCCTCATCACATCCCGTTAGGGTGATCCACACTAAACCTCCTCATCACATCCCGTTCGGGTGATCCACACTAAACCTCCTCATCACATCCCGTTAGGGTGATCCACACTAAACCTCCTCATCACATCCCGTTAGGGTGATCCACACTAAACCTCCTCATCACATCCCGTTAGGGTGATCCACACTAAACCTCCTCATCACATCCCGTTAGGGTGATCCACACTAAACCTCCTCATCACATCCCGTTAGGGTGATCCACACTAAACCTCCTCATCACATCCCGTTAGGGTGATCCACACTAAACCTCCTCATCACATCCCGTTAGGGTGATCCACACTAAACCTCCTCATCACATCCCGTTAGGGTGATCCACACTAAACCTCCTCATCACATCCCGTTAGGGTGATCCACACTAAACCTCCTCATCACATCCCGTTAGGGTGATCCACACTAAAGCTCCTCTGAGCAGACACAAACCACCTCATTTAACCACATGACTTGATAAGGAAATCACTTTGAACGGATGACAAAGAGCAGGGAAAAACCGACAAGGAAGAAGCTGTTGATCCGCCTGTGAAGAACAAATCCATTAGACACCTCAACAGGGAGGCAGTAGCTCAGTCTCGCTGGTTCAAGTCCCCTCTAAAACACCTGGGCACTGCCGAGGTGCCGTTGAGCAAGACACCAGACCCCCTAACCACTGCTCCCTGGTCAGCTGGATGTACACTAGCTGCTCCTCATACTAGGATGGGTTAGATGAGAGGAACTCATTTCACTGTGTGTGTATGTGACCAATAAAGAGGATTCAATCCTTTAGATTTTTTTAACATGCTCGCTCCAAAATACCCAACGCCCTTCCTTGGAAACAGACTGTAAGCTGTAACCGCGATGGCCTAAAAGAGACAAGCCCCGAAGATAAGCCCCGGTTTGTGGCTTGGCCTGAGGTACACCCTGTCGTAGAAGTAGTGGTGGTGGTGGTTCCTCATCCGGAAGGACGTGAGTATCATCTGTAGGGACGGATGGGGGCCCCCTGGTTGCAGGTTCCCGAGCCAGGAGACGGACCTGGGGGCCTCGTGGTGGGTGTATGAAGCGGTGGTTTGGTAGGGGAGGAGGGCGGCCGTGGAAACAGACGGAGAGGGGGAAGAAACCGCACAAACCACTCCAACCCCACCTTCATAAATCACTAATTACTATCCCTCACTCGTCCTGCCACAGTCCCCTTGGGCCAGGCGCTAGCCAGAGACAGACTGTCTGATGTGCCATACACCTTTCAGCAGCCCGTGCAGCTGAGCTCTGGCGTGCGTATAGAATTCCATCTGGCCACAAGCATATACTTTATATATTTTTTTGTTTAAATGATAGTATTAGCAATCATAGTATTTGGATACTGTCCAGATCCCCAAACAATCTCTCTCTCCAGCTCTGTTGAAAGGTGAGTGTCAGTCATGCAGTGTGTCAGTCTGTCTAAAGGGCCAGGTTACCCCCTGGAGGACGGACAATATGTCTCGTAAATGGGCATTCCTTGAATTGTTTTATATATTAAAATGTAATTGAACTTAGGAGGATCAAATAGCCGAAAAAGGAACTACATCAAATATCAAAAATAAAACAGAGGTGATTTTTTTTATGTCCCACCAATCCATTGACACTACTAACAGGAATCCCTCAGAGCTCTTCACATGCATCTGCATGCTTGGATTCAGTATTTTCCAAAGCTTGACGGTGGTGGACCTTGGAGTGACCAGTGGAGGAATCAAACCATGTCTCTGAAAGGGCATCATCATGGAGGCTGAGGTCGGCCCAGGAGGAAGTACCCTGGGCCGACCTCAGGGGTCATCGGGGGAGGAAAACAAACAAGAGAATGCTAACGCCTGCCACCGACCTGAGCTTTGAACTCGTTCACAAGCTAGTAACCGGACACGCTGCTTTCCTTTGCGTTGCTCCCAGAGGGCACCGGCCATATTAAACCTGAAGGTGGTGGTGATCCAGCTTCTAACAAAGTCTGCCCTTTAATTGGTGTCATGCGTTGTTTAAATAAGAAATCCCAAGTTCTGTTAGCTATTGTTTAGCCCACAATTGTCGAGTTCATCGAGAAATTGTTAGCCCACAGTATTATGAGCATAAATGTGGAGAATGAGGTGGAGAGCAATGCACCATGGGATTTAAAGTGCAATTCTGTGGGCTGTACATGGAGTCTGGTGCACCATATTTCCATATCTATTCATCACATCGCCATCACATATGGCCATCAAGAAGACCCATTTGTATGACAAATATTGAAATATGATGCATGTATTTATTGTGCTAATAGAGTAAGACGAAAAAAATTACTTCTTTGAGTAAATAATTCTGTCTGGAACAGGTTGAATCTAACGGGCCGAATCGTTGGTGACTTCCTCCCTTTCCAAATGCATAATCCTGTATAGCTCATTTCAAAATAAGGGGCCCTGATTTCCACATGAAAGGAAACCTGATTCGGCCTCCTAAGCCCGGGGTTAGCCGTGGTCGGTGACTACAGAGAAGGAATCGCAGGGGGAAACGATTAGGTGGACCATTACCCCACCATCAGCGGAAAGGTACCCCCCCCCTCCATCCCTCCTGACCTGGCCCAGCTCCAGAAGCCCAATCAGGGGAGAACAGCGAGCGTCTCCCCTGAGTGAGTGGGGTTGTGTTACCGTAATGGGTCGGGATGGTCCAACAGATATAATGATTCAGTTTGTTCTCCTGCATGAGGAGGAGGTCAGACTAAGAGGTAGGAGGTCAGACTAAGAGGTAGACGTGATTAGGGACTTCCACCTGCCTCCACTGGAGCAAAGAGAGAGGGATGAAGAAGAAGAAAGCAGTAAATAAAGACAGGTAGGGCACGCAGAGGAGGAACTAATTACACATAAAGAGCAATTAATGCAGTTTTAGTCGAAGATGTCTGGCATTCCCACATGAGTGCACCTTTAACCGACTGACCTCCGATGATATGTTGTTAAGATGAGGTTAAGTAAAGAGAGGTCTGTGGACTACAGGGGTTCGAGAGCCCTTGTTTCTGCATAATGCAGCACAATGTATTGACTTTGTGGGGAGCTTATCGGGTCCAGACTTGGGACTTGTTGAAGCGTGCCTATGGTTTGCGAACAGGCCCCCCTGAAGAGGGATTTAACCTTGAAAAAATGGATGCCACAGAGCAGTGTGGCTGAGGCTTGTCATCACAGCCAGCGTGCTCACAAGCACAAGCAGGAAGGCCCGTGGCTTGGCAGGGCCTGGTTGAGAACAATCCCCTGGTTCTCTCAGATCTACAGCGATTCCCTTATCGGTTAACACCAGATGAGGCGATCCCGATGGGACCCGATGATTCTGGATAGGACGTTGTTAACAGTAAGGAGATGGATCTCTTGGCTCACGTTGAGAAGGAGCTCTACTAAGAGACTCTTTAGGGCATGTTGGACTTCTCACAGGGGAGACAAAAAAACATCTCGCCTTCACGTAAAAACTTGATAACTTCATAAGTATCTCAAATAGCGGCATTAGTGTTTATTATGGGACGTAAAAACAAAGCAAACAAAGCACAACATTTTAATGGTCTCATCCATCCATCCATCCATCTTCTCCCGCTTATCCGAAATCGGGTCGCGGAGGTAGCAGCTCCAGCAGGGGACTCCAAACTTCCCTCTCCCTGGCAACATCGACTAGCTCTGACTGGGGGATCCCGAGGCGTTCCCAGGCCAGTCTCAATGGTCTCAATTAAATGTAAAAAGTCTGAATAGCATTTTGGATGGGGCTTGATGGTTGAGAATAGCACTATAACTGTTTCTGTACAATATTTCCAGTGTAATCCCATCAACGACTTTAGAGACAAAGTATACTAGCCTAATGTCTGCGCCCCAAAGAAGCCTAGAACTGGATAAGCCTTAACATGGGCATAATATTACATCCTGTGGGATCACGATGTAGATGATTAGTATTGTAATTAGTAATGTCAATTATTTGCACTACAGTTAGCCACTAGGCTAACTGTAGTGCAAATGGTATAGGTATATAGGTATGGTATAGGTATATTTGTTGCAATACGACACAGTAAATATCGTAATGACTGCCTCCATTTTGTAAGCATATGGGCATCTGGATCGAGGAGCCCTCTCAATATGGCAGATTATCGGCAACAGAAAAAATCCAATGACGCATTCTGATGTAAAAGCCCTATTTCTGTGGAAGTGGAATATCTTCCACTTCCGACACGAGACATTCCCTGAAAATACGAAAAACAATATTTATGCATTTCCAGAAATGTTTTTCTGGAAGTCTTGAATCTCCTCGAATCTGTCCTCTATCCCCCGGGACTTTCTCTGACGCAACTTTGTTTAGGCTGAGCATCTGCTAACATCATCAACACTGGTTATTATCTTTTAATGTCTCAAAAGCCAGAGCCAACTATTACCTCAGTGTTCCAAACGTACACTTCTATAAGCCACCTAGGGTTTGGGAATGTGAGAAAAATATACAGACCCTGAATTAACAAAGAACATATTTTGTCTCCAAGACTACAATCCATTTTGGTGGTCCAGAATGAAAGCAGCTTTGTGGGTCCAGGCACTAGTGGCCTAAAGGGAAGATGTTTAACATCAAAATATGGTAGGAAGACAAGGCTTTGTATTTTGAAGTGGGGAAAACCAAGGCCACGCAAAGCCCATGTGATCCGATTTGACAAGGATGGTAAATAACCTCTGTTCTGTTTGAGTACAGTCTTAGTTTGTGTAAACCTATTTGGTTTTTAAAAAGGCTTGGAAAAACTTTACAAGATACTGCTTTTTGTACTTCCTCACTACTGATTACTTTTGTATTTTACGAAATATGTATGATAGCAAATGTCAAGACAAGACTAATAAGAAAAGGTGACAATTTACATAAGCTATTTAAAATCAAATTAAAAAGTTAAAATCAGCAACAGAACGGCATTCTTGCAGATTCAACAGACGTTGAATACCAACATGACTGAATCCTTCTTGACTCAAGCGTTAGGTGAACCGTCTCCTTGAACCCTTGTCTTATTTCCCCAGGGGGGGGCGTTATGAAGCGTGACCCCCCCAGGGCCTCAGCCATCACCCCTCTGGTGTTACTGAACTCCCCCCTCCAAGACTCCCCCTCACTTTCTCAGGGTTCCGTCTGTGCAGCCTCTCGTGAAAAAGACTTATGCTTATAGAGTTGCTAGAGCTTTCAACAAGAGGTACTCGAGTGAAGGGGTTTCCTCCAGGACAATGCAGGGCAGGGGTGTTTTCTTACAGGGACATATTCCCCTCTTGGGCTGGGAGGAGATTTAAGAGTCCGCCAGTCAACACTTGCCCGACGTCTGTAGGGGCCAAACTGTAGGGGTATTAATCAAGAGCAGGGAGCTGAAACAAGGGAGAGGGGAGAGAGAGAGAGAGAGAGAGAGAGAGAGGGGAAACATGCCTTTGGGTTCAAACTGCCTGCTGTTTTCTGCCGCCATGAATGGCACTAATTACATGGTTATGGGCATCTGTTGCGAGGAGCCTGGGCCGTACATCAAAACAATGCAGATGTATGCGTCAGTCATCTATCACTATTAGGCTTTTCTAAATAAGTGGTCAGGAAGAACAGGAAAAGTTTCAGCGAGGCGCCTTGTCACCAAACCTGGTATTAGCATTTAAAAGGCCGTGTCTGGCTCTTCTAGGTAAATGGACTGCATTTATATAGCACTTTTCTAACCAATGGTTACTCAAAGCGCTTTACATATCATGCCTCACATTCACCCATTCATACACCCATTCAACCACCGACGGCGTAGTCAGCCATCAAGGAGACAGCCAGCACGTCAGGAGTTAGGGTTAGGGTTAATGGAATGAACCAATACGAACAAAGCCATGGGCCACTTTGAACACATCTCTATACTCATCCACTTGGTTCTCTGCCTTTTATGAAGTTAGCTGAACGAATATATTTCTGGTCAGATGCCAAACTGTATTATGTTGTATTCATCCTCATTGACAATACGGTTGAATCTAATTTGATCTAGACTAATCTAAACACTCTGTTAAAAAAAGTAAAAACAGTAATAAAATCACCATGGGAACTTTGAGACAAACCATCCATAATTGTTGACTTCTTTGGATGAAATCCAACATGCATTTCTAGTAAAAAAAAATATGAAAAGGGAACATAAAGCTATGTAAGTATAATTAAATTCCAATCTGCTCTACGTCCCAAACTAGTCTCTTAATTGTCTGCATACATGTATTCCGTAAGCCAGCTCATTAAACGTGAGACTTACAAGAGACAACCGCCGTACTTATATTTAGCCCATTTAAGACTTTTCATGTTTATTAAGTGACTCATGGGAAGGCTAAGCTAACCCAAGATGACAATGTATAACGTAGTGAATCACTCACATGTTCCAAAAAAATTATTTTCTATTATTTCTTGGAAAGGACAGAGCATGTACAGTTGCTCCCGGGTCACCCGGGCCTGTGCACTTCATGTATTGTAAGACTTCAGGGGGGAACCTAAATGAAGCGGAATTTTGTTTTAACAGATGTGTGCCTGTCTGCTCCGCCTGTGAGCCCCCTCATTCCACGCCGAGCCGGGAGTACAAAAGCCCAACGCCCCCCCCCCCCCTCTCTGGGGACCAGGGCCTTACATCCAGACGTCTCCTCCACCCCGTCGACGCTCCGCAGAGCAGATGGGACGGGAGGTGAGAGGGCAAGGCGAGACATGTAGGAGCACACATCTGGACAAGTAGACGGGGAACGGTCCCTGAAGATGGGCTTGGACCAGGTTCATAAACAGCACCTGTGGCACTCCACTCTCCAAATGGATAGGGGGGGGGCAGCAGGAAAAACCGCCAGAGTAGCTCTATCACCGACTGGCCGTGGGCTCCCGGGCGCTTGGCTCCTAACACCGTGTTCCGCGGAGCCATTGAAATGTAGGAATGCACTGTGTAATTATTAGCAATGACACAGCGATTAGCGGAGATCTGATTGATCGTTTTCTCCTTGTCACGTTGCGTGGGCTACCTTGGGCTGGCCGTTCCAGTGCCAAGCAACACAGCGGCAGATGGAGAATGTGGGGCGTTTAATGTACAAGCAGATGTTCAGGGAAATCATTCCATGTAAGAGAAACCAAAGCATGTGGTGTTACAGGACGACGCCGCAGTAGGTGAAGAAAGGAAGGGGGAAAATGGATGGCGGTATACATTAGATGGGATAAACAGAGAGTGATGTTATGAATCCTTAGCCAAGTTGAGTTGTATGAAACATCTGAAGAGGGCTGTGAAATTAGGACGCCAAATGAGTTGTGGAAGCAGGTTGGGGCAATGAGTTCAATTTGAACGCTTAGCATCTTAGTCATGTACTACATCTGGTCATGTAGTACAAGTTAACATTTTAGTTTCACTTCTCTACTGCATAGACAGCCCTGTTTTATTATATCTTCTAATTAAACATCATAATGTAGTAATGCAATGTTTTGTTAAATTTTGGCCATCCGGAGTTGTGAAAGAAATGTAGGTCTTTTAATTAATAAAGGTAGGTTCTTGAATTCCTCCAGCGGTAATCCATCAACGCTAACGTTGATCCTAGCAGAAGACAAAGCCACTTTATTGGAATAGCAAACAGCGATGAGTGGAGGAACACTGTTTGAGAAGACCTCTCTGTTTGGCCAAGGGATCATATGATTATTAACCACCGTGACACATCGCTCAATAAGCAAAGTTTTGGATTACAGCCATTATGAAGCTCTTCTCTCCGTGTTTGAGCATGAATGTCTTTCATAGGACATATCTTGGAACAAACTGATACTGGGACTCAGAGCAAATGATGATTATAGGCCTTAAAAAAATAATACACTTAAAAGAGCATTTTATGTGCCATTGACTTTAATATTACTATTACTTAATTTATGATTGCACTTGACAATCTGACATGAGTAATGTGTGCTTTTATATTGCCGACGCTACAAAATGTATCTCCTTGGATATCACTCTTAATTCTTATCTAGCAGATGCTTTTATCCATATTGTCTTTATTTATGTAATGTTTTATGTAATTTCGGAGCAGGTAGTGGTTAGGCACCTTAAACCCAGAACTGGGTACTCTCAGCTGAGAGTATCCTGCCTCACGACTGAGTTACAGAAAGGAAGCAAAGTACATTCTAAGTACAAAGACAATACAAATCAGCGATATAACTAATATTACCAAATATATATTGCAACATTTTGTACATTTAGACGTGCCTTCCTGAATCACACATCTCCATCTAGCTTGACCTATGGTTAGGGTTCAGTCTCCCCCTGGTCTTGTAACCTGACAGTGGGAGCTGAGGTCACTCTAGCAGCTAGAGCGGACAGGGTAAGGGAACACCACAGTTGCACTGAGGGAGTCGTCAGGTGCTTGTTAAAAAAGTCTTGTAAAAAATGTTTACAAGGCCATCCCAATCCTAACCCTGTCTGGGACTGGGTTGGCCCCTTCAGGGGGCTGTAGTGAATGCAGAAACGCTGAGCGGAAAACGTCCCATAATTCCTAGTGTGCCAGGACTGCGAGATGTACGTATGAAAAAGGAAGATGGCACACAGACGTGGGCGTTACAGATACATTTGAATCATCAAAGTTTGCCAAACTTCCGACTGTAGAACGTATCATTGCAGCAGTGCAGATATTGGCAGCGCGTCCTCACACCCATCAACAGCACAGATCACATCAAATGACATCACTCTTAATCAGCAAGACGGAGGCAGAACTCCAGTATTGACCCCAGAGGTGGAGAATCAGGAGCCATATCAACATGGAAAGAACTGGAATTACCGACCAGCAGTGATGATATGGAGATCGTTGTTTTGTAAGACCGAGACAAATCAAAAGCGGCTAATCTCAAGACAATAGGACAGAAAAAGATCACGTAACGTTGAGCTCAATTTCAATCAGTTCTGTAGCAAACCTCATCCACGAGAACCAGAGGTTTACCGAAATCAAAGGCACCTTTACAAATGCTGCAATGTGGGTCTGAGTTCTATAAACAGAAGGCTTTGGAGCATAGCATAGTTATTTTTGCATACAAATGCTTCAATTGAATAATAAAATGACAAGTTAAACTTAAGAAAAATATAAATAAGCTCAACTATTCCTGCAAAAGGCAATCAGGAAGTGTAGTGCAGAAGAATCCGAACCACAGGTAGTGTGTAATGACTTTGCTGTCTGCCACTATCAACAATGACAAAATACAAAAGATCATAGATTTCATATTTTACTGTACACAATGCATTTGTGTTGTTAAGGACCAGTGTTCTCAATACGGCAGATACACCTCGCATGGTTACATGTTGCATTGAAGTGCAGATGAATGACGTCATGTCCCAAGCAGAGAGACTCTGCATGGATCAGCACTTAGAACAACAAGTCATAACAATAACAGGTTCCTAACCATTGACAGGGACATAAGTCTCCTATCGAGCCCATCTTTCCCCATGGCCTTCAAGGAGTTGCGGATGTTTGTGTAGCTGTAAGACATGGTAGACCCTGTAATGTGTCTACAGTGGAATGTGCTTCTCAAGTGTGCAGAAACCCCACTGTGGTTGGTGAGAGGAGCCATCAGAGAGGGCATCTGCAGGTGAAGCTACAGTTTATATATCTGGATAAACCGGTTGCATGGGAGGGAAGCGGCTTGCAGCTTGCATGTACGTTAGTTTACAACGTTATGTTATGCCGGTTTTTACGATGCCTTCCTACGTTGCAGCCGAGGGACCTATTAAATGGAAATGTCTTCCCAAGTTCATGAGGATTCACATAAAGATGATTGATAGCAAACCACACAGAATACCAATGAGTCAACATTGAACTAAAAGTTTAAAAAAAAGCTGACCTGAAAGAGGCAGGTTAACTCTTACCTTAAACTAACCATCCCTTAACTATAACCTAATCTAACCTAATACTTATTATTTGATTATTCTTCCATATCATCATATCATCCATATCTGGGCCAGTCTTTAACTGACCTAGTCTGGTTTAATGCTGGGCTAGTCTTTAACTTTCCTATGTCTGGTTTAATGCTGGGCTAGTCTTTAACTGGCCTAGGTCTGGTTTAATGCTGGGTCAATTTTTAACAGGACTAGGTCTGTCGTAATGCTGGACCAAACAATGCTTTCAAGAACTCCAACACACAGGACAAAGGTTTCCATGCAAATGGAATATTGGGATAAACAGGACTTTGCAGGTTTACAGGCCCTGGCAGAGTCTCCTGGTAGGGTTTGGGACCACAGGGAAGGAGGGGGTCATAGGCTGTGTGACAGGGAAGACCAAGGAAAACCAAAACAGTTCTTATTTTCACGTGTGTGAAGCCCTCCGGGGTTCTTGGAGAACATAGCTTCAGGTTGTAAAAACAGAACACCACGGCTGAGCTAACCGTTAAGACAAAGATCTGCATGCTCTGCTTCATGCTTCATTTACAGACAGGTCCGATGTGTTTCAGGGCACTTCAAGTAGAGGCTCCCTATCTGTTGTTGTGACAGCACGTCAAAGAAGAGGAACAAAAGTGGGAAGGAAAACACTGGTTTCAGTCCGAGGGCTATTACTATGCTGATCCTATTGCTCTGGGGAGGGTCTGGCCCATTCAGTTTCCTGAATGGGACCAAACATCGACCAGAATTGGTCTAATGTTTAACCCTTTAGACAAAGGACTACTGAAAAAAAGCGGGAAAAACTTAAACTGCAGCGTTTGCCAGCTGCACAGCAAGTAAAACACGGGGAGACAGCCTGACTAAAAACCATGACTGGCATGTTATGGACTAGCTGGACAGCCCAGGCTGCTGTTTATTTGCCCACCTGACGCACAGTACTGATGATGTCATACATACAGGGTTCAGTGAGAACCCACTTGGTCAATGGAACAGTGTGTGTGTGTGTGTGTGTGTGTGTGTGTGTGTGTGTGTGTGTGTGTGTGTGTGTTTAAAAAAACGAAGGAATGTAACATTGCGTATACAGTGTACAATAATATGCACTAAACTGTCGATCATTAGTCAAGATGTGTTGCCCAGTGTGTGTGTGTGTGTGTGTGTGTGTGTGCGTTTCCCCTCCCCCCCCTGACCCAACGATGTAACAGCATCACCTGGGATGTATTTAGTGTAACACGGGCATGCCAGAGTGCTGACTTGTGTGCCAGCTGCAGACGTGACGTCCCGCTCCATGCCTCGCTTTACTGGATCACAACAACACCGGCAGGGCTTCTAACGACTCCCTGGGGGCCAAACCAGCCCGCAAATTAAACAACTGTTATTAGGAACGGTCTAAGAGCCGGGCCTTGGTCATGGGCCAAGATTAAAGCACTCTCTCTCTCTCTCTAGTTTCCATCTCTCTCTCTCTCTCTCTCTCTCTCTCTCTCTCTCTCTCTCTCTCTCTCTCTCTCTCTCTCTCTCGCTCTCTCTCGCTCTCGCTCTCTCTCGCTCTCTCTCTCTCTCTCTCTCGCTCTCTCTCTCTCGGTGGGCACCTGTGTGACTAGAGCTTGTTTTAGTAGCACATAAAATACACAAATACTAGCCGTTTGGCGAGCCATTTATGCAAAGTGACTCGGTGATTCATTGTTTTTTTAGATCCATGAGGTCATTTATGTGCAGGTATTGGCTGGGTGTTCTTGCTCAACGACAGTCTACAGGTAGGCTGTGTGGACTTTGGGAATCGAACCCGAAACAGAACCTTTTCAGTGGACTTACCCTGCCCCGAAATAGAAGATAATAGTTCAGAGGGGAAGAATAGAAGAAAAATAATAGAAAATAGAAGGAAAATTAAAGATGTTTCATTAGACGAAACACCTGGCACTAAGTTACACTGAGTTGTCCATCTAACAGTTGAAGCAAACTTTTGGAAGTTTGCACAAAACAAAATAAAAAGTAAATGGAATTTAGTTGTGTTTCCATCAAGTAGTCGGAGTGAACAAACTACGTCAGCGATGACGGATATCGGGCAGTGACATAAACCATGTTTTAGGGTCATAGAAACGCTTGAGAAAGTCAAAGTTCACTACGTCAGAATTGAATCTGCAAGTTGTTTCCATCTCCGCTTTTGCGAATGAACTTGGTCAAATACCCCCTCAAGCGAGCGGATCAACTTTTATGCCAATCAGAAGTAAGTTGACTCCAATTTGACTGTTTCCATCAACTGTGGAACATGTTCTTATGCGATACTTCAAAATGCAAACAAATATGTTGACAGAAACACGACTACTGTTTGCGAAACCAACGCTTCTAAAATAGGTTTTGCCCTATCAACATGTACCATGTCCCAGTGAACTTAATAATAATAACTACACGCTAAGTGATTAGTGGTAGTTTGTAATCACAACGCTCTTCTACACACTAAGTGATTAGTAGTAGTTTGTTCCTGGCTATGAATCAATAAACAGTCACTTTGTACAACAGGACATCGATAAGACCTTTAAAAAATGGTGTTCTAAAACGGATCATCAAATATCTAGCTAAAGCTTATGTAAGCCGTCTCCTGCGACCTTATATGCATATCAAGCGACCCGAAGTTGGTTTCCGACCCTAAGGTTGGGAACACACTGGTCTAACCATTGCTTCCTCGTCCATCAGGTCTTGTCCTGTGTGAGGGTCTGGGTTATTCGCCCCACAAGACAGTAAAACAAATTGAAGAAAGACACTGAAGGAGAGGGTGTGGAGATGGAGATGATAACCCTGTAGGCCCCTCCTGTTCCCCTCTAACTCTAAGGCCTCTTGCCCCATCCCTCCCGCTGCCATCTGGATCCAGTTGGGTTGTTAAGGGGCTTATAAACCAGGAAAGGGCTCTGGTGGTTGTCCAACATGTGGTCGAGTACCCGCTGTTCTCTCCCTCTGCCTGGCTTTGTTCACACACAGACAGGCGATCCTCTCTGGACCGCAGAACCAGACTGAGAAGCTGTGTGTGTGTGTGTGTGTGTGTGTGTGTGTGGATGTGTGTGTGTGTGTGTATGTGTGTGTGTGTGTGTGTTTGTACCGTTAGAATGGTATTCCAAAACTTTATTTGTGTGCGTGTGTGTGTATGCGTGTGTGTGTGTGTGTGTGTGTGTGTGTGTGTGTGTGTGTGTGTGTGTGTGTGCGTGCGTGCGTGCGTGCGTGCGTGCGTGTGCGTGTGTGCGTGCGTGAGTGCGTGTGTGTGTGTGTGCGTTTTACACAGGGCTCTTAACAGACTCCAGACAGGCTGTGATCCTCACTTCCCCACGGACAGCGCTTTATGGAACCCAGATGAATGTTCCTGATGTGCCATCACGCCGACGATGACATCACAAGCTCACATGGCGTCATCGTACCAGCGCTGGTTAGATCTGATCTGAATGCTACTACCTCGTTTGATATAGATAATGGAACAGAAGTATAGAGGAAATAGGTAACCTGGATGCATTAAGAGTATTATAGCGCTAAATAACAGCTGTTGCATTTAGAAGATCACACCTGAACCTCGGAAGCTATTGTTCCGTTCCTAAGAGCTACTTTTAGGTTTATTTAAACTTGGGTTGAGCAGCACTTGGATTTCTGTCGAGGTTTCAATATCGATTCATGCTTTGATTATCTCTCTCCAGTTAGTCTCCAATAACCACTATTTACCACAAACTCCCTCACAGATATTCAAGTCACAGCTCCTTGCGATAGTTAAGTTGCCGTACACTTTAAACAATATTATGCACACACTTTAAACAATCCACCTTTTCCAGAACATTGCATGCATAATGAAACTCTACCCGAGTAACCGAGTATGCCTGATGACATCACTGTTGTTTGAACCCAAACCATCGGATACCACCGTTTGGGGCCAAAACGCATGATACCGTATCACCAGCATATCCGTTACACCTGTTACATATCATTTAAATAAATGCACAACAGCTTCCAAAGCTCTGATTATATGTCTGCAGCCTTACACAACCTGCAACCGGCTGATCCAGGAGAGACAAACATTCGATTTGTTTTTCATGAGTTGGCAAACGGCGTCCACCTCAGCCCACCTCAGCCCAAATGTCTCTCAGGGAGACATTTTAAAAACACACAGCAGTGAAAACATTCAACACAGCACACAGGGCTGGGCTCACTCAACACAGCCTGGGGTCTGGCTGTCACTGCTCACAGCCCTAATCCACGAGGAGAGTCCCCCCCCCCTCTCTCTCTCTTCAGGCCCTCAGCACTAAGCAGTCCCCTATATGGGCTATGAGGCAGAGCCTTTGTTGTCCATATGATAAGGAGGACCATTAGGGGATTCAGACCCTTGGGATTGCGGTTGGAATTCTGGCCAGACACGCGTAGCCGACCTGCGGCTCCCACACACTCCCACACACACACACACACACACACACACACACACACACACACACACACACACAGGTGAATTCCAACGGGACCACATGCATTGGGGACGTGTAAGACAGGGAGAGGCGGTGGTACACCGTAGCACAACAGCAGCCGCGCTATCAACACTCACGGCGTCGGAGGGCGAGAGACGAGAGGCGGGGGGGAAAGCTACGGCGTCCGGAAGTGTTGGCCGGAGAGTTCATGAGAACCAGAAGGTCAGACACGCTCGGATTGTCTTGAATAACATAGGAGGAGCGTTCCTTCCAATGCGGCCTTAGAGCGAGCCAGGAACCATGCGTGTGTGAGTCCATGCGTGTCCATTTCAACACGTGTCGTATACAACATCCGTGTGTTATGTTATCGTGTGTTTGTTGTTGATGTTGTGGTGTTGAAAAATGGCCGTGGGGGGCGGGGCCTATTCCCCGTATGGTATATCAACACATCCAGGGCCAAGGTTTAGCTGAAGACCAAGAAACACAATGAAATGTTCTGGATCAAACATCTCAATCATTCATCTCATTCCACCACATGCAGGGCGGGTCCAACACTGCCTGCCACAAAAAGGTTTTGTCTTTCCACATCATTGGCAGATCTTTAGCCAAATATAATATCAACCGTGCATGCACGGAAACATTCAACCGGAAAAAATAGTTTTTCAGAGCTTGGTGTACATTTCTCACATGGATGCTGTGTGTGTCACAGGCTTTACGAATATCAAATGAATAATAAGGACATTTGGGATCAATTAAACGGTTGTTTAAATGAAATGAGTTTTCTTCATAGGCAAACCCACGGAACTGCGGTTGTGTCTTCAGAGACGTCCTGAACTGTCGTTAATTAAGTCCCGGATCTCAGATGGTCTGGCTTGGTTTTCAAGCTGTGTTCCCAGCATGGGGGATTGGAAACAGAAGCTCTGAGACGGGGTGCCATGGGAACTAGAGACAGACAGTAGAATCCTCCAACGCATCATGACAACTAGATTGCAATTTGTTTGCATCGAGGATCAGAAGGAATACCGTCCATAACAATAGACAAGACTCAGAAATGTGTAGGCTATATTGCATTCCAATAAGATACAATCGAAAAGTTTTACTTTATTTTCTGTCTGCATTTCTGCCTTAACTTATTTATTTGCATTTATTGATTTTCTTAAATGATGAACATCATCCGTTCTGCAGCATCCGTACAAGGACTACCAGGTTCAAGGACAGTTTTTATCCACAGGCAGTGACCTACTGAACTTCTAGGAGTGCTGCTACTATCATAACATGTCATTCACATTACACTATCATAACATGTCATTCACATTACACTATCATAACATGTCATTAACATTACACTATCATAACATGTCATTAACATTACACTATCATAACATGTCATTAACATTACACTATCATAACATGTCATTAACATTACACTATCATAACATGTCATTAACATTACACTATCATAACATGTCATTAACATTACACTGTCATAACATGTCATTGACATTACACTATCATAACATGTCATTAACATGACACTATCATAACATGTCATTAACATTACACTATCATAACATGTCATTAACATGACACTATCATAACATGTCATTAACATTACACTATCATAACATTGTCATCCATATAACATCACACAATCATACTTTGCTGGACTTTCTGGACTCATTACAGTTACTGCTCTGTACTGTACTGTATTCATGATGCTGCTGCACTACTGGCACTTTAAAATGCTTTTTAAATGCGTTTTTGCACAGTTCTACACATATCATCCTTCAGTCACTTTTATGTTCATTTGTAATATGTATAGTATTTTTTTGAATATTGGGTTTTATAAATGCATACTGCGGGAGGGAATGGGGAGTACTGATTCCATTATACTTGTTGCATATGGCCAATACAAATCTTGAATCTTGAATCAATGATGAACATGATCACAATTATCCCTTGAATTATTATTTAGATTGCCAGTGATTGAAACTCGATTGAAAAGTTATCCCATGGAATTTGATAGGACACACAACTTGGTAGGTGCGGGTCTAAATATACCATAGGCAAATGATGGGGAAAAACACCAGCAATACATGAAGGAGAAGAAGAAAAACACCGACGTCACGTGGGCTAATTAACAACCCAAGTCACACGTCAGGCTAATGACTGACTACCACATGGGACAGCTAATGACGGGGCGACGATAGGGAAGGGTTCATGCCTAAAGATGTGTAATAATAGTAATAGTAATAATAGTAATTGTAATAATAATAAACCTTACCTGATGGCGTCATGCCAGAGCCAGACTCCCCCGCGAAGTCCTCCGTGGAGCCGTCGCTCCTCCTCGTCAACCAAACCAGACACACCACCGTCCATTGTACCACTGACCACACTGACATGTTGACTGCTGCGGTAAACTATAGGCTTTAAAGAGTCAATAAAACGCGATAAGTAATGAATTCGCCGTCGATTAACGCAGGTGATGGTAAAGAGAGAAAACAGAGAGGATTTATTTTGAACTAGTTATCCACCTGAGACAGCAGTAACATCCATCGCATGTGTTACTTATGGTAATTTGTCAACTATAAAATTATTTTGTTTGGAACAGAAGCGAATTAAAGTATCTTATTGAACTACTGAGCTGAATGGAAGCAGGCCTGAGTGTCCGTCCTGTTGCTCTCCATCCTTCTTCCCTCTGGGAGACAGCAGGTACCTCAGCGCGAGCCGCGAGCGCCAAATGGGTCGCCCAAACAAGACCCCGCCCATTTTTTTTGGATGACAACCAATCACATCCGTGCATTATGCATACTGTAAATGATGCATCATGTACTGCATAATCTGCATGCCCGGTAAAGACGCCACACGGAGAGACGTGTACATTTACATTTGTGTAACTTTTTGGGGTATTTGTGTAATTTTAGATTTTTTTGGAAATGTTCCATAACATTTCACTGTACATTGTCCACTGTGCCTTATGTGACGAAATAAACCAAATCTGAAATCTGAAAAAAGCACTATATATACAGTATATATATTCGATTTTTCATAATCATGTCTCTTTATTCAAGAAGCTATATTTCATACAAAATCTAATGGTACAGTAGAAATGGCTGTAGGGTGGACAGCCAAGTGTAACCGAACCAGGCAGCAAAAAGGAGTCATCCTCCCCACAAAGCTCTTCTGAAGAGACTCTTAAATCATCACCGTCGCTCCTGTTTCAAGCTTGGTCTTCTTTTTTTATTTTCTTCTTCCCTAAATCGGAGAAAGAAAAAAATAAACCCAACCAGGAAACAGAACACACACATCTCATGTGAAGACTGGGAAGTCAAACCATGTCTCTCTCTTTGTCCCACATGCACATAGTACAGCATTTTGCAAAACATGCAAAACATAATAACATGACATGTCTGGACTAAACCAACCATCACACCAGCAGTGCATCTCACAGCCTGTTCCAGTGTAGGACTCATAGGGTAAGATAGGAGGAGGGGGGGGGGCAGATGGGTTGTTTTGATAAATAAGATGTTTGGGTTATGGTCCATAACCTTGGAATGGACAACATGGGTTCCTCAGCCTTTCAGCTACAGCAACACACAGGGACATGTTAGACTTTAATACACGTAGAAAACCATATGAATGTCATCCATTTCAAGAGAGAATGCCACTGTTGCTCCTTTGTACTGTTGCTAAACCTTATTGCGTGAAAATAAAATATGGAAATTTGTTCGGTATAGAGGTGGCACAATGCACAATGAGAAAAATAATAAATATATAAATGTGAAATTTGATGAGGTACACGGAGGAAATAAATCATGGCATGTTAAGGTATACTCTAAACTGGTCAATAATCCATCCGTGTTGTTTTAACATGGCCATTAATATTGTATGTTGAAAACCATCGTAGCAAATACTCTATGGTCTTCCAATATACTTCATGACACACTAGTATCTCCTTCTAAGAGACGTTTAAACTAAATCGGGTTCATAAAATACACAATTTTCATATTTTGGCCATTTTTCTTCAGTCATGCATTTAGCTCAACAATCTCAATCTCTCTCTTGCTTCTCATTAGCATCTCTTCTCCATACGCACACACAAACACACGCGCAAACACGCAAACACACCATTTTATGCTAAAGTTTGGTCACAATCAGGTTTCACGCTTGAGTCTGGACCCCCACCCTCTCCACAGGGGGTGGGGGTAAAGCTACAGGGGGAGGATGGTGTTGCATAGCCCTCCTCTGAATCAACAGTAAGCAACAACAACCGTGTCCAACTTGTTCCCCTCCGGCCGCTGAACAGAACCCCGGATTCAGAGCTAAACGTCATCTCTTCCAAAAATAAAATCCTCAGGAAACAAAACAGGGAAGAAACAGAACCAGCTCAAACGTGGCCCAAAAAATCAAATGCGTTTGTTCCATGTATTCACTGTGCATAAAGAGACTGTACTGGACAGGTTGTTTTGTAGGAGGGTGTTTGTGTGTGGGGGGGGCTCTCGTAAGGGTAAACCATACCATAATCGTCTGATACCCCCCCCCCAAAAGCAAAATCCCCCCTTTTAAAGTTGATAACTCTGGCATGCACTACGATACCCAGTATGCACCTGTAGTCTGGCTTCACCCTGCGACCAGACTCACAACACATAGAATGAAATGTAATGTCTCAATGCATTCGGCACCATATTTTAGGGTCAAACTATTGGAGCTGATCTATTACACAAATAAATAGATCTGTCTGCTTTTAATAAAGACTTTACCTTCATTGTATTTACATCTCTCTCTCTCTCTCTCTCTCTCTCTCTCTCTCTCTCTCTCTCTCTCTCTCTCTCTCTCTCTCTCTCTCTCTCTCTCTCTCTCTCTCTCTATATATTCTTTCTATGCATAACCATTTAATCAGTGATTTTTGATTCTCAGTTCTGTGTTACAGCCAGGCTGCATAATTAATTAAATATGTTAATAAATATATTCCGAAAAGCAAGAAGGCACTTGGTACTCACACACATGACTCCAGGATGAGGTCCATGTTCCCATATATGCTTTCAGAAAAATGAACATCATACATCACAATTAGTACACAACAACACATGGACATGAAAGGTAGAGTCAAGCTGTTTCTTGTCTTGTTCGAAGTAAACTGGAATTTTTTGTTGGCTCGGTAGTTAGACACGAACATCTCAAACATCTCTTTCTAGTAACTGCTCACTTATGGCAACGACACACAGTAGTTATGCTAGAACATCCAAAGGGTCCACCGGAGAACCCTCATCTCTGCTCGATCGGCCGGAACCAGAGACCGACCGACCGGACGTCAAACGGAACTCAAACTGAGTTTCACACGCTCCACGCTCGTTACACCAAGAGGAAGCAGGCCGTTATTCTCATGGGTTCTGCGGTTTGTAAACGTCTCCTACAGTTCACAGTCTTTTTGTGTTTTACCCTGGCTTCCAGTGATAGGGTTCAATATTTTGGCTTTTGTCGTCGGGGGAAAAATAAGGATTTCACTGGCCAAGGCAGAAAAGTTATTCACTGCTTAATGTACACTTTTTTGCAAAACAAAAACTTCCATTCCAGTGTAAGAGAAGGGGTAGAAAAATGTGTGTTTTTTAAGTTTAAGTTTTTGTATAAAAAAGAAACATGTAACATGTACAAAAGTGGAATGATATTAACTTTTTCCTTTCATGGTTAATATCAGAGGGTATAGAAGGTTCCTCCATCCCTCGTGTGGGAGAGGAGAACCTGACTCTAACCAGGTACACCACCTTCAACCAAGCTGGTCTTCAGGCAGAGGCTTCAACCCAGAAACAGCTCCTGGGGTGCTCCTGGTAGACCACACACTAACACCAGTCCTCCTCGTTGGAGTCTATGAGGCCCCCGGCCCCTCGGGGTCCGGACCCCGACGCCGCGTTAACCCCCAGGGTGAAGTGGAAACCGTTTGGGACCCCCGGCCCCGCATGCGAGGCGGAGGCTGAAGAGGGCGTGGCGGTGGTGATGGAGGTGGAGGTGGCGGTGGTGGAGGTGGTGGTCCTGAGGGAGCGTCCCTCTCCTCCTCGTCCTCCGTGGCTGCTCACAGCATCCTGGTAGTCCTCGGGGTCGTCCGGGAGGCCCCGCAGGGCCGGGGCCCCCAGCAGGGAGCAGCAGGGGCCACCGGGTGGCCGCCGTGGGGGTCCGACCCCATGCTGGTCACCGGCAGCGCGGAGAGGTCGTAGTGTCCGCCGACCCGAGGCTGGTGGTGGTGGTGGTGGTGGTGGTGCTGCCCTACGGCGGTGGCGGTGGCGGCGGCGGCAGCGATGTAAGAGGAAGAGGAAGTGGCGGTGGTGGGGGCGTCGGTGAAGGAGGAGATGGGGGTGGTGGAAGTGGAGGTGGGGGTGGTGGTCTTGTAGGAGACGCCGGGCCGGGGGGTGAGGGGGGTCTGGGGCAGCTGACGGCGTCCGCGGGAGGCGGTTACCATGGTCACCACGACCGGCCCGCCTTTCACCATGCTGGCGCCCTGTGGGGAGGACAACGACATCACCTCCGTAAAGACACACCTCATGTTTACTTGGATCAAATACGTCACTTATTAAAGGATATCTGTAATTTAGAAGTCAAAGAAAGTATTTAATTTAAATCTAACTTTTGTAGAATTCAATATCATGTAGAAAATTATTTTTAGAGATGTTTTTTGGTTAAAACTTCACTGATGGAAGCTTGACGGTCATGTATTCAAACTAGAGTAACTTAATCTACAGCATGGAGTGACCTGTTTACCGTTATATAGAATACAGTTCTATATACAGTTATATTCTGTTACTTAAACACCAGGAATGTCTTGTCATCTGGGTGAGCTGCTCCTGCATAGGAGTGTGACGTGATGACTGATTTTAGTATTTAATGTTTTTTTAACCTGTATTTGTATTAATTGTAATAGTGTTTGTGTCGACCTGCCCAGGGACAGCAGGGCTGCAAAATGAGCTATTAGCTGAATCTGGTGCAATGCATCTCCTCTTCATCTCTTCTGCTGCTGCACTACTGGCACTTTAAAAATGCTTTTAAATGCTTTTTGCACAATCTAACACATTTTCACTTTATTTTTCTATTTATGTTATAGTATTTGTGCATAGTATTTTAATAGTTTTGTGTTCTAGAATTCATACTGCGGGAGGGAACGGGGAGAAAGTGTTCCAATGGAATGGCAAATCAAATTCTTGAATCTTGAATCTTGAAATCAATGCAAAATAAACCAAACTAAGCGTGTGGTACCAGCTTGTAGGGTCCAGCGTCGGGTCCGTCCCCAGGCGAGGTGCAGCGGCTGGGGCCGGCTGACCTGGCATGGCCTCCTCCTCCTCCTCCTCCTCCTGCTCTTCCTCCTCCTCCTCCTCCTCCTCCTCCTCCTCCTCCTCCTCCTCCTCCTCCTCCTCCTCCTCCTCCTCCTTCTCCGTAGCGGTCACAGGAGTAGTAGCGCTGCTGCCTCCTCTCCTGGGGTTGAGCGCGCTCCCGCTCCCTGGCTCTCTCCCTGGACCAGGCCTGGCCCTCAGGGGGGCTCACCCCCCCCACCACACCTGAGCGGGGGAGACGGGGACAGGGTGAGGAGGAGAGCTGCACAGTGGGGAGATATGCACTGGAGGAGCATGTGTGTCCACCTGAGTGTGGATTCAATTGTATACTATATATATATACAGTATATATATATACAGTATATATATACTGTATATATATATACACACACACATACACTCACACACATAAACACACACATACACTCACACACATAAACACACACATACATACACACACACACACACACACTCACACACACACATAAACACATAAACACACACACACACACACACACATAAACACACACACATACACTCACACACACACACACACACACACACACATAAACACATAAACACACACACACACACACACACACTCACACACATAAACACACACACATTCACACACACTCACACACACATTCACACACACATACAGAGAGACACATACACATACACACACACAGACAGACAGACAGACAGACAGAGACACACACACACACACACACACACACACACACACTATTTCTAATAAATTAGCCTAAAAAGATTGACACACACACTCACATACAGAAACACAAAGACCCACACACACATTTACACACACATAGACACACACACACACACACTCACACACACACACACACACACACACACACACACACACACACTTGCACACACACACAGACACAGACAGACACACACACACACACACACACACGGTTGGACATCCAGGTCTTGTGCCCTCCAGAGGACCCTATAAACCCCAGCCCTGAGCCTGTCCGTGGTGCCTTTCATCTGGGCAGTAAAGAGCCCCAACTCATCTGCTAGCATCTAGAGCTACAACAGATGAACCCTCTGCCACTAACCAGGGTGTGTGTGTGTCTCTGTGTGTGTGTGTATGTGTCTCTCTGTGTGTGTGTGTGTGTGTGTGTGTGTGTTAGGGCTGTGCCATATCGTATCGTTTATCGTTTATCACGCTAAGTATTTTGCATACTGCGGTAATGATGATAATTAATGACGCCTCAACTTCGGAGAACTATTTTTTTCTCCGCGGAAGTAAATCATAATAAGTCGGGACCGACTACCGACTTATTAATGAGCGTTCCGTTCATTATCCCTTACGTATTTGATGAAGGATTAAGATATTTTTTTTGGCATTTATCGTCATTTATCGTCATTTATCGTTATCGCAATAAATACCATGAAATATGGTGATATAGTTTTAAGTCCATATGGCCCAGCCCTAGTGTGTGTCTGTCTGTGTCTGTGTCTGTGTATACCGTAACCATGGTGAATAACGGGCCAAACCACACCCACTCACTCATTAACAATGTGAGCTCTTCCTCAACCTAAGAAACATAAATCCTTCATTATCCTCATTAGGGCGTGTCTGAGAGAGCGTGTCCATCCCTCTCTGACTGAGTGGGAACACAGTGATGGGGCAGGCTAGTTTGACTGCCATCCAAAACCCTTGAGCAATGCACTGAAACCCAACCAGCTACCACAGTGAATGTCATTGAAATGTATAACTGAGTGCCCCCTCCCCCTCCACCCAGCTCAACACTGCCATCTATGGGCCTGGCGGAGGAATGTTTGATGCCTGCTCTCTCTTTAAATGTCTTTCTGGAAAACAGAAAGTAAGCTGTGTGACCCTTCACCCCTATGGGAGCCTCACATCTCACAACCGACTCTAATCTAGTTAGGCTCAGGGTTAAAGGTCAGACTCCGGGGTTCAGCCCTCACCCGTCGGGGCGTCCGGCGACCTCTCCGTGGTGGCCGTGTCCGGCGACCCTGGCTTCCTGTCGGTGTCGCGGCGGCGGTGGCAGCGGTGGTGGTGGTGGTGGCTCCTGTCCTGGGACTGGAGGGTCAGATCCAGGTGGTACTCCCCCAGGTTGACCTCCAGGGGGCGCTGGGGGTTCAGGGAGGACGCCGAGCGTCGGATGGGGCTGAGATCCACGATGGGCTGGATGGACGGGAGGGGGAGAGAAGAAGGAGCAGCGGAGGGAGGGGGAGAGAAGGAGGAGCAGCAGAGGGAGGGGGAGAGAAGAAGGCATTGATAGGCATAAGGCATAAGCCATTTAAACATCTACCTGTTTGCGGCATCATAGCTGATCTATCCATGTGTGATGGATAGATCACCCATGCATGGTGGTACAGTCCACTGGGTAGGCTGGTCAGTAAAACAAGGGCCCTTTAATGCACCATGCAAAACACAACACATACACAACATAGATAGACTACTTAAAGATTGAGAAAGTCTCGTCTAAGATCAGCAAGCAAGAGGGTGGGGTGTCGACAGGCCTAAAACAAGTCTTCTCTATATCGCTCTCTCTTTCCCCTTTTTCTTTAAAAAACTAAAACATATTTTAGTCAAGCTTAAAAAGCTCTCAAAAGTATTTTAACTAGCTAAACGTGTTTTAAAACCAATACAATTTAATTGAATTGTTTTAAATCGTTAGCATTAAATAGTTAAGCCGATGCTATCTTTGAACACTGTATCTACCCCACCCAATTATTTTGCAATTGTTAGCAGTTTGCTAAGGAGTGACACATGGGGCTAACCACCCCATCTACTGGCCCAAGCACATAGTATACAGCTGTGATTAAAACATGGAAATGCGTTAGTGTTAGATAGTGAGGTGATCTCCATGCTGTTTGGTAACCGCTATGACACAATTATTGATATGATACACAGCGTTATACACAATATAACAGTTCACCGCAACATGAACATTAACAAGCTACTTCATCTGGTATACCCAGTACATAACACTCAATTTCAATCATAACTTAATGTAAAAATTAGCTACACATTTGGAAACTATGTTTTGCAATTGTACAAGAAGTACAATATCAGCAGAATGTTACAAATACAGCACCCTACGATCACAACTATTCCATCAACACACACACATGATCA